>OY755249.1:53342936-53942936 GCA_963576725.1 Azorinus chamasolen
TTAATTAATCACAAAAAGTCCACATTTGCTGAAATATTAAGATTTTGAGGTCATGACTCTGCACTAAATCATTTGAGAACATGCATTTCTGTAAGATTTAGGTACAAAAAGTACTAGAAAATATGCTATTGGACTTTATTAATCACAAAAAGTCCACATTTGCTGAAATATTAAGATTTTGAGGTCATGACCTCTGCACTAAATCATTTGAGAACATGCATTTCTGTAAGATTTAGGTACAAAAAGTACTAGAAAATATGCTATTGGACTTTATTAATCACAAAAAGTCCACATTTGCTGAAATATTAAGATTTTGAGGTCATGACCTCTGCACTAAATCATTTGAGACATGCATTTCTGTAAGATTTAGGTACAAAAAGTACTAGAAAATATGCTATTGGACTTTATTAATCACAAAAAGTCCACATTTGCTGAAATATTAAGATTTTGAGGTCATGACCTCTGCAATAAATCATTTGAGAACATGCATTTCTGTAAGATTTAGGTACAAAAAGTACTAGAAAATATGCTATTGGACTTTATTAATCACAAAAGTCCACATTTGCTGAAATATTAAGATTTTGAGGTCATGACCTCTGCACTAAATCATTTGAGAACATGCATTTCTGTAAGATTTAGGTACAAAAAGTACTAGAAAATATGCTATTGGACTTTATTAATCACAAAAAGTCCACATTTGCTGAAATATTAAGATTTTGAGGTCATGGCCTCTGCACTAAATCATTTGAGAACATGCATTTCTGTAAGATTTAGGTACAAAAGTACTAGAAAATATGCTATTGGACTTTATTAATCACAAAAAGTCCACATTTGCTGAAATATTAAGATTTTGATGTCATGGCCTCTGCACTAAATCATTTGAGAACATGCATTTCTGTAAGATTTAGGTACAAAAAGTACTAGAAAATATGCTATTGGACTTTATTAATCACAAAAAGTCCACATTTGCTGAAATATTAAGATTTTGAGGTCATGACCTCTGCACTAAATCATTTGAGAACATGCATTTCTGTAAGATTTAGGTACAAAAAGTACTAGAAAATATGCTATTGGACTTTATTAATCACCAAAAGTCCACATTTGGCTGAAATATTAAGATTTTGAGGTCATGACCTCTGCACTAAATCATTTGAGAACATGCATTTCTGTAAGATTTAGGTACAAAAAGTACTAGAAAATATGCTATTGGACTTTATTAATCACAAAAAGTCCACATTTGCTGAAATATTAAGATTTTGAGGTCATGACCTCTGCACTAAATCATTTGAGAACATGCATTTCTGTAAGATTTAGGTACAAAAAGTACTAGAAAATATGCTATTGGACTTTATTAATCACAAAAAGTCCGCATTTGCTGAAATATTAAGATTTTGAGGTCATGACCTCTGCACTAAATCATTTGAGAACATGCATTTCTGTAAGATTTAGGTACAAAAAGTACTAGAAAATATGCTATTGGACTTTATTAATCACAAAAAGTCCACATTTGCTGAAATATTAAGATTTTGAGGTCATGACCTCTGCACTAAATCATTTGAGAACATGCATTTCTGTAAGATTTAGGTACAAAAAGTACTAGAAAATATGCTATTGGACTTTATTAATCACAAAAAGTCCACATTTGCTGAAATATTAAGATTTTGAGGTCATGACCTCTGCACTAAATCATTTGAGAACATGCATTTCTGTAAGATTTAGGTACAAAAAGTACTAGAAAATATGCTATTGGACTTTATTAATCACAAAAAGTCCACATTTGCTGAAATATTAAGATTTTGAGGTCATGACCTCTGCACTAAATCATTTGAGAACATGCATTTCTGTAAGATTTAGGTACAAAAAGTACTAGAAAATATGCTATTGGACTTTATTACTCACAAAAAGTCCACATTTGCTGAAATATTAAGATTTTGAGGTCATGACCTCTGCACTAAATCATTTGAGAACATGCATTTCTGTAAGATTTAGGTACAAAAAGTACTAGAAAATATGCTATTGGACTTTATTAATCACAAAAAGTCCACATTTGCTGAAATATTAAGATTTTGAGGTCATGGCCTCTGCACTAAATCATTTGAGAACATGCATTTCTGTAAGATTTAGGTACAAAAAGTACTAGAAAATATGCTATTGGACTTTATTAATCACAAAAAGTCCACATTTGCTGAAATATTAAGATTTTGAGGTCATGGCCTCTGCACTAAATCATTTGAGAACATGCATTTCTGTAAGATTTAGGTACAAAAAGTACTAGAAAATATGCTATTGGACTTTATTAATCACAAAAAGTCCACATTTGCTGAAATATTAAGATTTTGAGGTCATGGCCTCTGCACTAAATCATTTGAGAACATGCATTTCTGTAAGATTTAGGTACAAAAAGTACTAGAAAATATGCTATTGGACTTTATTAATCACAAAAAGTCCACATTTGCTGAAATATTAAGATTTTGAGGTCATGGCCTCTGCACTAAATCATTTGAGAACATGCATTTCTGTAAGATTTAGGTACAAAAAGTACTAGAAAATATGCTATTGGACTTTATTAATCACAAAAAGTCCACATTTGCTGAAATATTAAGATTTTGAGGTCATGGCCTCTGCAATAAATCATTTGAGAACATGCATTTCTGTAAGATTTAGGTACAAAAAGTACTAGAAAATATGCTATTGGACGTTATTAATCACAAAAAGTCCACATTTGGTGAAATATTAAGATTTTGAGGTCATGACCTCTGCACTAAATCATTTGAGAACATGCATTTCTGTAAGATTTAGGTACAAAAAGTACTAGAAAATATGCTATTGGACTTTATTACTCACAAAAAGTCCACATTTGCTGAAATATTAAGATTTTGAGGTCATGACCTCTGCACTAAATCATTTGAGAACATGCATTTCTGTAAGATTTAGGTACAAAAAGTACTAGAAAATATGCTATTGGACTTTATTAATCACAAAAAGTCCACATTTGCTGAAATATTAAGATTTTGAGGTCATGACCTCTGCACTAAATCATTTGAGAACATGCATTTCTGTAAGATTTAGGTACAAAAAGTACTAGAAAATATGCTATTGGACTTTATTACTCACAAAAAGTCCACATTTGCTGAAATATTAAGATTTTGAGGTCATGACCTCTGCACTAAATCATTTGAGAACATGCATTTCTGTAAGATTTAGGTACAAAAAGTACTAGAAAATATGCTATTGGACTTTATTAATCACAAAAAGTCCGCATTTGCTGAAATATTAAGATTTTGAGGTCATGACCTCTGCACTAAATCATTTGAGAACATGCATTTCTGTAAGATTTAGGTACAAAAAGTACTAGAAAATATGCTATTGGACTTTATTACTCACAAAAAGTCCACATTTGCTGAAATATTAAGATTTTGAGGTCATGACCTCTGCACTAAATCATTTGAGAACATGCATTTCTGTAAGATTTAGGTACAAAAAGTACTAGAAAATATGCTATTGGACTTTATTAATCACAAAAAGTCCACATTTGCTGAAATATTAAGATTTTGAGGTCATGACCTCTGCACTAAATCATTTGAGAACATGCATTTCTGTAAGATTTAGGTACAAAAAGTACTAGAAAATATGCCATTGGACTTTATTAATCACAAAAAGTCCACATTTGCTGAAATATTAAGATTTTGAGGTCATGACCTCTGCACTAAATCATTTGAGAACATGCATTTCTGTAAGATTTAGGTACAAAAAGTACTAGAAAATATGCTATTGGACTTTATTAATCACAAAAAGTCCACATTTGCTGAAATATTAAGATTTTGAGGTCATGACCTCTGCACTAAATCATTTGAGAACATGCATTTCTGTAAGATTTAGGTACAAAAAGTACTAGAAAATATGCTATTGGACTTTATTAATCACAAAAAGTCCACATTTGCTGAAATATTAAGATTTTGAGGTCATGACCTCTGCACTAAATCATTTGAGAACATGCATTTCTGTAAGATTTAGGTACAAAAAGTACTAGAAAATATGCTATTGGACTTTATTAATCACAAAAGTCCACATTTGCTGAAATATTAAGATTTTGAGGTCATGACCTCTGCACTAAATCATTTGAGAACATGCATTTCTGTAAGATTTAGGTACAAAAAGTACTAGAAAATATGCTATTGGACTTTATTAATCACAAAAAGTCCACATTTGCTGAAATATTAAGATTTTGAGGTCATGACCTCTGCACTAAATCATTTGAGAACATGCATTTCTGTAAGATTTAGGTACAAAAAGTACTAGAAAATATGCTATTGGACTTTATTAATCACAAAAAGTCCACATTTGCTGAAATATTAAGATTTTGAGGTCATGACCTCTGCACTAAATCATTTGAGAACATGCATTTCTGTAAGATTTAGGTACAATAAGTACTAGAAAATATGCTATTGGACTTTATTAATCACAAAAAGTCCACATTTGCTGAAATATTAAGATTTGAGGTCATGACCTCTGCACTAAATCATTTGAGAACATGCATTTCTGTAAGATTTAGGTACAAAAAGTACTAGAAAATATGCTATTGGACTTTATTAATCACAAAAAGTCCACATTTGCTGAAATATTAAGATTTTGAGGTCATGGCCTCTGCACTAAATCATTTGAGAACATGCATTTCTGTAAGATTTAGGTACAAAAAGTACTAGAAAATATGCTATTGGACTTTATTAATCACAAAAAGTCCACATTTGGTGAAATATTAAGATTTTGAGGTCATGGCCTCTGCACTAAATCATTTGAAAACATGCATTTCTGTAAGATTTAGGTACAAAAAGTACTAGAAAATATGCTATTGGACTTTATTAATCACAAAAGGTCCACATTTGCTGAAATATTAAGATTTTGAGGTCATGGCCTCTGCACTAAATCATTTGAGAACATGCATTTCTGTAAGATTTAGGTACAAAAGTACTAGAAAATATGCTATTGGACTTTATTAATCACAAAAAGCCCACATTTGCTGAAATATTAAGATTTTGAGGTCATGGCCTCTGCACTAAATCATTCGAGAACATGCATTTCTGTAAGATTTAGGTACAAAAAGTACTAGAAAATATGCTATTGGACTTTATTAATCACAAAAAGTCCACATTTGCTGAAATATTAAGATTTTGAGGTCATGACCTCTGCACTAAATCATTTGAGAACATGCATTTCTGTAAGATTTAGGTACAAAAAGTACTAGAAAATATGCTATTGGACTTTATTAATCACAAAAAGTCCACATTTGCTGAAATATTAAGATTTTGAGGTCATGACCTCTGCACTAAATCATTTGAGAACATGCATTTCTGTAAGATTTAGGTACAAAAAGTACTAGAAAATATGCTATTGGACTTTATTAATCACAAAAAGTCCACATTTGCTGAAATATTAAGATTTTGAGGTCATGACCTCTGCACTAAATCATTTGAGAACATGCATTTCTGTAAGATTTAGGTACAAAAAGTACTAGAAAATATGCTATTGGACTTTATTAATCACAAAAAGTCCACATTTGCTGAAATATTAAGATTTTGAGGTCATGACCTCTGCACTAAATCATTGAGAACATGCATTTCTGTAAGATTTAGGTACAAAAAGTACTAGAAAATATGCTATTGGACTTTATTACTCACAAAAAGTCCACATTTGCTGAAATATTAAGATTTTGAGGTCATGACCTCTGCACTAAATCATTTGAGAACATGCATTTCTGTAAGATTTAGGTACAAAAAGTACTAGAAAATATGCTATTGGACTTTATTAATCACAAAAGTCCACATTTGCTGAAATATTAAGATTTTGAGGTCATGACCTCTGCACTAAATCATTTGAGAACATGCATTTCTGTAAGATTTAGGTACAAAAGTACTAGAAAATATGCTATTGGACTTTATTAATCACAAAAAGTCCACATTTGCTGAAATATTAAGATTTTGAGGTCATGACCTCTGCACTAAATCATTTGAGAACATGCATTTCTGTAAGATTTAGGTACAAAAAGTACTAGAAAATATGCTATTGGACTTTATTAATCACAAAAAGTCCACATTTGGCTGAAATATTAAGATTTTGAGGTCATGACCTCTGCACTAAATCATTTGAGAACATGCATTTCTGTAAGATTTAGGTACAAAAAGTACTAGAAAATATGCTATTGGACTTTATTAATCACAAAAAGTCCACATTTGCTGAAATATTAAGATTTTGAGGTCATGACCTCTGCACTAAATCATTTGAGAACATGCATTTCTGTAAGATTTAGGTACAAAAAGTACTAGAAAATATGCTATTGGACTTTATTAATCACAAAAGTCCACATTTGCTGAAATATTAAGATTTTGAGGTCATGACCTCTGCACTAAATCATTTGAGAACATGCATTTCTGTAAGATTTAGGTACAAAAAGTACTAGAAAATATGCTATTGGACTTTATTAATCACAAAAAGTCCACATTTGCTGAAATATTAAGATTTTGAGGTCATGGCCTCTGCACTAAATCATTTGAGAACATGCATTTCTGTAAGATTTAGGTACAAAAAGTACTAGAAAATATGCTATTGGACTTTATTAATCACAAAAAGTCCACATTTGCTGAAATATTAAGATTTTGAGGTCATGGCCTCTGCACTAAATCATTTGAAAACATGCATTTCTGTAAGATTTAGGTACAAAGAGTACTAGAAAATATGCTATTGGACTTTATTATTCACAAAAGGTCCACATTTGCTGAAATATTAAGATTTTGAGGTCATGGCCTCTGCACTAAATCATTTGAGAACATGCATTTCTGTAAGATTTAGGTACAAAAGTACTAGAAAATATGCTATTGGACTTTATTAATCACAAAAGTCCACATTTGCTGAAATATTAAGATTTTGAGGTCATGGCCTCTGCACTAAATCATTTGAGAACATGCATTTCTGTAAGATTTAGGTACAAAAAGTACTAGAAAATATGCTATTGGACTTTATTAATCACAAAAAGTCCACATTTGGTGAAATATTAAGATTTTGAGGTCATGACCTCTGCACTAAATCATTTGAGAACATGCATTTCTGTAAGATTTAGGTACAAAAAGTACTAGAAAATATGCTATTGGACTTTATTAATCACAAAAAGTCCACATTTGCTGAAATATTAAGATTTTGAGGTCATGACCTCTGCACTAAATCATTTGAGAACATGCATTTCTGTAAGATTTAGGTACAAAAAGTACTAGAAAATATGCTATTGGACTTTATTAATCACAAAAAGTCCACATTTGCTGAAATATTAAGATTTTGAGGTCATGACCTCTGCACTAAATCATTTGAGAACATGCATTTCTGTAAGATTTAGGTACAAAAAGTACTAGAAAATATGCTATTGGACTTTATTAATCACAAAAAGTCCACATTTGCTGAAATATTAAGATTTTGAGGTCATGACCTCTGCACTAAATCATTTGAGAACATGCATTTCTGTAAGATTTAGGTACAAAAAGTACTAGAAAATATGCTATTGGACTTTATTAATCACAAAAAGTCCACATTTGCTGAAATATTAAGATTTTGAGGTCATGACCTCTGCACTAAATCATTTGAGAACATGCATTTCTGTAAGATTTAGGTACAAAAAGTACTAGAAAATATGCTATTGGACTTTATTAATCACAAAAAGTCCACATTTGCTGAAATATTAAGATTTTGAGGTCATGACCTCTGCACTAAATCATTTGAGAACATGCATTTCTGTAAGATTTAGGTACAAAAAGTACTAGAAAATATGCTATTGGACTTTATTAATCACAAAAAGTCCACATTTGCTGAAATATTAAGATTTTGAGGTCATGACCTCTGCACTAAATCATTTGAGAACATGCATTTCTGTAAGATTTAGGTACAAAAAGTACTAGAAAATATGCTATTGGACTTTATTAATCACAAAAAGTCCACATTTGCTGAAATATTAAGATTTTGAGGTCATGACCTCTGCACTAAATCATTTGAGAACATGCATTTCTGTAAGATTTAGGTACAAAAAGTACTAGAAAATATGCTATTGGACTTTATTAATCACAAAAAGTCCACATTTGGTGAAATATTAAGATTTTGAGGTCATGACCTCTGCACTAAATCATTTGAGAACATGCATTTCTGTAAGATTTAGGTACAAAAAGTACTAGAAAATATGCTATTGGACTTTATTAATCACAAAAAGTCCACATTTGCTGAAATATTAAGATTTTGAGGTCATGACCTCTGCACTAAATCATTTGAGAACATGCATTTCTGTAAGATTTAGGTACAAAAAGTACTAGAAAATATGCTATTGGACTTTATTAATCACAAAAAGTCCACATTTGCTGAAATATTAAGATTTTGAGGTCATGACCTCTGCACTAAATCATTGAGAACATGCATTTCTGTAAGATTTAGGTACAAAAAGTACTAGAAAATATGCTATTGGACTTTATTAATCACAAAAAGTCCACATTTGCTGAAATATTAAGATTTTGAAGTCATGACCTCTGCACTAAATCATTTGAGAACATGCATTTCTGTAAGATTTAGGTACAAAAAGTACTAGAAAATATGCTATTGGACTTTATTAATCACAAAAAGTCCACATTTGCTGAAATATTAAGATTTTGAGGTCATGACCTCTGCACTAAATCATTTGAGAACATGCATTTCTGTAAGATTTAGGTACAAAAAGTACTAGAAAATATGCTATTGGACTTTATTAATCACAAAAAGTCCACATTTGGTGAAATATTAAGATTTTGAGGTCATGACCTCTGCACTAAATCATTTGAGAACATGCATTTCTGTAAGATTTAGGTACAAAAAGTACTAGAAAATATGCTATTGGACTTTATTAATCACAAAAAGTCCACATTTGCTGAAATATTAAGATTTTGAGGTCATGACCTCTGCACTAAATCATTTGAGAACATGCATTTCTGTAAGATTTAGGTACAAAAAGTACTAGAAAATATGCTATTGGACTTTATTAATCACAAAAAGTCCACATTTGCTGAAATATTAAGATTTTGAGGTCATGACCTCTGCACTAAATCATTTGAGAACATGCATTTCTGTAAGATTTAGGTACAAAAAGTACTAGAAAATATGCTATTGGACTTTATTACTCACAAAAAGTCCACATTTGCTGAAATATTAAGATTTTGAGGTCATGACCTCTGCACTAAATCATTTGAGAACATGCATTTCTGTAAGATTTAGGTACAAAAAGTACTAGAAAATATGCTATTGGACTTTATTAATCACAAAAAGTCCACATTTGCTGAAATATTAAGATTTTGAGGTCATGACCTCTGCACTAAATCATTTGAGAACATGCATTTCTGTAAGATTTAGGTACAAAAAGTACTAGAAAATATGCTATTGGACTTTATTAATCACAAAAAGTCCACATTTGCTGAAATATTAAGATTTTGAGGTCATGACCTCTGCACTAAATCATTTGAGAACATGCATTTCTGTAAGATTTAGGTACAAAAAGTACTAGAAAATATGCTATTGGACTTTATTAATCACAAAAAGTCCACATTTGGTGAAATATTAAGATTTTGAGGTCATGACCTCTGCACTAAATCATTTGAGAACATGCATTTCTGTAAGATTTAGGTACAAAAAGTACTAGAAAATATGCTATTGGACTTTATTAATCACAAAAAGTCCACATTTGCTGAAATATTAAGATTTTGAGGTCATGACCTCTGCACTAAATCATTGAGAACATGCATTTCTGTAAGATTTAGGTACAAAAAGTACTAGAAAATATGCTATTGGACTTTATTAATCACAAAAAGTCCACATTTGCTGAAATATTAAGATTTTGAGGTCATGACCTCTGCACTAAATCATTTGAGAACATGCATTTCTGTAAGATTTAGGTACAAAAAGTACTAGAAAATATGCTATTGGACTTTATTAATCACAAAAAGTCCACATTTGGTGAAATATTAAGATTTTGAGGTCATGACCTCTGCACTAAATCATTTGAGAACATGCATTTCTGTAAGATTTAGGTACAAAAAGTACTAGAAAATATGCTATTGGACTTTATTAATCACAAAAAGTCCACATTTGCTGAAATATTAAGATTTTGAGGTCATGACCTCTGCACTAAATCATTTGAGAACATGCATTTCTGTAAGATTTAGGTACAAAAAGTACTAGAAAATATGCTATTGGACTTTATTAATCACAAAAAGTCCACATTTGCTGAAATATTAAGATTTTGAAGTCATGACCTCTGCACTAAATCATTTGAGAACATGCATTTCTGTAAGATTTAGGTACAAAAAGTACTAGAAAATATGCTATTGGACTTTATTAATCACAAAAAGTCCACATTTGCTGAAATATTAAGATTTTGAGGTCATGACCTCTGCACTAAATCATTTGAGAACATGCATTTCTGTAAGATTTAGGTACAAAAAGTACTAGAAAATATGCTATTGGACTTTATTAATCACAAAAAGTCCACATTTGCTGAAATATTAAGATTTTGAGGTCATGACCTCTGCACTAAATCATTTGAGAACATGCATTTCTGTAAGATTTAGGTACAAAAAGTACTAGAAAATATGCTATCGGACTTTATTAATCACAAAAAGTCCACATTTGCTGAAATATTAAGATTTTGAGGTCATGACCTCTGCACTAAATCATTTGAGAACATGCATTTCTGTAAGATTTAGGTACAAAAAGTACTAGAAAATATGCTATTGGACTTTATTAATCACAAAAAGTCCACATTTGCTGAAATATTAAGATTTTGAGGTCATGACCTCTGCACTAAATCATTTGAGAACATGCATTTCTGTAAGATTTAGGTACAAAAAGTACTAGAAAATATGCTATTGGACTTTATTAATCACAAAAAGTCCACATTTGCTGAAATATTAAGATTTTGAGTCATGACCTCTGCACTAAATCATTTGAGAACATGCATTTCTGTAAGATTTAGGTACAAAAAGTACTAGAAAATATGCTATTGGACTTTATTAATCACAAAAAGTCCACATTTGCTGAAATATTAAGATTTTGAGGTCATGACCTCTGCACTAAATCATTTGAGAACATGCATTTCTGTAAGATTTAGGTACAAAAAGTACTAGAAAATATGCTATTGGACTTTATTAATCACAAAAAGTCCACATTTGCTGAAATATTAAGATTTTGAGGTCATGACCTCTGCACTAAATCATTTGAGAACATGCATTTCTGTAAGATTTAGGTACAAAAAGTACTAGAAAATATGCTATTGGACTTTATTAATCACAAAAAGTCCACATTTGCTGAAATATTAAGATTTTGAGGTCATGACCTCTGCACTAAATCATTTGAGAACATGCATTTCTGTAAGATTTAGGTACAAAAAGTACTAGAAAATATGCTATTGGACTTTATTAATCACAAAAAGTCCACATTTGCTGAAATATTAAGATTTTGAGGTCATGACCTCTGCACTAAATCATTTGAGAACATGCATTTCTGTAAGATTTAGGTACAAAAAGTACTAGAAAATATGCTATTGGACTTTATTAATCACAAAAAGTCCACATTTGCTGAAATATTAAGATTTTGAGGTCATGACCTCTGCACTAAATCATTTGAGAACATGCATTTCTGTAAGATTTAGGTACAAAAAGTACTAGAAAATATGCTATTGGACTTTATTAATCACAAAAGTCCACATTTGCTGAAATATTAAGATTTTGAGGTCATGACCTCTGCACTAAATCATTTGAGAACATGCATTTCTGTAAGATTTAGGTACAAAAAGTACTAGAAAATATGCTATTGGACTTTATTAATCACAAAAAGTCCACATTTGCTGAAATATTAAGATTTTGAGGTCATGACCTCTGCACTAAATCATTTGAGAACATGCATTTCTGTAAGATTTAGGTACAAAAAGTACTAGAAAATATGCTATTGGACTTTATTAATCACAAAAAGTCCACATTTGCTGAAATATTAAGATTTTGAGGTCATGACCTCTGCACTAAATCATTTGAGAACATGCATTTCTGTAAGATTTAGGTACAAAAAGTACTAGAAAATATGCTATTGGACTTTATTAATCACAAAAAGTCCACATTTGCTGAAATATTAAGATTTTGAGGTCATGACCTCTGCACTAAATCATTTGAGAACATGCATTTCTGTAAGATTTAGGTACAAAAAGTACTAGAAAATATGCTATTGGACTTTATTAATCACAAAAGTCCACATTTGCTGAAATATTAAGATTTTGAGGTCATGACCTCTGCACTAAATCATTTGAGAACATGCATTTCTGTAAGATTTAGGTACAAAAAGTACTAGAAAATATGCTATTGGACTTTATTAATCACAAAAAGTCCACATTTGCTGAAATATTAAGATTTTGAGGTCATGGCCTCTGCACTAAATCATTTGAGAACATGCATTTCTGTAAGATTTAGGTACAAAAAGTACTAGAAAATATGCTATTGGACTTTATTAATCACAAAAAGTCCACATTTGCTGAAATATTAAGATTTTGAGGTCATGGCCTCTGCACTAAATCATTTGAAAAAATGCATTTCTGTAAGATTTAGGTACAAAAAGTACTAGAAAATATGCTATTGGACTTTATTAATCACAAAAGGTCCACATTTGCTGAAATATTAAGATTTTGAGGTCATGGCCTCTGCACTAAATCATTTGAGAACATGCATTTCTGTAAGATTTAGGTACAAAAGTACTAGAAAATATGCTATTGGACTTTATTAATCACAAAAAGTCCACATTTGCTGAAATATTAAGATTTTGAGGTCATGGCCTCTGCACTAAATCATTCGAGAACATGCATTTCTGTAAGATTTAGGTACAAAAAGTACTAGAAAATATGCTATTGGACTTTATTAATCACAAAAAGTCCACATTTGCTGAAATATTAAGATTTTGAGGTCATGACCTCTGCACTAAATCATTTGAGAACATGCATTTCTGTAAGATTTAGGTACAAAAAGTACTAGAAAATATGCTATTGGACTTTATTAATCACAAAAAGTCCACATTTGCTGAAATATTAAGATTTTGAGGTCATGACCTCTGCACTAAATCATTTGAGAACATGCATTTCTGTAAGATTTAGGTACAAAAAGTACTAGAAAATATGCTATTGGACTTTATTACTCACAAAAAGTCCACATTTGCTGAAATATTAAGATTTTGAGGTCATGACCTCTGCACTAAATCATTTGAGAACATGCATTTCTGTAAGATTTAGGTACAAAAAGTACTAGAAAATATGCTATTGGACTTTATTAATCACAAAAAGTCCACATTTGCTGAAATATTAAGATTTTGAGGTCATGACCTCTGCACTAAATCATTTGAGAACATGCATTTCTGTAAGATTTAGGTACAAAAAGTACTAGAAAATATGCTATTGGACTTTATTACTCACAAAAAGTCCACATTTGCTGAAATATTAAGATTTTGAGGTCATGACCTCTGCACTAAATCATTTGAGAACATGCATTTCTGTAAGATTTAGGTACAAAAAGTACTAGAAAATATGCTATTGGACTTTATTAATCACAAAAAGTCCACATTTGCTGAAATATTAAGATTTTGAGGTCATGACCTCTGCACTAAATCATTTGAGAACATGCATTTCTGTAAGATTTAGGTACAAAAAGTACTAGAAAATATGCTATTGGACTTTATTAATCACAAAAAGTCCACATTTGGTGAAATATTAAGATTTTGAGGTCATGACCTCTGCACTAAATCATTTGAGAACATGCATTTCTGTAAGATTTAGGTACAAAAAGTACTAGAAAATATGCTATTGGACTTTATTAATCACAAAAAGTCCACATTTTCTGAAATATTAAGATTTTGAGGTCATGACCTCTGCACTAAATCATTTGAGAACATGCATTTCTGTAAGATTTAGGTACAAAAAGTACTAGAAAATATGCTATTGGACTTTATTAATCACAAAAAGTCCACATTTGCTGAAATATTAAGATTTTGAGGTCATGACCTCTGCACTAAATCATTTGAGAACATGCATTTCTGTAAGATTTAGGTACAAAAAGTACTAGAAAATATGCTATTGGACTTTATTAATCACAAAAAGTCCACATTTGCTGAAATATTAAGATTTTGAGGTCATGACCTCTGCACTAAATCATTTGAGAACATGCATTTCTGTAAGATTTAGGTACAAAAAGTACTAGAAAATATGCTATTGGACTTTATTAATCACAAAAAGTCCACATTTGCTGAAATATTAAGATTTTGAGGTCATGACCTCTGCACTAAATCATTTGAGAACATGCATTTCTGTAAGATTTAGGTACAAAAAGTACTAGAAAATATGCTATTGGACTTTATTAATCACAAAAAGTCCACATTTGCTGAAATATTAAGATTTTGAGGTCATGACCTCTGCACTAAATCATTTGAGAACATGCATTTCTGTAAGATTTAGGTACAAAAAGTACTAGAAAATATGCTATTGGACTTTATTAATCACAAAAAGTCCACATTTGCTGAAATATTAAGATTTTGAGGTCATGACGTACGCCAGGAGGACTGGAAGGATGTTCTCGGTGTCGCCCTGCAGAATGCGCGACGTCTGTACCTGGACAGGCAACCGCCCATGGTGTAGACGGCGGAGTGGTGTAGTCGGCCAAGTTGGTGCGTCTTGGCTGTAGGATAGGCTGGAGTCAGTTAAACGACTGTCCCAGTTTAGCACCCAGGGTCTGAAATCTAGCAGACCCTGCACAGATCAAGCTGGACATGGACCAAGGAGGTACGGGGCTGCTTAAATAAAGTGGGGAGGAGTGTAGTGGCTGAATGCATTCGTCCTCAGACGCGTCGTACCTTACTTAATATCTCGAGAACCCGTCAACCGGAAGTAGCTCTTGCGGAGGAGTCTGGTGATTTCGGCGGGAACTCAGAAGATTCCAGGCGCCATATTGGTCCAGCAGTGTCAGAAGATCAAGCGAATATCTATCTGTGAAAACCAGGCCTTGCAGTCGAACATCGGTAAGTAGAAACTTATTTGGTTGAATACTTAGGGTCTCCTGAGGTTCAATATATTGACCCTACCCTACCCCTACCCTACCCCTTAACCCCTACCCGACCCTACCCTATCCTACCCTACCCTACCCTTACCTACCCTACCCTACCCTACCCTACCCTACCCTACCCTACCCTACCCTACCCTACCCTACCATACCCTACCCTACCCTACCCTACCCTACCCTACCCTACCCTACCCTACCCTACCCTACCCTACCCTACCCTACCCTACCCGACCCTACCTTACCCTACCCTACCCTACCCTACCCTACCCTACCCTACTCTACCCTACCCTATCCTACCCTACCCTACCCCTACCCTACCCTACCCTACACTACACTACCCCTACCCCTACCCCTACCCCTACCCCTACCCCTACCCCTACCCCTACCCCTACCCCTACCCCTACCCCTACCCCTACCCCTACCCCTACCCATTTTCGACATACTCGTACAAGGTATGTTCAATTTCTCTAACAAAATGAAGTGTCAAACTGTAGATACCGATGACACGGTGAGTCACTCATCTGGATCCTAACTGTAGATACCGATGACACGGTGAGTCACTCATCTGGATCCTAACTGTAGATACCGATGACACGGTGAGTCACTCATCTGGATCCTAACTGTAGATACCGATGACACGGTGAGTCACTCATCTGGATCCTAACTGTTTGTAAATGTAATCGTGGATTCGAGAGTGCACTAAAGTTTAGTTGTAACTCTTGAAAGTTAAAAACATAGCTCGTCACACTTAAGTGATATATGTACACCGGAAAGATCTGCTTGAATAAACTTTAATGAAATAACATCTATTCTTAAGCCATGAAAACATTGGATATTGAGATGCTGGTTTTTTTTTCATGGTTTACCAGTTTAATAAATAATGGGGATGTGATGAAATGTTTCCATTTTTCCAAGAAACAATATTAGAACTGAAAAGACTTGAATTGTAAAGAAAAATACAAAAACTTCCTTTTAGCCTTTACATCTTTGTTAACAAAAATAATGTCTGCCCAATCTTGAAGCTGGTACCATTTCCACTTCTTCCAAGTTGACCAAGCATTTGAAAAAAAAAACTACAATAAAACCTCTCTGCTTAAAGCAAGGTGAAAGTAAACAGAACGCTCCTATTATAGGAGAGTTCTGTTTTACTTTGACCTTGCTTTAAGCACCCACCTGCCTTTAACACAAAATACTTGATGTAATTTAGTGTCCATTATAGAGAGGTTTTACTGTATAAACCGAGTGTCTAACGGACATACTTGACGTCTCATCTGGATCCATCTGGATCCAAACTGTTTGCAAATGCAAGTCAGGTGGTAGATAGCGGGATAAAGGTTAACATATTACCTCATAGGCTATTTTTAGATACAACCTCTTTGAATAAATCTACCGAAAAGGAGCACTAGCTAGAGAAAAGGGGAAACTTTTAGAAGTTTTTAGTTTGAAACTATCGTGATAAATAGAGCATTTTATCCTATAGGAGCATATGCTCTATTTATCACAATAGTTTCACAAACCGACTTTTAGAGAGGCGTCAAAAGTCGTCAATACGAGGGAATGGGATACCATTGACTCCATAAATACGCCTTTCTACCCCTTTGCAAACAAAGTAGATCCAGAGCATGTGGCGGCCATCTGAACAAGGTCTGCTCAGCTTATAATATAACAAAGATATGATTCTACTGGCCAAACATTCCCGTGTTCATGTACTATTATAACATTGAAATATATTAATATCCATGACGTCATTTTATAATTTTAAACAAGCTATAAATCCAAAAAACAAGGAAAGTTAGCTGTAAGAGAGAAGTTACTGAATTTAGTGAGACATGGGTGAACTTTGAAACTCGGCTTAAGAGTTACGGAAATACGACAAAGAAGACATTCCAGACACCATAAAGGAACTAGACATCAGTACTGGATAAACCCATTTCCTCCTAGACTTTATTTTGAATAATAAATCTACCGAAAATGAGCAGTTACAAGAGAAAAGAAACATTTTACACAAAAAAAATCTGTAGTTTTGAAAAATTATGATCAAGAAGAACATTTGCAATGAGTTTAAATAGATATGATGCGACCACCAAAAATAGGTTGAATTTTAAGGTTTCATAAGTAAGTGGTAGCTTAAATCAAAACCAAATGTTGTGCAGAAAGCTCCTACGGAATATTTCTGCTCTACCTTCATCCTGCATTAAGGGTAGACCCAGATCAGACGGCTCCTATAGGAGCCGTCTGATCAGGGTCTGCTCTGTTTGCTAATGGAAATTGAAAGATATGTTTCTTTAGTTTCTAAAATGGCTACAATCTTCCATCTTCCATATACAGTAGGTAGTGAAATAATTTAAAATAAACATAGAACAGGAAAAGAGTTAAAGACACTCGTGTGTACACTGGTCGTTTTAGAATGGTTCTATCTTGCTTCATAGAGTCCGAATCGGAGCAGTTTTTTCCAATTATAATTATTGAAGACTAGTTTAAACATACCTTGACAGACGAAACACTTAACTCTTAATTTGATAGAAACGCCCTTGCAAACAGAATAAACCCAGATCAGACGGCCGGAGTATAATTGTCATTATTGTTATTCTTAATTTAATGCTGATCCACGTTACCGTGTGTGGGTGTGGGTGTGTGTGGGGGGGGGGGGGGAGGCACCGCCGTATAAACGTCTGTTGAGATTGTCCCAACGTTGTTCTATGGGATTCAGATGCAGGTTTTTGGATCTCCAGTTTACTATGAAATTCATGTTGTTATTTTGAAAAATAAAACGAATGTTATCACGGGTGACATGGGCTCTAACGTTATGTTGCTGTGTTGACGCTGTAAGTTGAGAGGAGAGTGACAAAGCGAGGCGCAGGAATAGTTTATCTATAAAGACGCGCATTTAAATTAATCCAACTGACAAGCGAGGTCCGATATCCATAACAAATACCAGTCAAGACATTAACTCTTTCGGCGCCAATATCGCCTGTTGGCACCATTGAAAACAGTGCAGTCACATGCCAGATGTCGCTTCAAGGCGGCATCTTGCCTGGGACTTCACTGTTTTGCAGACGACACTTTTAAATTTGGCGCCAAGAGAGTTAACTGACCCTTCGTCCACGAAGCGTTGTCTCTGCAGTATGCTCGTTTGTTTTACGTCTGTAGAATGTCCTCACTTGGCTGTCACCTAACGACAGCATATTAAATTTTGTCGGAGAAAGTAATCATTCGACAGTTCTGTTCTATCTAATTAATGAATCGACGTATGCCACTGTGACGACGGGTCGTCAAGACAGACCCAACAAATCGACGACGCCGGTACTTCCGGTTTGCGCAAATTGCTGTCTGAGACCCCTAACCGCCAAATTTGTGCCGCAACCTCTTTAGGTGTCTTATCTTTAGTAGGAATTACTACCCCAGTATCTCAATGATCCGTTCTCGCTTTTTTATTTGGAATCAGCAGCACTGAACATAGTTTCTACTTATTGAACCGGATATGCCAACCCCGTACGACCGGACACATTAACACTAATTTAAATCAAGTGATTATCTGGCCGATTTTCCAAAGAACCATGTCAACAATACTACCTAATTTAAGCGACCACTCAGAATACAGTTAAGTCCCTTATACGGCTTGTCAAAAGAAGTTTAATTATAGATTTTCAAAACAGTTGGTAGCTTAATACATTGCAATGGGAGATTTATAACGACCCTTATATAGCTCATATAGGAGCTTTCTGTATCAATTTTGAATTACATTAAGCAACCACCTGCTTTTACAGACTATTATGTTAACCCTGTACTCCATAAATACGTCTGTCTATGCATTTACAAACAGAGTAGACCCAGATCAGACGGTCCCCTGTAAGAGCCATCTGATCAGTGTCTACTTTGTGTGCTCATGACGTCATTATTTCTTATAAGAATAGTCATCGTGTAAAGGGTTAATAAGGGTAAGGGTCATTTTAGCAAGACTTTACTATACCTCTTATTGTCGGTGTATAAGACGTGTGGTATCTTTATTTAGAACGAAAGTAATGCGATATATTGTAATATGAGCTTTCTGCATTACTTTTGTTCTCCATTAATCATTTCTATAATTAATGTCTATGCACTAATATGTATTAAATTAATTTTCAAAATGAAAATATTTCAAGAGAACATAGATATAAGCTGTAGAATCATAATTGTCTAATTAATTTCATAAGCAATATGGCTCTCTGTCACAGAAATTGTTAAGCAAAGTCCGCCTGCCTTTAAGTTCATAAAGTGGCCACATTGACGCTTTTCCAGATCGATACGCCTTTAGACGTCATACCTAGACCAGTCTACTCCTGTAGAAGTCATCTGATCAGAGTCTGCTCTGTCTGCTTGTGGAATAATATAGATCGGATTCTACAGTTTCTGACACTTTCAAACTTCTTTTTTGTTTTTTTATAATGCCATTATAAATAAAATCAGCCAATTAATATTCCAACAACCAATATAGCCCTTTACCTGTTCAGAATTATGACGTCATGAATACTTATTAGCTGAAGTTTTATAATGTAAACTTTTCAAGAGATTTTTTGCTTTGACATAAACAGTATATCCAGATTTATATCATGTCAAAAGCAAACAGAGCAGATATTTATCAGACGGCTCCTATAGGAACCGTCTGATCTGTGTCTACTCTGTTTTCAAATACGTGAAAATGCGTTTACATGAAAGAAAGGGTTAATAGGTGTTGCTATATGTTGCCTAAAACAAATAACTAACAATGCATATTTATAAACTAACATATTTATACCGAATTTTGTAGTTATACTACGATACAAATTCTATTTATATACGCATGTGTTTACATGCTATTTATAGCAGCCAACTGAAGCGAAAGACGGAATGGAAATCCCCATTTCGCTGATAACAATACACGGAAGATAATATAAATATGACCGGACAGTATAATAAAAATCAAAGCAAACGGTGACTTCGCTGGGATAAAACTATTACATTATAAGATGCAGGCTATAAAGTGTGTGGTAGTGGGAGACGGGTAAGTAGCGTCCTGTTGGTGAACCCTCACAGTGTGAGACACTATTCTACTATGTCATTTGTAAACAGTGTAGACCCAGATGAGAGGGCTCCTAGAGGAGCCCTCTCATTAGGTTATGCACTGTTTGTCATGTAATACCTTTCTTCAGAAAATTCCCTTAACCCTTTCGGCGCCAATGTCGCCTATTGGCACCACTGAAAACAGTGCAGTCCCAGGTCAGATGTCGCCTATTGGCACCATTGAAAACAGTGCAGTCCCAGGTCAGATGCCGCGTTTTCAAGGCGGCATCTGACTTGGGACTTCACTGTTTTCTGTATTCTTTTAGCCCAAACATACAGGTTTTTAAAAACAAATGTTTTACTAATATACCTTTGTTAATTAGTTTAGAATTATATTTAATACGAAATTATTATTGCAGACGACACTTAAATTTGGCGCCAATAGAGTTAATATTCACAATAAGATTGACTTGTTTGAATTTTAGAGTAGTCCATTTGAAATTTTAGCATTGTAAGTTAAATTCGCCCATGCTGTGAAAACATGTCGTCTGCCCAAACTCTCGTCTGCTGCTAACCCTTTACTCCATGAATATCAATGTATTAACCCTTTCGCTGCCAATGCCGGATCTGTGATTACCTATGCAAAGAGTTTGGATCCAGATGAGACGCCGAGTAACTCGGCGTCTCATCAGGATCCAAACTGTTTGTTACTGTTTCTATGTTTTTGAAACAAAAATGAAGAAAATCAAAAAAATGAAAATTTGTAGCAGACGACAAAGTTAGCAGACGACAGAGTTTGGCAGCGAAAGGGTTGAGAAAAAATCACATAATGAATATTAATTTGACGAATTTGTATAATGCATACGAACACAGAAATTTCAGCAATGGCAAAAACTGTAGAATCAGATTTATATAACCCCATGAGCAAACTGAGCAGACCCTGGTCAGTCGGCTGCTATTGGTTCCATCCGATCTGGGTATAGTCTGTTTGTATTGACGTGATATGACTTTTATATCAGGGAAAGATTAGGCTACTTATGGAGAAAAATGTTAGATACAATTTAGATCCGTTTAGTTGGTTCTTTTATGTTGAGTTTTTATTAACTATAACCTAGCTGAAATCTAGATCAAAAGATATTTGTAAATGCGAGCCAGGCCTCGATCAGCGCGAAATTGGTTAACCTTATCACCGCCGACGCCGCATAAATGCACCACGACAAATAGTGCAGTCCCAGATTAGATGCCGCCTTTTCAAGGCGGCGTCTGATCAGGGACTTCACTTTATGTCTCATTCTCTATTTCTATATATTTGCGTTATTCCTTTTGAAATTTGCATTTATTTATCTCATTTCCTTTTTGTACCGAATGATTTAACAAAATTTGGATTGCAGACGACAATTAGAAATTTGGCGCCGAAAGGGTTAGCGTGTTATTCTGAATGAAATCGTCCAAAATACAGATGAACTTCGATATCTCGAACTCGGCTTACTCGAACATCGGGATAACTCGAAGTAAAATTTCTTTCCTCCCAAATTTTACAATGCAGAATTGTTCTTAAAATGTATCACTACGCTGTTCTAGAAACACACGAGACATCTTAATGCAGGCCGAAAGTAATGCTGAAAGTTCCTGTAGCATTACTTTAGACCTACATTCAGATGTGATTTTTTACTGAAAAATTGTTCAGATTAGAAATCGGATGATTCGAACCCCTATTATATCGTAGTATGGTCCCTTGAAGTTCGAGATATCGAAGTTCAACTGTATGTGTCCCTTACCTTACTCCTCTGTAAACAATAGGCCTACTGTCTGCTCAAATTCGAGCTGGTGCAATTTTGACTCAGAATCGATCAAGCTTTCAAGAACCTATCAAACAGCTTGTATCCTGATGAGACGCTGAGTTACTGGAGAGTTAGTGAGCTGAGTTACTGAGCTGGGTTACTGGAGCGTTAGTGAGCTGAGTTATCGAGCTGAGTTACTGAGCTGGGTTACTGGGAGCTGAGTTACTGAGCTGGATTACTGAGCTGAGTTACTGAGCTGTTTTCCAGTGCGAGTCAGATCACGAAGAGTTAATGTTTTGAGGAGCATTTCTGAATGTACGCTTCAGCCTATGCGTTCGATAATAAGCGAACAGTTCACACCTGTATCAGAGGGATTATTTTCTCTGGTCGTCTTTGTCGACACAGTTTGCGTATTTCCCTATTATAACTTTCACTAATGAACAATTATGCATGAATTGATCATTCCATGAATATTCATTAACTTCGTTTCATAAAGTAGAACATAAACTGTAGGATCATAAATTATTATCTACATAATTCAAAAGCAAACAGAGCAGACCCTGATCTGAGTCTACTCTGTTTTCAAAGGCGTTTATGTGAGGGAAAGGGTTAAGTAACAATGGGCATAAATGAACTAATGTTCATACATTTCATCTTGTCCTAGTTTCTTGACGTCCTGTAAATTGTGCTTCAAAGTATAGGGTCTTCAGGATTTGGGTTTTTACAATATAAACCCCATATCAGAGACGGTTTGTCTACAAACTAATCAGGATCAATAGTATTGAAATATTGTTTAACCCTTTCTTTCCTATAAACGCTTTTTACGCTATTGCAAACAAAGTAGACCCAGATCAGAAACCGTCTGATCAGGGTCTGCTCTGTTTGCTAATGGCATTTGTTTCTTTGGTTTCTAAAATGGCTGCAATGTTACACCTTCCACATTTCATTATAGCTATTTTGTCCATGAATATTCAGTAGGTACTGACATCTGGAATAAATATAGACCAGGGAAAGGGTTAAATACCTTATTTGCTATAATAACATATTGGCAACAGGCTTGGTCACATCAGGAATTATAAAATCAGATCTATATACATTCGTAAGCAAACAGGGCAGACCCTAAAGGACCATATGTGATGGTAGATATCTATCGAAACAATTAAACCAAGCATTTGGATATGTAAACGTTTCAAATGTAGTGAAAACATATCTTGATGACCAGTCACAATAAGCATTGCAATAAATTTCCTAGTCAATTTAGATCTTACACGGAAGGAATTGCCTAACAGTTAATACATAAAGACAATTTAGTTCAAACAATGGCTTTCCAAGTATAAGTGTCAATCCTTATTTTGTTTACTCGTATTCCGCTGTGAAAAAAATGTCTGCACAGAATTCGAATCTGGTACAGTGAAACTAATGCGACCACTTAATAATAAACATGGCTGTCTTTATAAGCAGGTGGTTGCTTAATGCAGGGCGAACGTTATGCAGAAAGCTCCTAGAGGAGCTTTCTGCATAACTTTACTCTTGCATTAAGCTACCACCTGCCCCTGGCACCCAGAATTATACCCATTTTTAGTGGTCGCATTAGAGGGGTTTCACTCTTTCAAATTCGAACCAGTTCGGGAGATGATCTCTATAAGCATGTTTCCTTTCGACCCAATCATTTTTTGTATCCATGGTAATTATTAATGAGCAGTGGCATTAATCAAATAAAAACTAAATTGAAACCAATAAGCTGTTCGGACTATTGACTGGGGGTCATACAGCATGGATCCTGATCAGACGCCGATTTACTCGGCGTCTGATCAGGATCCAAGGTGTTTGTAAATGCGATCATGATTGCAATTAGAATAAAGGTTAATATTGGCTCGTACAGTAAAACCTCTCTATAACGACCACTAAATTGTGTTAATTAGTTGGTATTTAGGGCAGGTGGTTGCTTAAAGCAAGGTGAAAGTAAAACAGAACGCTCCTATAGGAGCGTTCTGTTTTACTTTCACCTTGCTTTAAGCAGCCACCTGCCTTTAACACAAAATAATTGCTGTAATTTATTGGCCGTTTTAGAGAGGTTTTACTGCAGTTATGAACAGCTTAGATCTAGTTGAGTCCAATCAATATCCTGATGTTTGCCATTGGATTAAGGTTTGAAAAAACACCAAGATAATTTGAAACGATTTAAACCTTTGCTCCATGAATATGCCTTTCTACGCATTTGCAAACAGGGTAGAGTCCTAGGAGCCGTCTGATCAGGGTCTGCTCTGTTTGTCTATTAGATATGATTCTACAGTTTCTGCCATGGCCAAATATTCCTGAGTGCATGTGCCCTTATAGAAAATAATCTAATTAATATTCATTGTGTCATTAATTCTTACGTTAATATTCACGGAGTAAAGGGTTAAAAATATGCGCAGACGGCAATTTTCATAGCAGAATAATAATAAAAAGGATCAGTGTTTGGTATAGATTTTATGACTTGTTATCGATGCAACTGAACACGTTTCGTAGATTGAACCAATCGTGAGTTCTTCTAACATATAACGAGCGCAACAGGAAGTTGTGAATGTCCTACAGTCGAACCTCGATATTTCGAAACCGGATAACTCGAATACAGGTTAACTCGAAAAAAAGTTCGGGCTTTCCAAACTTTTCAATATAGAATTGTTCTAAGGTGTATCACTACGCGCATATCTAGGAATACATGTAACAGCTTAATGCAGGTCGAAAGTAATACTGAAAGGGAGCTTTCAGCATTACTTTCGACCTGCATTAAGCTGTGAACTTGAGAAATTCTCAAGATTAGAAACCGGATGACTCGAATTTCTGCTATTTCGAAGTAACTTGTATAGTCCATCGAAGCTCGAGCTATCGAAGTTCAACTGTATATATGAAATTTAGGACATTTTCTGACACGTGTGTACAAAGTTAACCCTTTCCCTCATATTGACGACTTTTGACGACTCTGTAAAACTCACTTTGTGAAACCATTGTGATAAATAGAGCATTTGCTCCTATAGGAGCAAATGCTCTATTTATCACAATGGTTTCAAACTACAAAATTCTAAAATTTTACTTTTCTCTAGTTAATGCTCCTTTTTGGTAGATTTATTCAAAGAGGTTGGATTTAAAAATAGCCTATGAGGTAATGGGTTAACATAACTTGTATGCTAAAATCAAAGGTCCAGACAAGATGCGTTAATTTAAACATTTTCAAGGATAGCTCCTCTATTTTCCCACTAAACCTTATACTGTGACCACTCTTTTAAATCGTCTCGAAGATTCTAAATAGTGGTCACAGTATAGGGTTTGGTGGTGAAATTGCGATTTTAGTATTTGGGTATGCACCTTTATCTGTAGCTCTGTTTAAAAATGTGTGATGATTTTATTTCGACTATGTGAATAGTTATGCCTGTCGTGACTTATTACTTACCACAACATTTAAAAAAAAATGACTCAGTGCCCTGGGATAGTGTAGCATTTATCCATAGACTGTGAGGGTTAAAATGATTAGGGTGTAATCTGGTGTAGCCCCCCCCCCCCCCCACCCCACCCCACCCCACTTCGCCTGCATTAAGTTAAAACTTGCTTTTAAGACATATAATTAAATCTCTATTTGGTAATCGCTATAGATGGGTTTTTCTGTATCGTATATCTCAGTCAAGCCCTTTAGTTGGTACAGTAAACCCCCTCTCAACCGGACGTTCAGTGTCGGTCTTGGAGACAGGTGGCAGCTTAGTTCAGGCTCTTTATCGCCTTTGCAAACATAATAGACCCAGATCAGACAACTCCTGTAGGAACTGTATTGTCAGGGGCTCCTCTGTTTGCTGATGAAATGATATAGATTTGATTCTACAGTTCTCTACTAACAATGTCTATTATAAAAAAAAGGTAAGCTAATAAATATTCAACATGTCATTATTTCGTACATGAATATTCATTAGGAAATGAGTTAGGTAAGTCACACTCAAACACTCTACATGTGCAGGGAAGTTTTTCGGGCATTATTCACCGAGTGTCAAATAGCTTGGACCCTGATGAGACGCCGAGTTACTCAGTGTCTCATCAGGACCCAATCAATGGTGGTTCAAACTGGCAGCAGATCAGAATTGGAGCAGACACAACAATAAGTACCGCAGTGCGCATGTGTAAGATTTTAACCTGTATTTTTTAACTCTTTACTCCATGAACATTCATGTAAGACATCGTGAATATTATTTGGTTTATTTTTCATTTTTGCACATGAACACTGGAAGTGTTGGCCGAGGCCAACCTTTAGAATCATATCTGTATTACTTGATAAGTAAACAGAACAGACTCCTGTAGGGACCGTCCGATCTGGCTCTACTCTGTTTGCAAATGCGTAGAAAGGCTCATTTATGGAGTATAGTGTTCATGGACTCGTCATGTATTTTATGTTTATTTGTGCAGAACCTGGACGGATAACTGATTCAGGAATCTTCTGATCTGTGTCTTAACCATTCAACTCTTCATTTCTGTATAAAGCTGAGCCTACAGTCAACATTTTCCTTTTAAATGTTTACCTATGAAAATTAGATTAATGAATATCCATGAAGTGATAAATTCGTGCATTTAAATGTTCCTTAGGGAAAGGGTTAAACACTCTGACAGAATAAGGATTCTTTTATAGAGAGGTTTAACCCTTTCCTTCATATAATCACCTTTTCATGCATTTGCAAACAGAGTAGACACAGATCAGACGGCTCCTATAGGAGCCATCTATACAGGGTCTGCTCTGTTTGCTTTTGACATGATATAGATCTGCGTCTACTGTTTTTGTTAAAAACGTTCCATGAAAAGTTTACATAATAAAGATTCAATTAGTAGATATGCATGATGTTATTACAGTAAAACCTCTCTATCACGGCCACTAAATTACACCAAGTATTTTTTGTTAAAGGCAGGTGGCTGCTTTAAGCAGCCACATGCCCTAAATACCAACAAATTAACACAATCTAGTGGTCGCTATAGAGAGGTTTTACTGTATTTCTAACATGAATATTGAGCAGGGAAAGAGTTACCTGTAGTTTATTATACCTTGTCGAATTATCTTTAACAGATAATGGTACATGTCGAAAACATGAAGCGGGACTACTTCCTGATTTCTCAAGTAGATTACGACACGCAATACCCAGTGCGATTAAATTACCTGTATGGTATTTCTAGATGAACTTGTTTACATATGTTTTATGTGTTTTATGACCTATTTTTAATTTGAATAAGAAATTTGTAAGAAATCTTTTATTCGTGTGTGAAGTTTGGAAATTACAGTAAAGTTCCCCTAAAGCAACCACCAATAAGGGATCTACTTTGTTTACAAAGGCGTGAACACTAATTTATGTGAAGGAAAGCGTTAAGACAAGTGGCCGCTTAGTTCAGGACGAACGTAATATAGAAGGCTCCCATTGGAGCTTTCTGCATTACTCTCGTACTGCATTAAGCTACCGCTTGTTTTAAACACTCATGAAGTAATTGTTTCAGAGAATGTTTACGACATTTGGTATAATCCAGAATTTCGCGATCTGGAGCTACTTTATTTGCCAATGACACGTGACGTATATGACGATAACCGACCTTTTAGAGGATCGTATATCAATGCTTTGTACTGGTTGTACTTAAGTTTTTCTCTCATATACTCCATAAATACGACTTTCTACGCCTTTGCAAACAGAGTAGACCCAGATAAGACGGATCCTATAAGAGCCGTTTGATCAGAGTCTGCTCTGTTTGATTTGATATAATATATGTATGAATCGCATGATACTACAGTTTCTGTCGTGGCTATACATTGCTGTGTCCATCTGCAATTATAACAGTTAATCTAATTAATATTCATGATGTCATGTATTCCATGAATAGTCATGGAGTAAATAATTAAACGCCTGTTCATGTCATTATTCACACATTATACCCAGATCAGGCGGCTCTTGCTAGAGCCGTATGATCAGGGTCTGCACTATTTGCTTATGAAATTATATATATCATATTCTACAGTTTCTGTCATGGCCAAAAATTCGTGTGTGTGTGTGTTCATTTGCCCTTAAAATAAATAATCTATTAAATATTCATGATGTCATAATTTCTCACGTGACTGCTTATCAGGTACATGGTTAAGTGTACCTATTAATTTAAGCAAAATACTTGGCCATCTATCTTGATGAAAACTCATGTAACTAATAACGACATCCTTGATAATTAACTAGATACATTTCATAGTGCAGTAAACCCCCTCTAATGCGACCACCTAAAAGGGGTATAATTCAGGGTGGTAGAGGCAGGTGGTAGCTTAATGCAGGACAAAAGGGATGCAGAAAGCTCCTCTAGGAGCTTTCTGTATTACTTTTGTCCTGCATTAAGCAACCACCTGCTTATAACGACACCTATGTTTATTCATTAAGTGGTCCCATTAGAAAGGTTCTACTGTAGCACATGAAGACAGGAAGGTTTGACCATGGCAGAACCTGTAGAATCATTATTTTAATAAACAAACAGAGCAGACCTAGGTCTGGGTGTACTCTCTTTGCAAATGAGTTAGACGTAGCCTGTATGTAGCAAAGGGTTAAGTAGAGTATTCATTAAAGCTAAGTATCAACTTAATTGTGAATAGTTTACAGTATCACTTAAACCTTTGGATGCTGCATTGTCAAAGTAAAATAGTCCATCATTGTTGAATGGCAGAGCCCATTCAGTTGGAAAGGGTATAACTAACGACATGACGTTGAAATGCAAACAGTTCAGACCCTGATCAGAAGACTTCTCTAGGAGCCTGGGTCTACACTGTTTGCAAATGCCGGTACACTTTTTTCTTCCATTCTACTCATTTAGTTGCCTGAAATCGACCTAACTCTTTCGCTGTTAATGTCGCATCTGTAATTACTTATGTGAACAGTTTGGATCCAGATGAGATACCGAGTAACTCGGCGTCTCATCAGGATCCAAACTGTTTGTTACTGTGACTGTTTCTTGAAACAAAAAAGAATAAAGATAAAAATGGAAAATTGTAACAGACGACAAAGTTTGCAGCCGACAAAATTTTGCTGCGAAATTAATGGAGTGGGCAAATCGGTCGTTACTTTTGCAAACAGTTTGGATCCTTTTGAGATGCCGAGTAACTCGGCATGTCATCATCGGGAGGCAAGCTGTTTAATCCATTACCTCATAAGCTATTTTTAGATCCAACCTCTTTGAATAAATCTACCGAAAAGGAGCATTAACTGGAGAAAAGGAATTTTTTAGAATTTTGTAGTTTGAAACCATTGTGATAAATAGAGCATTTGCTCCTATAGGAGCAAATGCTCTATTTATCACAATGTTTTCACAAAGTGACCTTTACAGAGTCGCCAAAAGTCGTCAGTATGAGGGAATTGGTTAGTTTTATAACACGCCACACACGCTTTAGAGAAAACATTGATGGAATTTCTCTCTTAAACGTAAAACAGATGACATTGTTTGCAGACGAAAATATTTTGACATCAAAGGAGTTAAGCATAAACTCTTTGGATGATATAAACCCTTTTGCGCCTTTGCAAGCAGAGTAGATCAGGATCAGACGGTCCCTGCAGGATCTGTCTGATCAGGTTCTGATCTGTTATGAAGTAATACAGTTCTGATTCTACGGTTTCTTCCATTGTGAAAAAATCCTTTGCACATTAGTAATTTTACAAAATCAGTTAATGAATATCTATGAGGGCATGAATTCTTGTATAAATATTCACAAGGCAAGGGGGTTAAGCATTACTTTTGATCTGTATTTAGCTACCACCTGCCTTACAGGCCCATAATTAGAGCTCTTTCTGATGGCCGCTTAACCCTTTCCCTCATATAAACGTGTATTAACGCATTTGCAAACAGAGTAGATCCAGATCAGACGGCTCCTAGAGGAGCCGTCTGATCAGGGTCTACTCTGTTTGCTTATAGAATTTCAAAGATCTGTGTCTTTACTTTCTAAAATGTCTACAATGTTCCACCATATTTCATTATAACTATTTTGTCCATGAATATTCAGTAGGTATTGAAGTTCGTAATAAACATAGGACAGGGAATGGGTTAAGACAGGTTTTACTGTATTACAATAAGATATTGTTATGTCCTATTGAAGGCCATTGATTTCGAGATGCTTATGATCTATTGTATTTACGCTGACAGGTCAAAGATGAAAAGAAAACATTTTTCGCTGAATTCTAAGCTGATAATATTATCGGTACATAGAAAATGAGCGTAGAGAACAAATGCTCACCAGATTTTAACCAGAAATAACCACTTTTCAGTGTGAAGAGTATGCTTTAGTTGGCATGTTGTTATTTATAAAAGTGTACCGAAGTAGACAGAATGGAAGCACACTTAACTATTTGAATGCTGAAAACGATTGTATTGATATTTGTAATCAGTGTAGACTCAGACCAGAGAGCACATAGAGAATATATCTGATAAGAGTCCTCACTGTTTGTAGTAAGTTTAACACTTCTAGTAAATTTAAGCATTTCCTCCATAGGCTATTTTTTGATCCAACCGCTTTGAATAAATCTACCGAAAAGGAGCATTAACTAGAGAAAAGGATTTTTTTTTTTGAATTTTGTAGTTTGAAACCATTGTGATAAATAGAGCATTTGCTCCTATAGGAGCAAATGCTCTATTCATCGCAATGGTTTCAGAAAGTGACTTTTATAGTGGCACAGAAAGGCGTATTTATGGAGGAAATGGTTAAACATTTTTGATTGAATGGGCTCTATAGTTAAACACTGATGAGTCAGTTAACTTTCAATATTCGGCGATTAAGGGATTAGGAATTATTCTTAACCCATTCCCTCTTAAACTATGTTTCGACCCAACCTTTTTAGATAAATCTACCGAAAAGGAGCATTTACCAGAGAAAGGGAACATTGTAGAATTGTGTAGTTTTGAAACGATTGTGATTAATAGAGCATTTGCTCCTATGGAGCAATTGCTCTATTTATCACAATGGTTTCAACAAATGGCTTTTACAGAGACGTCAAAAGGCGTCAGTTGGAGGGAAAGAATTAAAGTGAGGAACTCGAAGACGATTCTTTTTTAATAAATCATTCAAATTACATCGAAATAACAGAGGTTCGAGTCATCCGATTTAATCAGAAGAAAAAAAATTCTCAAGTTCACAGCTTAATACAGGTTTAAGGTAATGCCCCCTACGTATATGTTGTAGCCTACCTTTAGAATCGTCTCATTGAGACAATGCTATAGAGTGGTCGCGTGAAATGGTTTGATGTACGATGATGATTTGGATTTAAAATTACGTTAATCACCTATGATCCTGCATACTGACACAAGGCAGCAAATGAAACCTATAAATACTATGTTTGGTCGCTTTAACCCTTTACCCCAATGACTATTAATTTACGAAATATTTACATCAAGAGTATTAATTACACGAATGTTATAACATGATATATGGACACATGGATATTTCAAATTTTGGTTATGACAGAAACTGTAGAATCATATCAATATAATTCCACAAGTAAACAAAGCAGATCCGGATCTAACGGCTCCCATAGAAGTTGCCTAATCAGGGTCTACTCTAATTGCAAAGACATTAAATGCGTATTTATGGAGTAAAGGGTTAATATAATAATACGTTAACTATGTTGTTCAAAATATTCTCTACTGACTTTTTTTCCAGTGCTGTAGGGAAGACATGTTTACAGATCAGCTTTGCCACCAGTGCCTTCCCTGGCGAGTACATACCTACAGTGTAAGTACTAATACATTTCAATTTATTGATAATTATACATGCACCGGACAAGTAGTGCAATGGTGTGACAATACTGGTGAGTTCAGACACACCGTTTAAATACCGCGACAATATGGCATTAATGGTGAGTTCAGACACACAGTATCAATACAACCAATAGCATGTCATTACTGGTAAATATTGCGACATTATGTCAATAATGATGAGTGCAGACACACGGTGCAGATAATGTGCGACATTGACATGGGTCAATGCATACCGTGTAAATATGGTGACATTATGTCAATAATGATGAGTGCAGACACACGGTGCAAATACTGTGCGACATTGACATGAGTCAATGCATACCGTGTAAATATGGTGATATTATGTCAATACCGGTGAGTACAGACATATCGTGTAAGTACTGCTACATAACGTCAATAGTGATGAGTTTAGACACATTGTGTAAACACATTACTGGTGAGTTCGCAGACTTACTTTGTAAATGCTGCTACATTATGTTAATACTGGTGAGTTTAGACAAATCGCGGTAGTAGTGCGACATGTCAACAACCACAAGTTTAGACTCACCGTGTAAACACAGCTCCACAATGCCAATACTGGTGAGTACAGATCCACGGTGTATGTACTACCACACAATGTAAGTACTGTTGAGTACAGACCCACCATTATATTTCACAGGATGAACCGAAAAACAGAATACAGCAGCAACTGCCATTCATTTATTGAAAACATGAGTGTTGAAATGCAGGTTGTTGTTTACTGCAGGGCAAAAGTAATGCAAAAAGCAGAGCTTTCTGCAATACTTTCAACCTGCATTAAGCTACCAAAGAGCCAGATTTAAACCACGTGTAAATGGTCGCTTTAGACAGAGTCTACTATACAGTAAACCTTCTCCAACAACAGATACTTCGGATTCATTCAGTAAACCTTCTACAACAACAAATACTTCGGATTCATTCAGTAAACCTTCTACAACAACAAATACTTCGGATTCATTCAGTAAACCTTCTATAACAACAAATACTTCTGATTCATTCAGTAAACCTTCTACAACAACAAATACTTCTGATTCATTCAGTAAACCTTCTACAACAACAAATACTTCTGATTCATTCAGTAAACCTTCTACAACAACAAATACTTCTGATTCATTGTAGCCTTTTTAAGAAACTATTGATCGGGTGTTAAACAGCTTAGGGTCGGGTGTCATACAGCTTGAGATCGGGTGTCAAACAGCTTTGATTGTGATTAATTGAAGTCTCTTCTGTATCAACATTATTCCAAGATGTTTGCTTAGCGTTATAAAGGTTAATGCAGGACTAAAGTAATGCAAAATAGTTGCTTTTAACCCATTCCCTCATAAGCTAATTTTAGACTAAACATCTTTCAATAAATCTACCGAAAATGAGCATTAACTTGAGAAAAGGAAAATTTTAGAATCGTGTAGTTTTGAAACCATTGTGATAAATAGAGCGTTTGCTTCTATGAAGCAAATGCTCTATTTATCACATTGGTTTCTAAATGTCACTTCTACAGAGGCGTCAAAAGGTGTCATATGAAGGAATGGGTTAAATATATCCGTATTCCATTAACCTTTTCCCTCATATGTCCTGTGTACATTTGGTATTATAAAAAGAATCAGCTAATACATGTCCATTATGTCATTATTTCTTGCATGGATATTCAACAGTTTTCGAGAGGTTCTACTGTAAACAGAGGTCCAGATAAGATGCGTAAAGTAAAATATTTTCAAGAATAACTTCTTTATTTCTCCACCAAACACTATGTTGTGACCTCTCTTTAGAATCGCCTCTTCGAGACGATTCTAAAGAGTGGTCACAACATAGGGTTTAGTGGAGAAATGGCGATTTTAGTATTTGAGTACGCACGTTTGTCTCTTGCTCTGTTGTAAATAACACCATAACCTTTCTTAATGTAGCCACGATGTGTTACAGGTTCGATAACTACAGTGCCAATATGATGGTGGACGGGCGGCCCGTAAATCTTAATTTATGGGACACGGCAGGACAGGAGGAATACGACAGACTCAGACCGCTCTCCTATCCACAGACAGTAAGTTTGGCAATATATAAGTACAGTAAAACCTCTCTATAACGACCACTAAATTGTGTTAATTGTTTGGTATTTAGGTCAGGTGGCCGCTTAAAGCAAGGTGAAAGTAAAACAGAACGCTCCTATTAGGACAGGTTCTGTTGTAGAATATTTACTGAGGGTAAGAAAACAACACGAGGCGTTCCATATAGACGCGGGAGCATTAGCTCCCGCGTCAATGACGCGACAGCTGGTCTGGACAGCTCATAATTATGTTCAACGTAAAACTCAGTCTGCAAAAACTGTCGTCTCCTTCAATTCTCAAATACATTTTTTTGTTCTTTTCAAAGTTGCAGCATTAGTGTCAACACAGCTTGATTCCTGTTAAGGCACCAAGTTATTGGGCGTCTTATCTGGATCCAAACTGATTGTAAAGGTTTTCAGTAATTCGGTGTTGGAGGGGTTAATATCGCTGTCACGTATTGTCGTCTGCTGCAACTTCATCGTTGAGTTTTCTTCCCGTTTAGGTCAAACCTTTATCACTATGTCAAACAGTTAACTGGATCCTGGTGAGACGCCGACTTACTCGGCTTCTGATCTGGGTCTACAACATTGGCTAATGATTTCAGTAATTACGCCCCGGGTAACCAAATAATAAAACCCTTTACTTGATGAAATATTTTTATAATGGCATATGAATACATTATGTGAAGGTCATGGCAGAAACAGTATAATCAGATCTGTATAAATCAGTCAGCAAACAGAGCAGACCCTGGTCAGACGGTTCCTATATGCGAAATCTGATCTAGGTCTACTCGGTTTGCAGAGGCGTCCAGATGCGTCTTTATTGGTTAAGCATAAATCTAATTATGGGTCTGTAAGGCAAGTGGTAGCTTAATGCAGGTCAAACGAAATGCAGTAAGTCCCTAAAGGAGCTTTCTGCATTAGTTTTGCCCTGCTTTTAAGACTCCAATGTCCATAGGTTAAGCACATGTTAATGGGCTGAGCGCACATGTTCTCTGCACAATATGTGTACGTGTTTTAGTGAACAATATGTAACCGCTTCCCTGTTTCCTGCTACATTGTCAGCAATACAGGAAAGTCTCGCTATATAACGAACACTTAAAAGAAGTCCAATTCTGGAATTATAAAACAGGTCGTAGCTTAATGCAAGACAAGGGGCATTCAGAGAGTTCCTATAGAAACTGTTTCATTTTGTCCTGCATTAAGCAACCACCTGCTTTTACGGTCTCCTATGTAGTAACTTTAGCGAGACTCTATAATTAGGCTATATCTAACCCTCAACGGACTGAATGGTAAAGGGGAAGGGTTTATTGTTTAACTCATTCCCTCATATTGACGACTTTTGACGACTCTGTAAAAGTCACTTTGTGAAACCATTGTGATAAATAGAGCATTTGCTCCTTTAGGAGCAAATGCTCTATTTATCATAATGGTTTCAAACTACACAGTTCTAAAAATTTCCTTTTCTCTAGATAATGCTCCTTTTCGGTAGATTTATTCAAAGAGGTTGTATCTAAAAATAGCCTATGAGGTAATGGGTTAGCAGTAGAATCCATTCAGTTTGAATGGGTATAATTGTGACAGGATTGTGTATGCCTAACAGTGCAGATCTTGATTATAGGGCTCCTCTATGAGCTCTCTCAGTTAGGTCTACTCTGTTTACAAATACCAGTGCATTTGTTTACCGCTTTCCCATGACTTTAAGCGGTATCGATTGGAGTTTGATTTATTGTGGTTAGTTTCAATATAACCAGGTATCAATTAACAGTAAGACATCTCGAAAAGCAAGGAAATATGTTCGGTCTTTAAGACAGATTGTAGCTCAATCCGTTCCCTCATATTGACGCATTTTGATGCCTCTGTAAAAGTCACGTTTTGAAACCATTGTGATAAATAAAGCATTTGCTCTATTTCAACATCTGCTGTATTTATCACAATGGTTTCAACCTACATAAACTTAACAAATTCATTTTCTCTAGCAAATGCTACTTGTTGGTAGGTTTATTCAAAGAGTTTGGATCTGAAAATAGCCTATGACGTAATGGGTTAATGATAAACAAAATAAAATGAGCCTCGGGTGTATTTATTAACTGGCCGATCTGAGTTAATGCAAAACAAAATCGAATGAGCATACATGATAACTTTCGTAATGGCCCTCGAGTTTACCGTATTTATTAAGTGGTCGTTCTGAAGAGGATTTGTTGTATAGTAACCCTTAGCTTCATTAATATTCATGTAAGATATAATGACATCATAAATTCGCTGAATTTATTTTCATAGTGGCAAATAAACACGTGGATTTTGGCTGAGGCAGAAACTATAGAGTCAGTTCTATAATATAAATTATTATAACCAAACAGAGCATACCCTGGTTAGAGTCAGACAGCTCCTACAGAAGATGTCTGATCTGGTCCTTCTCTGCTAGCAAAGGCGTTTTAGGCGTGTATATTGAGTAAAGCGTAAATATATGAGGTTTACTTTTACTGTATATGAGAGATATACAACCACGCGATAAGAGATAATGCATGTATGGTATGATCAAAACATTAACCTTAATCAAACAAAGCGCAACAACCACATTAACATTTGCAAACTGATTGGATCCAGATGAGAAGCCGAGTAACTCGGCGTCCCATCAAGATCCACCCTGTTTGAAACTCTGTCAATAGTGTCTCAAAGGCTTAGAAGTAAGCGAAAAATCATAAGTAAGTGAACATATCATTATTTTAGCTGTCATCTTTTTCAGCAGTATAATAGTCAAAACCTTGTGTAAATAATAAGCTCTTTCGCTGCCAATGTTGCATCTGTAATTATCTATGTAATCAGTTTGGATCCAGATGAGACACCGAGTAACTCGGCGTCTCATCAGAATCCAAAGTGTTTGTTACTTTTATTATTTATTAAACAAAAAGAAAGAAAGAAATGAAAACCGAAAATTGTAACAGACGACAAAGTTTGCAGACGACAAAGGTTGGCAGCGAAAGAGTTATTGTTTATGACTTTCGGTTACTGTTTCTTTCACTTTAGGGTCGAACCTTTAACATGCTATGGAATAGCTTTGATCACTATTGGAAACAGTTTATATCCAATCGAGACAATTACAGTAAAACACTTCTAAACCGGACGTTAAGTTTGGTATAAATATCGCTGTTGGAGAAGGGGACAGCTTAATGCAGGAATTTCTGCATGGCTGTCACCCTGCTTTAAGCAGTCACGCAGACAACAGCTCTTCAAACAAATAAAATGAGACTATACAAGTTGGCTTCCTTCTAAAAGGAAGCCAAGGAGAGACCTGCAGCAGTTTTATCTAACATTTGCTATATACAGGGGCCGTTTGACATTGTTTTGGCACTGGATCGTAAATATGTATATCTATAAATAACTATTGTGCATATCAAGTAGTACGTGCGTTATAAATAAAACGAAGACGTTGAATATCAAGCGCCACTGCTTAGGAGATATATAATGCTTAAATCGTTGCAAGTACTATCTTTGAATTGGAATTTATCCTGTCAGCAAGCTTATCTAGTGACGTAATAAAGGGGTGCAGATAAACTTAGGTTTCTTAGAACAGAATAGAATATATATTAGAACAGGTTTTATTTACCAACCATGGACCCTCTCGGGTTACAAATGAATGCATACTAATATATGTATGATTAACATAATTGACATGAAACCAAAGCATGTGTATAATATCTTAGGCACATATTGGTAAATCACGTACGAACAACAATACATTTTATTAATCGTGTTTCCTCGTGAAGTTCTAAGGCACATGGACACGCCAGTCAAAACATTGGTTTATGCATCTAGCAAGCACTTCCAAGTAAGCTAGAACCCCCTATTAGTTTTCTTCCGGTAGTATCTAGAAGGTTTATTAGGTTAGTTATAATACTAGCCGTTTCTAAGGCATAATGATCCTTAACAATGTAAGTACATGTATTCCAATTTTCTGTAAATATGCATATGTTGATGAAATCACGGGAAAATCACCAATAGAAATATACAAATAAGTCAACAGAAAAAAAACCCAGAGAATATATTTGGTTAAATTGGTTACGATTTATCAGTTTTATTAACTCATTCAGCTCGGTAAAATGTTTTTCTAATAAAAAATAATGCTTTTGTGGCCGATTTTAGGCTGCGAATCTCATATCCGCGGATATGATAATCATATCCGGTGTTAAGTCATACCGACTTAAATCCACCGCAGGAGAAACGCGGTTTAATAAGAATCAAGTCAGAAAGCAAAGATTAATGGATAAAAAGTACACGTTTCCATTCTACTGAAATAGACCTAAATAATATGTCCATCGAAGTCCATCTAAAAATCGAAACTGAGCCGACCGTTACTCGAATTTTATACGGAATGCAAAAATGATTGCACTTTGTTCCGGGATAAAATAATCATGTCTATTTGAATTAAAATATCGACAATCTGGATTCAACTGATCCTATTGTTCAAATTCAATCACGTTTTCTATAAATACTTTAATATTCAAACTCCTTATTGGTTAGTGATAGTTTGACTGCGTATTTTTTATATAACCAAAACTCGCGCAAGCGAATAGCCACAACTCGTCCCGTCCGGTAGACGGCGATACTTCTTTTTACTATCCCAATTCAAAACTCCTTGAGATAAATTGTAAACCATCCCAGAATACGCCGACATCCAATTCCACCACTGAGGAGAGAGACCTGATGGTCTCTCCAATAAATCGAGGTCCGATGTATCAGTGCTTTACACTTCGCATCTTAAAAAAAAAAAACAATGAAACTATCGATAATAAAAGTAAGGCATCGCTCCCGCGTTCCTCTCTCTGGGGTGCCCAATTGGCCAATAGTTGGCATTCAAACGGACGTTATCAACCGGTCTTTAAGATTTGTGGCAGCTTAATGCAGGATGAAATCGAGAGGAAGGCTGTTTTAGGAAAAGCTCTGTACAGTTGAACTTCAATATATCGAATTTCAAAGGATCATGAAATTACTTCGGGTTAACAGAAGTTCGAGTCAAGAGCAAATTTCAAGGTAGTATGAGTATCTGGACCATGGTGCAACATAATGATTCGTCATAATTAACATGTCCATGTCGTGAAAACTAAGTGGTTGACCCATTCCCTTATATTTACAACTTTTGACGACTCTGTAGAAGTCACCTTGTGAAACCATTGTGATAAATATTTATCACAATGGTTTCAAACTATAAAATTCTAAAATTTTCCTTTTCTCTAGTTAATGCTCCTTTTCGGTAGATTTATTCAAAGAGGTTGTATCTAAATATAGCCTATGAGGCAATGGGTTAAGTGGTGGCATAAACATACCACCATACATATGTAGACGAGCTAATTGGTCGGACAAGAGAATGGTTAATATAGTAGAGCCTCTCTAATGCGACCACTTAATGAATACAGATGGATGTCTTTATAAGCAGCTGGTTGCTTAATGCATGACAAAAGTAATGCAGAAAGATCATAGAGGAGCTTTCTGCATTACTTTTGTCCTGCATTAAGCTACCACCTGCCTCTACCACCCAGAATTTTGCCAAATTATAGTTTGTCGTATAAGAGGGGTTTTGCTGTACTTATTTTGTTATTTGATTGCAGGATGTGTTTATCGTCTGTTTCTCTGTTGTTAACCCACCAAGTTACGAAAATGTTTTACAGAAGGTAAGTACGTCATCTTAACACTTAACCCATTACCTCAATGGCTATTTTTAGATACAATCTCTTTGAATTAATCTACCGAAAATGAGCATTAATTACAGAAAAGGAATTGTTTTAGAATTTTGTAGTTTGAAACCATTGTGATAAATAGAGCAGTTGCTCCTATAAAGCAAACTAATGGAACCTGTCCTAAGCGGTTATTCATTTATTGAAAATAGGCGTCTTAAAAGCAGGGAGTTGCTTAATACAGTTCAAGCGTAATGCAGAAATCTCCTGTGGGAACTTTCTGCATTACTTTTGACCTGCATTATGCTACCACATGCCTTACAGACCTATACTTAGACCTCTTTTTGATTACCGTTACTCGGCGTCTAACTAGGACCCAATCTGCTTGATCAGCTGTTTTGAGACAACTTGCTAATGTGAGACGGAGCAGAGACATGTACATATGTCTCTGAACAGAGCAAGTTTTGTAATCCCACTCGTGAACATTTAAAAGAAAAAGTTGTATTCTTTCTTGTATTTTAAGATTTTTTTCTAAAAGCACCATCTGACTGTCGAACAGCTTGGATCCTGATGAAACGCCGAGTTACTCGGCGTCTCATCTGGATCCAAACTTCGCAAATGCCATCACTCGGCGTTTCATATGGAGTTTTACTGTTTACAACGGCCATCACATTTTCGCTCCATAGATTGGAGTTATGACAGTTATATCAAAGCGCTCGATATTGGTAAGTAAATTTGTCAAACGGAGTGAGGCACAAATTAGATTTCTTCCTTTTGGTTTCTTTTTAACTACTTAGAAAACATATACGAAGCAGACGACAATTCTTCCTTTTGGTTTCTTTTTAACTACTTAGAAAACATATACGAAGCAGACGACAATTAACGAATAAATATAGCTTCCGCGTCATTTTTATCCGGCCGAACCCTATTTCCGTTATTTCTATTGTTTAACATTTTCCTACTATGTGCAATAGTGTTGGTATATCAAAACAACTTGTAACTAGATCAGAAGCCAAATAACAGTACGTATGGTCTTACCAGATTCAAATGGTTGTCTCTCTTCTGTCTCAAAATTAAACCGCGTAGGACAATGCTTAAAGCAGGGAACAGACAGACGCTTGGACAGACAATAATGTACATGTCAAGATAAAGATTGGAAAACTTGGAAGTATAGTAATAAATCAACAAAATACAGATGTACACGTATATCTATGATACAGTAATACATGTACCTCTCTATAACGGCCACTAAATTACATCAAATATTTGTGTTAAATGCAGGTGGCTGCTTAAAGCAAAGTGAAAGTAAAACAGAACGCTTCTATAGGAGCGTTCTGTTTTACTTTCACCTTGCTTTAAGCAGCCACCTGCCCTAAATACCAATTAATTAACACAATTTAATGGCCGTTATAGAGATGTTTTACTGTATAACTTAACAAAATACAGATGTAAATGTACATCTATGATATTTGTATCCCAGACGATATTTGCATCCCATCTATCGCAATGGTTTCACAAAGTGACTTCTACAGAGTCGTCAAAAGTCGTCAATATGAGGGGAATGGGTGAAGCAGCAACCTCCCTAACCATTCTCATTTTTTAACTTTACCTGAAGCGAAATGATTTACCAGTAGCCTGCTGAGCAAATAATTTTTACACATTTTTGTTCAACTACTACAGTCATATTCAAAATTCAAGGTATAGCAATTAGGGTGTCAAAAATTTTAGATCCTGATGAGACGACTAGTAACACAAAATATCCAATCTGGATCCAACCTCTTTGCATAGGTAATTACTCATCCGCGTACAGGAGACAGACTAAAGGTTTAGCGGCTGTTGTAGAGAGATTTTACATGTATTTCTTTAAAATGTGACTCAGTTCGTGTTACTCGTGCATTGTATTGCACTACAGTAAACATATTTAAACCAACGTTCAAATAAGTATCAACAAAATGAAGAATTTGATATTTTTTAAAATGGATGGCAAGTTGCAAGACTTAGCTCACAAAAGAGTTTTTTTCACGACCTTCATCCTACATTAAGCAGTCACATACATAATTAGACGTAAATTCTTCTTTGTTATAATTCTGGTTTAGAGCAGGTTTACTGTATTTTGTTTTACAATTCAGTGTAATAATCTGTCATTATTTCCGGGTTTTTTTATTTATATGAACGGACGAACAGTGGGTACCCGAGTTGAAGCATCATTGTCCATCTGCCCCTATGATTCTGGTTGGCACGAAATTAGACCTGCGAGAGGACAATAAAGCCAAAGATCACAGATCCTCCCCGATTTCTACAGAAAAGGTATTGCTACAGAAATAACTTCTCATTTGAGACCGGTCCCTACTCGAACAATTTTCATAGCGAAGAGTCATGTGCGAAAAAAATGAGATCATGGATATCAAAATTTGAATATAGCAGAACCTGTGTTAACCGGCCATTAAAATTATGTCTACTTATGGGTCTGTAAGGCAGGTGGTAGCTTAATGCAGGCCTATAGGAGTTTGTTGCATTACTTTTGCCCTGTACTAATCAATCACCTGCCCCCTACGTTCATAAATGATTGGCCGCTTAACACAGTATCCCCTAGTGACGCATTTTTGCGCATCTATAAAAGTCACTTTATGAAACCATTGTGATAAATAGAGCATTGCTCCTATAGGAGCAAATGCTCTATTTATCACAATGGTTTCAAACTACAAAATTCTATAGTTTTCCTTTCCTCTAGTTAAAACTCCTTTTTGGTAGATGATACATTCAAAGAGGTTGGGTCTAAAAATAGCCTAGTAGAGAATCGGTTAAGACAGGTTCTACTGTAGAGAAGTTTGTAATGGAATATGAACACAGGGTGGTTTGGGATATGACAGCAACTTTAAATCTACATGTACGTACAGTAAAACCTCTCTTTAACGGCCACTAAATTGTGTTAATTAGTTGGTATTTAGGGCAGGTGTCAGCTTAAAGCAAGGTGAAAGTAAAACAGAACGCTCCTATAGGAGCGTTCTGTTTTACTTTCACCTTGCTTTAAGCAGCCACCTGCCTTTAACACAAAATACTTTATGTAATTTGGTGGTCGTTGTAGAGAGGTTTTACTGTATGTCCATGAGTACAAAGAAAATGCCCTGATCAGACACTGGGTCTACTCTATTTGCAAAGACATTAGAATGCATATCTATGGACTGAAGGATTAACTGGTATCAATATGTAATCAATCAATCACTCATTTATTGCATTCAGCATCATAAATGCTCTTAGCATACATAATAATTTATGTATATACACGGTAGTAAATACACAACTCATGCATCTGTCATTTTTATGACCTGACATATTGTCAGATTCATGAACAGAATATCTAAACGCGCTTAAGATATTACAAGACAAACATTTATATAAGCATCTAGATCGCCCCCCCAAAATTTTATTACAAGGAAGAGTAACATAACAACAGGGTGCGGGACACTTAGGAATCAGCGGGTCAGAGAAGGAATCTAAATAATTTGAGTAGACCCCATCAAAAGTTTAATATTAATATAAATATAACCATTTAATGAAATGAATGAAACAGTTTCATTTGTTATTGTCTAATCCTAATGCCCAGTTTTTATTACTTATGTTTTTATGTACAAAATTCAAATATCATGCATTTTCCTCGTTTGTCTGCCTAGCCCTATATTATTCTTTATAAAAAACGTTCAAATCTCAGGAATTACTAAGGAGTTTCTCAGGCATTTTGTCTAACAAAGTATGATACCCCTGCAATTTTCATTTACATTGTGCTTAAATTTGGATAATTAACACCTTCATTGACTTGATCCCGAATATAAAAGTTATTTGCAAACAGTTTGGATCCAGATCGTGCAAACATTACGTAACTCGTCTGATCAGAATCAGATCTGTCTTAACCTCATGCTTAATTATATTAATTAACCTCTTCACTTTCTTAATCCAGAGAATAAATGCTATTAGCAAACACGTCTTATCAGAATCCAAATAGCGTGAATCTCATAAAACTATTCGCTGTTACACTGATAATCAGTAAGAGGAGAAACTATCCACTTCCCCTTGCCCATAGCACACATTGAAAACGGATTCCATAGGACCGCCCCCTCCAGGGGGCGTCAACAATGCGGTTGAATTGCGTTTTACCGATTCTACCCTGGTTTATGGCAGTCATCCGATTTCTAATCTTGACCATTTCTGAGGTTCACAGCTTGATGCAGATCTAAATTAATGCTCAAAGTTCATGTAGCAGCTTTCAGCATTACTTTCGACCTGCATTAAGCTGTCACGTGTGATTCTAGAGATGCGTAGTGATACATTTTAGAACAACTCTGTATTGTAAATTATGGAAGGTCCTAAATTTTACTTTGAGTCATCCGGGTTCGAGATATTGATGTTTAACTGTATATTGTTAAGAAACAGCATTAATGTGCCATAGTTTGAATCCTGATAACCAAACATATCACCATATGTCATGACCCACTTATACCTAGTGTCGTTAAAAATGCCACAAGAAAACACTGTATACTCAGATCAGGAGTCCTGGTGGATCCCTCTAATGAGGGTCTACACTACGTACTCGATACATTATTTTCATACTGTCACATCGGCAACAGAATAATCTTGCGGAAACATTCTTCAAAATGAATTCAAAATACACGTACAGTAAAACCTGTCTTAACCCTTTCCCTCATATATAAACGTATTTTCACGCATTTGCAAACAGAGTAGACCAAGATCAGACGGCACCTAGATGAACCGTCTGATCAGGGTCTGCTCTGTTTGCTAATGGATTTTGAAAGATCGGTTTCTTTACTTTCTGAAATGGCTGCAATGTTCCAACTTCTATATTTCTTTATAACTATTTTGTTAATGAATATTCATTAGGTATTGAAATTTGGAATAAACATAGAACAGGGAAAATGGTTAAGCGGCCCTCAAAATGGTATTATTTTGGCTCCTCAAAATGAATTCAAAATACACATACAGTAAAACCTGTATTAAGCGGTCCTCAAAATGGTCTTATTATGACTCTGTAAGGCAGGTCGTAGCCTAATACAGGTCAAACATAATGCAAAAAGCTCATAAGGAGATGTCTGTATTACATTTGCCCTGCATTTAGCAACCATACGTGTTTTAAGACTCCTATGTTCAATAAATGAATGGCCGCTTAGGACAGGTTCTACTGTATTCATGTGGACGAGTTAATTTAGTCCTTTCGGCGCCAAATTTCTAATTGTCGTCTGCCATCCAAGTTTGTTAAATCATTCAGTAAAATAAGGAAATGAGATAAATAAATGCAAATTTCAAAGGAATAAAGCACATATATACAAATAGAGATTGAGACAAATAGTGAAGTCCCTGATCAGACGCCGCCTTAAAAAGGTGGCGTCTGATCAGGGACTGCACTATTTGCCGTGGTGCATTTATGCGACTGCGGCGGTGAAAGGGTTAAAACATTCATTTGGACGAGTTAATTTCATCCATGCATTTGGACATTTAACTTCATTTGTACATGTATTTGGATGAGTTAACTGCATCCATGTATTTGGACGTTTTAACTTCATTTGTACATGTATTTGGATGAGTTAACTGCATCCATGTATTTGGACGATTTAACTTCATTTGTACATGTATTTGGATGAGTTAACTTCATCCATGTATTTGGACGATTTAACTTCATTTATACATGTATTTGGATGAGTTAACTTCGCATAAGCATTTGTACAATAAAAACTCTCTGAAAAGGAAAATGTGACGAAGAATTAAGGTCCTTTCATGCAGGTGGCTGCTTAATGCAGAGTGAAAATCATATCAGAAAGCAAACTTCAAAAGGGGCCTTCTATATGAGTCACCTTGCATTAAGTTGTCATGTGTCTGATAAAACGGCATTGGTAAAACTGTGAACGTCTGGTTTAGAGTGGTTTTACTGAATTTAATTCTAACTTATCATTATGGGTACATATCACAACAACCACATACCAGGTATCAAGCAATCAGTACCCACAAGACCTGATCACCAAGTACAGCAAAACATGTCTACAGCGACTATGAAAAATACAATAAAAACTCTCGATACATATACAGTAAAACCTCTCTTAACCGGCAGTTAAATTTAGTATGTATATCGGTCTTGGAGACAGGTGGCAGCTTAATGCAGGGTGAAAGTCATGCAGAAAGCTCCTAGAGGAGCTTTCTGTATGACTTTCACCCTGCATTAAGCAGCCACCTGCCTAAAAGTATCTAAATTATTATCTACTAGAATTCCGGTTAAGAGAGGTTATACTGTACTTCGAAATGACCACAAAAAATCTGGGTTTTTAAAACAAGTGGTAACTTAACCCTTTCCCTCCTAAACTATTATTAGAAACAACCTCTTTGAACAAATCTACTGAAAAGGAGCATTTACTAGAAACAAATGAAACCAGTGTGGTAGGAACATATGCTCTATTTATCACAATGGTTTCAAAACAAAGACTTTTACGAAAGTGATGTTTGTTCTACTGTACCGACATACTGAATCTGATCTTTATGTACGACACAGTATAATTATAGTGTCGTTTTGCTGTTGTTGGTGGTATTTATTTGTTTGTTTGTTTAAGTTTATTTGCTTTTTCATTTTAATTTTTTTTTATTTTTCATTTTAATTCCAGGGTCATGCTTTAATGCGGCAAATTCAGGCGAAAAAGTACATTGAGTGTTCAGCTCTGACACAAAGAAATCTAAAGACAGTGTTTGAAGAGGCTGTAAGGGTGGCTGTATCACCCAAGCCAGGAAAGAAACCTGGCGTTAGAATATGCTCGGTACTCTAACACTGTGACTTACGTTTAATCCATTGCTCCATGAATTTTAACCCTTTCGCTGCCAAACTCTGTCGTCTGCTAACTTTGTCGTCTGCTACAATTTTTTTATTTTTTTTTTTATTTTCTTCATTTTTGTTTCAAGATAAATAGTAACATTAACAAACAGTTTGGATCCTGATGAGACGCCGAGTTACTCGGCGTCTCATCTGGATCCAAACTGTTTGCATAGGTAATTACAGACCCGGCATTGGCAGCGAAATAGTTAATGTAAGACATGGTGTGTGTATGAGTGCCAATTACCTTAATATTTATAATGGTGTATGAACGAGAAATGTGCTGCCTCTTTGTAAAAAAACTGTAGAAACGGATCTGTATAAATTCATTTAATTAAGCCGATCAGACTGTGGTCAAACAGTTCCTACAGGTTTTGTCTGGTCTGGGTCTACTTTGTTTGCAAATGCGTGAAAACACGTATAGATATGAGGGAAAGGGTTAAGCAAACCGAGCAGACTGGTCAAACGATTCCTATAGGTTCCGTCTGGTCTGGGTCTACTTTGTTTACAAAGGCGTCGAAAGGCGTAAAACCTCTCTATAACGGCCACTAAATTGTGTTAACTAGTTGGTATTTAGGGCAGGTGGCAGCTTAAAGCAAGGTGAAAGTAAATCAGAACGCTCCTTTAACACAAAATACTTGATGTACATGTAATTTAGTGGTCGTTATAGATAGGTTTTACTGTATATACATATGTTGTAAAGGGTTAGAAAAAATACTTAAAACTGTCATAACCATTTGAATGCGGGACATTCGCAAACAGTGAAGATCCAGATCAGACAGCTCCTAGAGGAGCCCTCTGAACAGGGTTTGCACTGTATGCCATTGAACGTCCTCTAACAAGTTTAAACCGAATGAATCCTATAGTTTAACAATGATGGATTATTTTACTCTCAAAATTCAGGATTGAACGAGTTAACCCCTTCCGTGCCACAATGACGGGTTTATGATATCACATGCAAACAGTTTGGATCCAGATGAGACGCCGCGTAACTCGGCGTCTCATCAGGATCCAAACTATTTGACACTCTGTTTACTATTTTATAAAGAAAATGGAAGAAATGCACACACTTGTAAGCACTAAAAATAAACGAAACTGTGCCCAGCAGACGACATTGCTGGCACCGAAAGGGTTAAACTGAAGTATCTTTACCTACAAACGACGTCCGATTCAAGTTATGGTAGTTTTCCATTTAAACCTAATGCTACGGTTATAAATTGATGTTTGCTCAATATGTTACCGCTTCCTATTCGTTCAAGAATCTTGACACTATTGTCGATGTCTCAAACAGTGTGGATCTTGGTCAGATGTCGAGTTACTCCGCAAATGATTTGGACCCAGACTAAGTGCCCCTTTAACTGGTGAATAATCATGTAAAAATATGACATCATGCATATTCATTAGATGAGTTCTTTTGCGGCATATGATTACACAGGAATGTTTGACCTGGGCAGAAATTGTAAATTCAGGTCTATATTATTTCACAAGCAAACAAAGCAGATCCTGATCAGACGACCCCTGTTACAGGAGCTACTTGATGTGGGGTCTTCACTGTCTGCAAAAGTGTATTGTTATAAATGTCAGTCTGGTTTCGTTTAGAAGAATTCACACTCAAATACTGATCATAGGAAAAAATGACCTACAGTAAAACCTGTCTTAACCCATTCCCTCATATTGACGACTTTTGACGACTCTGTAGAAGTCACTTTGTGAAACCATTGTGATAAATAAGAGCATTTGCTCCTATAGGAGCAAATGCTCTATTTATCACAATGGTTTCAAACTACAAAATTCTAAAATTTTCCTTTTCTCTAGTTAATGCTCCTTTTCGGTAGCTTTGTTCAAAGAGGTATGAGGGAATGGGTTAAGCGGTGATTTATTTATTTAATATAAGTCTTAAAAAACAGATGGTTGCTTAATACGGGGCCAAATTAATGTAGAAAGCTCCATTTTGCATTATGTTTGCCTTGCATGAAACTACCACCTGCTTTACAGACCCCATAATTAGTCATCTTTTTGATGGCCGCTTAAAACCCTTCCGTGCCACAATGACGGGTGTATGATATCACATGCAAACAGTTTGGATCCAGATGAGACGCCGAGTAACTCGGCGTCTCATCAGGATCCAAACTGTTTGACACTCTGTTTACTGTTTTATAAAGAAAATGGAAGAAGTGCACGCACTTACACTAAAAATAAACGAAACTATGCCCAGCAGACGACAATGCTGGCACCGAAAGGGTTAAGGCAGGTTATACTGTATACAGAAAGAGGTTTTTGTCAAAGGTTTTGGATACTAATGAGATGTGACGTAACTCTTCATAGTCTGGGTTAACACTTTCTCTTCATACAAACACTTTTCACACAAACAGTGTGTACTCTAGTGTACCCAGGGTCTGCTCTATTTGTTTATTCTAACTTCTAACAATATCACAGAGTAATGAATGAATGAAATACTTTGTTTAAAGAGGGTTACCCGGTTAGTCAACAGATTAATCTACCCAAGGGCCCTCTAATAGAAGCATTTCATACAAAATATTTAACAAACAGTATCTTTAATTTAAAAGTGCACGTGCTGTTTTAGAAATTCAGCTTATAATTGTGCATGGTGTCATTATTTCTTACATGAATATTGAACAGGGAAATGGTTATTAACCCCTTCCGTGCCACAATAACGGGTGTATGATATCATATGCAAACAGTTTGGATCCAGATGAGACGCCGAGTAACTCGGCGTCTCATCAGGATCCAAACTGTTTGACACGCTGTTTACTATTTTATAAAGAAAATGGAAGAAATGCACACACTTACACTAAAAATAAACGAAACTGTGCCCAGCAGACGATATTGCTGGCACCGAAAGGGTTAATGAAAACCGTTTACCATGGATATCACAAAATATCAAGAAGAGTACTGACTTATCAACTCCTTAACCGTTTACCCAATGAATATTCGTGTAAGAAATTACAAATGTGCAAATACATGTACTAATTAGCTGATTTGTAATAATACCTCTCTATAACAGACGGACGGACAGACGGGTGGACAACTCGACCAAAAACAATATGTCTCCCCATTATAAATGGGGAGACATAATAAATTAATAATATAAATACTCACATGGACCAGTCCATTCAGAAAAGTCAACGGGCTGTTATTATAGCTACCATACACTTACCTATTACCTCGTGAATATTTATACAAAAATTCATGAATATTCATTCGCTGAAAATTCATAATGTAATGAAAGATATGTTTGGCCAGGGTAGAAACTGTAGGATCAGGTCCATACTATCAGGTCCATACTATTCCATAAGCAGACAGAGCAGATCCTGAACTGGGTGAAAATTATGAATATGTCAAAATGTCTCTGTGAGGTAAAGTGTTAACCCTTTCCCTCATATAAACGTGTTTTCACGCATTTGCAAACAGAGTAGACCCAGATCAGACGGCTCCTAGAGGAGCCGTCTGACCAGGGTCTGCTCTGTTTGCTAATGGAATTTGATATATATGCTTCTTTACTTTCTAAAATGGCTACAATGTTCCACCTTTGATATTTCATGATATAACTATTTTGCCAATGAATATTCAGTAGGTACTGAAATCTGGAATAAACATAGAACAGGGAAAGGGTTAATCAATGTTGAACTACATCTATGTTGTTACAGAAAGAGGTATCAACGTAATATTCAATAATAGGGCGACCCATTATAAAGAACTTGGCTAATTATTGTTTACATTGATTTCAACAATATTTTATTCAATAAAGAAACGGATTGGACAATAGGCATGGCCTATGTAAGTCCTCATTGTTTGCCACGCCAATAAGTATCCATTTCTCGTATAGCAGATAAATCTCAACAATGCATATTTCTTACTTGTCTGTCCAGTCTATAGAGAAATACTAGTACGTAAAACGTATATAAGTTGGTACTACTATAGGCGTCCGAGTGTATTTAAATTTACTGAACTGATGAAATTCAACAACTCTCGGTTATGAAAAGGTTATCTAAATTGTGTATAAAGCATTTATCTTGCGTAAATCTATTAGTAATAACAATGGATTTTGATATACATACTCATGCTAACAAGTCTCCTAATAACTAATGTTTATATTAATTAATTTATTACAGGTATGATATGCATATTTAACATCAATATGTGGTCATGTGATACTTGTTAGTTTATTATGTATATTTGTATGACTAGAAATTAATTTATTATGTAATGTATAGTTGTATGACTAGAAACTGTTTAAATCAAATAAAATATTCTATCCTAATCAACAAACACACACATTAATTACATTTTTTATAACGGCACATGGACATAAGCAATTTTGTCCCTAGCAGAAACTGAAGAATCAGATATTACATTCCATAAACAAACACAGCATACTCTGATCATACAGCTCCTACAGGAGAAGTCTAATCCGGGTCTACGCTGTTCGCAAAGACGTCAAAGGGCATCTCTGACAGTTAAAGGTTTAACCCTTCTCTTGCTGAATTTTAAAAAAAAAAGTCTTCTTTAAAAAAAGTACCTAGTTATAGTCTACTTTCAGTCCGAATGACCGCTCAGCCGACTGTACATTTACTCCCCTGGTCATCGAGTCATGCCATTCTTTACCCATGCCCTGTTGTGTAATTACATATATCTTCACTGTTTACACGTATTTCGCTGTGCAATCACTGCAGTGGAGTGCACTGGTTGCACAATCAACTTGTAAATAGTGCAGACCCTGATGAGACAGCTCCTGCAGGAGCTGTCTAAGACACATTTTGGTCTTCACTATTTACAGGTAAGTATATCGACGTGAACAGCAAGCGAAGGGTTAATTGAAGCATATGATTTTTTTGCGAAAAATACTTACGTGGTAATGAATAGATACAACACTCTCTGTGTAAACCTTTCCTATGAGAAACTCTAAGGGACATAATAAATAATAGTTGGGCATCCGAGGTGTAAAAAGTCGCTTATTTTTCAAGGTCCATGGCATTTTTTAGTAGAAATGTTTGAATACCATATTTGTGTTGCCAGATACTAATCATTTGTGGTTCTGGTCCATGCCACTGCCAAAACCCTCTTTGAAGGTCAGAAACTAGGTCAAAGGTCAAATGAGTGCAAAAATGTAATAAAATCTCTATTTAGTATAAAATAACTTTAATTTTGACAATTTCGACACTTTTTTTCATTTAAGTTTTTAGCAATGTCTCCCTAGTAAGTATAGATATATTTATGGCACATTTAAAGAAGATTTTAGTGACCTGTGATGATTGCAAGTTCGGAAAACATCGTTTTAAATACGTTTACAGTACAGCATCATACTGTATAATTATAAATTTGATACAAATTTGTTAAAGTACCTTTTCACGCAGATGTATTATTTAGAGATGATAATAAAAACGCCAGAATATTAGTCTCTTATTGCAATAGTCTCAGTGAAACATTGTCTGTTTGATTGTACACACCTTATATTAGCTTTCTGTATCATTCGTGATTGAAACGTCATAGCTCCTGGTGAGTATGACGATGTTTTTACATAAGGAATTGATATATTTTACACGAGCAGTACCTATGACAAAACCCTTTCTACATTTGCAGGAAAATGAATCTCTCGGATATCGATTGGCCATTTTAACAGTTACTGGCCATAGGTACCCACTCTCAATCAACCATGAACTCATAGACATATTCATTGCCACTGAATATGCGTAACATTCCCTATCCGTAATGACAACACTATATGTTATTGCCACAAACGATCACTAGTTAAACAGATATACCTCAATACCCGGAATAAGTGAGCGAGCATTTCATAGTACTGACTAAAATATCTTTCCTTCACGAAGGAAGCCTACCCCACATCTTGTCCACCTGTGGAAGGAGACTAACAAATGCTCTATGACCCATCAAAATGACTGAGTTTGCAGCACACTTGGCAAATCAGCCCCTTTACCAATCTGTACTCTATTGGATAGTACACAGCCGTCCTCAAATTAGTGGTCCCTTCTAAGGTTAACATGCACCCGCTTCAGCCAGCCATTTATCACGAAAAAAGAAATGTGCATACAAAAAAGTGCTGAGGACCAATGTACAGATGAACTGGGCATATGCAAGGAACTACAGAAAACTTGCAAAGAAGAAGTGCAAGGAATGAATGAATGGTGTTTTACGGCCCGTCGACACTGATGGGTATGTGATTGACCTGGTGACAGGCACCAGCTGTAAGAAGCTCTACGCTTTTGTTAGGAGCAAGAAATGTGACAGCTCGAGATTAACCCTACTGACGAATGATGACATTAACCATATTGATACACAAAGCAATGTTGAAATACTGAACCACTAGTTCTCTGTCTTTACACATTAGGACCTATATCTCCCTTGTGCCATTTGAGAGTATTCTTATTCGGATACCCTTCCTACCCATGTCATGATAAATAGTGTCTGCAAGGTTCTTAAGGGCTTTAATCTCCACAAAGCTACATGTCTAGACACCATCTTATCAAGGTTCCAAAAAGAAGTGGCACATTCCCTGGCTCCTGTTCTTGCTCTGATCTTCCAGGCCTCTTGACCAGGATAAAGTCTCCAGTGCTGAGAAGACCGTCACGTTAATCCTATTTACAAATACACGGTCGTCAAGAATAACCCCTTCAAACTACTGACCTGTATCCCTAACTTCTATTACATGTAAGATCATGGAATACATCATACACAGTAACCTGTTTTTTTTTCTTAGTGCCTTGACATCATCAGCCAATGCCAGAATGGCCTCAGGAAGCAGCACTTTTGTGAGACAAAGTGATCAATATGGTCAATGACCTTGTGTCAGGTCTGGACCAGTCTCATTAGATTGACGCAATTTTGACTTTTCCAAAACATTTGACAAATTGTCTTACAGATACCTGCTTCTTGATGCTTGATTATATCCAATAAATCACGCTGGAAGGTGTTTCCTTCGTGTCAGTACCGATAACACCCGATGTTCACAAATGTGCCGTTCTCAGTCCTTTCCTTTCCCTCACATGCAATGATGACCGCACGGAATTCCTATGCTATCCCTGTCGACTCTTCTCTTTCGTGCTGAGTCAATAGCAGATGCAGACGTCTTCCAGAATGATATCGACAGTCTGTGGGAATGGGGAAAGACTGGGTTCATTGCAGAGAAGTGCTAAGATCCTGCTTATTATCAACAAGCGGAAAAACATATATACCAATTATACTGTTCATAGCAAGAGACAGAAGACAACAAAATAGGCAAAATACCTGGTGACGCTACCGTCTGCTCAATTGTCTTGGAAAGCCCATGTCGAGATGGTTATAAAGAAGGAAGACTGATTCACAGCCTTTCTTAGCAGGAATCTTGGATCCTGCCAAAAGCCAACCAAGGAGGCAAATTACAAACCCCTGATCAGTCTGCAGGTTGAGTAAACATCCTGCGTTTTGGACCCACATACCAAGGCCATGACAAGTCGTGAGGAGATGGTCCAACATAGAGCTACCAGACTTGTTATTTGAATTATTGTAGAAGAAGCAGAATTGGTGTCATGTTTAATATGATTTGCTCATTCAGAGGCAGAAAAAGTAAAGGCCGCGATGTTCTATAGGTCCGTGAATGATTTTGTTGCAGCTGACACCCGACCTTCTAATGCCCTCACGGTGCACCTACAAGAGGACACTCCTTAAGATCCGTTTCACGGTTTTGCAGGACCAAGTTTCTTTGGGAATATTGCTTTCACTCTGCTGTCAATATCATCTTGAACAAGCTACCATAACATCAGGTGATAGCTCCCAACTTTTCAGGCTGGGATCTCAGCTGTCATGTAATATTCTTCTGTTTGCAATGTTTAACTTGTTTTTAAAATCTGAACGTTGGACCCTCCCTCACCTTTGTGTATACCACAATGGTGCGAGTAGCCTGCTTTAAAGCTGCCAAACACAACAAAATAAGAAGTAGAAGAAGAAGCCACAAACACAGAGTTGATGTAGTATACTAGTACTGCAGTATTCAACAGATGCATTGGAATATCGTCATTCAAGGCAAATGCAGACCCGAAGTGTCCCAAATCATGACAAGGTGGATACATTGATTGTCTTGTATGCGTTCAAGGCTTGGATGCTGCTAGAAAGGGTCAAGGCTGGATAGTTGTCAAATGCCAATATTTTGATGTACTAGTAGTACTGATTTCCATCTTGGACCTTTATAAGGCATTAGAGTCTGGATGAGGATTGGGACCTCCAAGAAAACAAAATTGTATTTTCCGCAAGTTATCTCAAGATGTCTGCCGGAGCATTTTCATTGGGTTTCATGCAATAACTGGATGTTATGCAACCTTTCCTTTCACTGGAATCGGAAAGAAGACCTGTTGGAAGAAATATTTTACATGCCCGATCTGCTTTCAGATATTTGAAGAGGTGTACGGTCATACAAGAGATACGCTTGGTGCCAATGGAGAAACCATTGATGATGCAATAATTAAACAATATGGTTAAGGTGAAGAAAACACTTGAACTGCTTCCACAACAAATGATGCAGTAGAACTGAAAATTGCTAGAGCAAACTATCAAGCTTATAAATGGATCTGAGCTCATAGATACGCTCGTACATGCATAAATGCTATTGATACTAACGCATAGCAAGATGGTGCCGAACTTTTATTAGTGGTTTGGAAATGTACCAACTGCACCTGATGCATGCATTAAACAAATTTTGGGTGCAAAATCAAGTACAAATTCATTTCGCTGAAATGCTTCAAAACAGCTTTAAAAAGCACACTAACATGTGTGTGATGGTGTTAATTGTACCAACCCAGCAAATAGCCATACAAATATAGTGAATTTATTAGTTACTTTAAACAGGACTAAACGCTTTGTTTAGGTGTTCATTTACCCCACCCACTTTACTTTAAAAGTACTTGTGCATAATATATAGCTGGTATGACTGCATACAGTTATTTGTTCGAGTAGCATTCTGTCTAACCTTTATTTTGATGTCATTTATGCTTATCAAATAGCAACAATTGCGAAGACATGACAACATGTATCATAGTTACATGTTGATTTTAGCGATTTTTTACTGTTTTTGGATGCTCTCATTAATATTCATGAATATTTGAATAAAATGTTTTACACAAAATAAGTGCAAATTAAAGGCCAACGTTTAACCTTCATTTTGGTACCATTTTTATTATTTTTCACACACAACTGATAAAGATATAATGATTTCTCAAATAACGTATATAAAATATGCACTTAGTTGACCTTTGACCTAATTAAGAGAAACGAGGGCAAAATTTCAGGTGGCATGGGGCAGTTTCTGAATACTAAGACATCAAATATTACATATCCAGTGCATGCCAACTTCTACTATTTCATGCCATGGCTCGACACATTTTCCTCAGTTGGATGCCCAACTATAACTCAGAATTAATTGTTCCTGAATATGTTTGCTTACGTTATCTATTACTCCGTGAATATTCATGCAAGAAATGACACCGTGAATAATAATTAATATTTATAATGACACATGAATCGTGGACACGGGAATTTGTGGCTCTAGTAGAAACTGTCGAATCAAATTATTTCATAAGCAAAAGCTCATACAGGAGTCATCAGATCTGGGTCTACGCTACTTGCAAGGGCGTATTTATGGAGAAAATGGTTAACCCGTTACCTCGTAGGTACACGTTTTGACGCCACTGTAGAGAAGACCCAGATAGCTCCTATCTGCAGGAGCCAACTGATCAGGGTCTGCTCCGTTTGCTTACGACATAAAATAGATCGGACTCAAGTATTTGCCTTGGTAAAAAAACACTCAATTGTTAATAGCGAATTCAGCTAAATATTACTATTCATTAGGTAAAGGGCTATTTTTATCCATCTAATCCAGGATATTAGATAGCTTTGAATTGTTTCTGAACAAGTTCACTTATATAGTTGTCTTAATCCTTTACTCCACAAATAATCATGTAATTACTGTAGGAATATCAATTGGCTGAAGATTTATAATTGCTTCATGTACAAGGGCGTTTTTACCATGGCAGAAACTGAAGAAATAACTTTAATAAGCAACCAAGCAGATCCTAAGCAGACGGCTCCTTTATGAGGCGTCCAATCTGGGTCTGCTGTTGCTAATGACATAATAATTCTGCTATTTCTTACATGAATATTCATTAAGTAAAGGGTTATTCCCATTTTTACAGTACATTTAATCAAACTGCTGCAATACCTTCAAGTCTTCTTATCTTTTAGGAAAACTACTAAGGGTGATTATCATTCATCTCACCCTTCTCCTGCTGAATTTTAAAATACATTTCTCCTTCTTTACCCATGCCCTGTTGTATAATTACATATATCTTCACTGTGTACAAGTATTTCGCTGTGCAATCATTATCACTACTGTGGAGTGCACTGGTTGCACAATCAACTTGTAAATAGTGCAGACCCTGATGAGACAGCCCCTGCAGGAGCTGTCTCATCTGGGTCTTCACTATTTACAGGTAGGTATATTGACGTGAATAGCAACCAAAGGGTTAACCCTTCGCCTACTAAAAACAACCAGACTGGCAGTTGCAAACAGCTTGGATCCAGATGAGATGCCGAGGAATTTGACACTCGGTCAACAGTTTCTCAAAAATTTCATTATTCGAAAGTAAAAAGGATAATGATTTATCAAGAGGATTGCAAATAGGGAATACTGAAAACAAAGTTGTATGTATATATTTTATACCAAGAATTTTATTTGTTCATTAATGATTTGTGTGTACATACATGTATTAATAAATATGAAAATATGACATTAATGTTTACTTTCTCTCGTTTTCCATGTTAATGACAATTTGACAAGGGCATATTCCCTGTATTGTCTAGATTCACTAACAACCCTTTACTCCATTTATATGCCTTTGCAAACAGAGCAGACCCAGACCAGACATCTGATCATGGTCTGCTCTGTTTGCTTATGAAAAAACATAGAACTGTTTCCATACTTTCTGTCATGGCCAAAATTCCCGTGTTCTTATGCAATCATTGTAAAAAATCAGCTAATTAATATTCAAGATGTCATTATTTCTTTCAATAATATTCAAGGAGTAAAGGATAAAGTTGTCAGCCATTGCGCTGTCAACATTTCATTTTGCCAACATTGTTTGGCTACACAACAAGAAACAGTAGAGTAATTCAACCCTTTACTCCATGAATATATATTAACTCTTTTGGCGCCAAATTTAAAAGTGTCGCCTGCAATAATAATTTCATATTAGATATAATTCTAAACTAAATAATAAAGGTATATTAGTAAAACATTTGTTTTTAAAAACCTGTATGATTGGGCTAAAATAATACAGAAAACGGTGAAGTCCCAGGTCAGATGCCGCCTTGAAAAGGCGGCATCTGACCTGGGACTGCACTGTTTTCAATGGTGCCAACAGGCGCCGAAAGAGTTAAGAAATAATGATTTCATGAACATTAAGTTTGGTATCTGAATTTTGACAATAACACTTTGAACAAGGATTTCTTATATCATGAAAGGAACTAGAATCAGATTTATATTATGCCATAAGCAAACAGTGCAGACCCCCATCAGAAGGTTCTTACAGGAGCCTTCTGGCCTGATTAAAACCGGATTTAAGAAAAGTTAGATACTTTATGACAGGTGACTGCCTAATGCAAGGTGAGAGTCATGATCACAGAAAGCTCCTAGAGGAGCTTCCTGCATGACTTTCATCCTGCATTAAGCTACCAACCACCTGTCTTCAAGATCAATATCATACTAAATTGAACACCTGGTTTAGAGGGGTTTTACTGTACTCTAATTACAAGGTCGTTGAAAGGCCTATTTCTGGAGTAAAGGGTTAATGACGAAAGGATGACTAACAACTCGAGGGCTTGGTGCAAACTGTAACTCCTTCACTTTGTGAGGGAGTTGCAATAGTTTTGCCCCAAGCCCTCCAATTTTACTTCATTTCGTTTTGTGTTTTCAAACTTATGCAATGTCTGCCAGCCACCGATGCTCTGACAGTCCTATTGCTCTGCAGACTTTTGAGTGGACAACACTAAACCACACAGGTCAGTGGATAGGACAATCATGGACCATTGCGAGTTTTGAAAACTCTGCCTTCAACGGTTAACCTTTTACTTATTACACAGAGTAGATCCAGATCAAATGGATAATGGATGCACCCCGCCATGGCAGCCAGTCTTATAATTCTGATATTTAACCATGAAATGTGACTTTGACCTATTGACCTCAAATCAGTAGGGGTCAATTGCCCAACTTCCAAATGGTATTACCAATATGAAGACTCTAGATAGATAAAAAAGATCAGTAGGTTAAAATAGATCAACGAGTTATTGAAAAGAAACCATTTGGTCTACTGTTGGACCAAAACAACATACGTAGACCTGATCTTAAGTAGTCATTCATTTATTAAACATGCGTTTTAAAAAGCATAATAAAAATCCGTATTTCTCCATCATAACTATAGCTGTGACTATTTAATAGAATCCTTTCTTAACCCTTTCCCTCGTGTAAACTATTTCTAATGACTTCTCAAACAGAGTAGACACAGATTAGATGGCTCCTGCTGGAGTTGTCTGGTCAGGGTCTCTTGTTTGCTTTTGAAATTACAACTACAAAGTTACTACAGACATGACTACTGTAGTAGTGTCTACCAACGCCAAAATTTCCTCTGTAAATATGCCAAATGTTAACAAAAATCAACTAATAAGTATTCATGATCTCATTACAATGGTGTTTTTTTACATGAATTTTCAACAGGGAAAGTGTTACTGTCATCAGGACCCAATCACTTGGCAACAAAATGGTAAAGTCACTAACAGCATGCCGACTTAAAACCAATGCAGAATCTGTTCTGGCATCAAATCTTGACATTAAAGTGGTTGTTTGACAGCTAGTAACTATTGCATAACAAAGGCTCCTCTCTCTCTGTTTGCTACACTGGGGTGTTGTTTAAGGACAATGGCGAATTAAGGGAGTTGAGTCGCCGCTTGTGCTTCCCTTTGCGCGCTGGCCTGTTATGTGGCGTCAACGGCTCACTGTCGGACTCTTCTGCCTCATTCTCTTTTTCTGCTGCTCCTGAAATAGAAATATATATACAATAACTGAAAAACAGTATCTTAGACCTTGGAATGCTGAAAGGACTGATATACTGTAGTCCAATTAGTATGCAATAATTAAAGAGAATGGAGAATTCAGAATAACCAACATTACAGACACTCATCTGAGGGCTACTGCATACAGATTTCCCGACTCTTGGACGCTCTTGCAAACACAAGATGTGTTTGTGAAACACTATGCCCCCTCATATATTTGACCTCTGACCTTGAACGATGACCTTGAACTTGACATGTCACCCCTCAAAATGTGCAGCCTCACGAGATACACATGCATGCCAAATATCAAGTCTCTATCTCTACTGGTCCAAAAGTTATGGCCAATGTTAAAGTTGGTGATTTGACCCATATATTTGACCTCTGACCTTGAAGGATGACCTTGACCTTGACATGTCACCCCTCAAAATGTGTGGCTTTATGAGATACATATGCATGCCAAATATCAAGTCTCTATCTGTATTGGCTCAAAAGTTATGACCAATGTTAAAGTTGCTGACAAACAAACAGACAGACAGGGCAAAAACAATATGCCCCCCCAGATCTGATTGGGGGGGGGGGGGGGGGGGCATAAAAAAGACCCAATCAGATGGCTCCTGTATGATAATGGTTTACACTGATTGCTTATGGAATAATATAGATCTATCTGAATTCTACAGATTCTTCCATGGCCAAAAATTACCCCATTCAAAATATTCTGCTATTTAATTAACCCTTTCCTCCATAAATATGCCTTTCTACGCCTCTGTAAAGGTCACTTTTTTTTAACCATTGTGATAAATAGAGCATTTGCTCCTTAGGAGTAAATGCTCTTTTTATCACAATTTTTTCAGTCAGAACTACAAAATTCTAACATTTTCCTTTTCTCTAGTTAATGCTCCTTTTTGGTAGATACATTCAAAGAGGTTGGATCCAAAAATAGCCTATGAGGTAATGGGTTAGTATTTAAAATGTCTTTATGAATTATTTCTCACATGATGTAATTACATGTATCTGACGTTTCGCTCATACGAGGGGTGTTCCATAAATAATGTCATCTGTGCTTTATTTCGCGGAAATCGTGCAATTCATGCACAAAACCACCTCGTGTCGATTGAGTGATCACTGGCTCGTGACACAGGTAAATATCTCGTCCACACGTTCACTTGCCTCGGTACAGTGTACATCGTTTCATAGCCTATTCGTTAGACTATACACAAAATGACAGGAAAACGAGCTGAAAATGTTCTTGAAATTAGGGCCTATATAAAAGGTAGGTCATTACTCGGCATAAAGGCTGTAGATATTCACCGCGAGGTGTGTGACATTTATGGGGAGGGCCAAATGTCCCACAGGACTGTTTGTAGGTGGGTAGCTAAATTTAGTGCTGGGCAGCAGCAACTGAAAGATGCTGCTCGCCCAGGTCGTCCTGCAACAACTACGACCAAAGGTAACATAGAAAAAATCCGAAATATCCTCAAAACTGATGCTCGATTCACCGTAAGACAATTGGCTCGAATGACAAACTTGTCGTTAGCAAGAGTTCATGCAATTTTGAAGAAACACCTAAAAGTTAGAAAGATAAATGCAAGATGGATACCCCATTTGTTAACGGATGAGCAAAAGAAGACGCGTGTAACAATGGCAAAAAACCTTCTCAAAATGTACCCAAAATATAGTAAAAAGGCTTTTGATAATATAGTCACTGGTGATGAGACCTGGGTGTATTATTTTGAACCAAAGCGGAAGGTTTCCAACCGAATATGGGCCACTAAAAATGCCAGACGCCCAAGTATTGCCAAACGAATACGAACGGTAAAGAAGGTTTTGTATGCTATTTTTTTCACTAATAAGGGTCCAGCTATTCAAATCCCGGTGCCAAAAGGCAGAACGGTCACAGGCAAGTTCTATAAAAACGTTGTTCTGAGAAAATTGAAGAACTACTACAAAAGTAGCCGCCCCAAAACAGGACTTAAGTATGTCCGACTTTTGCATGATAATGCACCCGCTCATAAGGCACGTATTGTGACTGACTTTTTGGAGTCAGAGAAGGTTACCGTCCTTCCGCACCCTCCGTATTCGCCAGACTTGGCCCCCTGCGACTATTTTCTCTTTCCAAAACTTAAATATCATTTATCTGGAAGGAGATACAATTCGAGAAATGCCCTTGGATCTGCTGTTTATCAGTGTCTGATGGGTGTCCCCATTGAAGAGTATGAAAAATGCTTCCAAAAATGGATTGACCGGCTAAAAAGGTGTATTCTGGCTGGCGGAGAGTATTTTGAAGGGCAGAGCAAATTAAAATGAACAAAAGCACTTCCGCTATATGAGCACCGATGCAAGTGACATTATTTTTGGAACACCCCTCGTACAATGACCTTCTTCATGGAGTATAAACAAGTACAATTTATTACTGTACACCTAACGTGTGCATTTTAAGCATTAATCGATCATGTGATAGGATTCTAAAAATAGTAATGTGAATTTGTGGCCATTGTAGAAACTGTAGAATCATACCTATAGAAATTATATAATAAGCAAACAGAGCAGACCCTTATCAGATGGCTTTAACAAGACAGACACAGTAGACTGTGACCTTTATAACTCCATAAGCAAACTAATCAGATGGCCCCTACAGGAACCAACTGTTCTGGGTCTACAAAATGTAAAGAATTACACCGTGTATTTGGCAGTGCAAATGCATCTGATTTTATTCTATCTGTAATTCTCCGTCAAATCTGTGTACATAAATTTTAATTCTAAACCAAAACCATACCCTAATTACACCCAAGTACCATATATGGAAAGAAGTGTAGGCATATAGTGCAAACCCAGACCAAACTGATCCTGATCAAATACTGTATGGTACCCTTTCCTTCATATGAACATCTTTTCACAACTTTGCAAACAAAGTACAGTAGAACCCCTCTAATGCGACCACTTAATGGGTGTCTTTATAAGCAGGTGGTTGCTTAATGCAGGACGAAAGTTATGCAGAAAGCTCCTATAGGAGCTTTCTGCATAACATTTGTTCTGCATTAAGCTACCACCTGCCTCTGTCACCCAGAATTAAGCTCCTTTTAGGTGGTCGAATTAGAGGGGTTTTACTGTAGACCTGGATTAGACAGCACCTATAGGAACAGTCTGATCAGGGTCTGCTTTGTTCGCTTTTGAAATTGTAATAGACCTGATTCTACAGTTTCTACCAATACGAAAAACGCATTTGTACATACGCAATTATAAAACTTCAGCAAATAAATATGCATGTCATTATTTCTTACATTATTTAATACTAAATACAGTAAAATTCCGCTAATGCGACCACCTAAAAGGTTTAATTCTGTGTGCTAGATGCAGATGGTAGCTTAATGCAGGACAAAAAGTACTGCAGATAGCTCTTAGGAGCTTTCTGCATTACTTTTGTCCTGCATTAAGCAACCACCTGCTTATAAAGACACCCATGTTTATTCATTTAGTGGTCGCATTAGAAGGGTTCTACTGTACGTAAAGAGTTACGGTTAGCATTTTGGTAATGAAATGCAGTCATCAAAGACTACATAAGCACTAATACAAGTTAAACCCTTACTTGATTACCATGTCCTTATGACTTAAAGACAAATGACTGCAAACAGAGTAGACCCAGATCAGAGAGAGATGTCTGATCAGGGTCTGCTCCATCTGTTGATACATTTCATCCTATTTCTTATCATTTGCCATTGCGATCAATTTGCCTATTTCATATTTTGATACAAGAAATAATTACTTTCCATATTGTACAGTGTCTCACATAAATATTCATCAAGCAAAGCGTTAACCATTTCCTCGATAGGCTATTTTTAGACCCATCCACTTTGAATAAATCTACCGAAAAGGAGCATTAAATAGAGGAAAGGATTTTTTTTTAAGAATTTTGTAGTTTGAAACCATTGTGATAAATAGAGCATTTGCTCCTATAGGAGCAAATGCTCTATTTATCACAATGGTTTCATATAAAGACTTTTACAGAGGCGTATTTATGGAGGAAAGGGTTAAACAGGTGAAGGTCAAAGCAGCAGCACGATGAGGCATCATGGTATATATAACATGCCACAACAGGTTAATCTTATCATATATCTCACAACAAAAACACCATAACCCTTTCCCTGTTCTATGTTTATTTGAAATTTCAATACCTTAGTACTGCATATTCATGGACAAAATAATTTTAATGAAATATGTGGGGTGGAACATTGTAGCCATTTTAGAAAGTAAAGAAACATATATATCAAATTCCATTAGCAAACAGAGCAGACGGCTCCTACAGGAGCCAGATGTTCTAGGTCTACTCTGTTTGCAAATGCGTGAAAATGCGTTTGCATAAGGGAAAGGGTTAACTCTTTACCTCGTACAAATGCCTATCCACGCCTTTGCAAACAGGGGAGACCCAGATTATATGGGAAAGCGGTATATCAAATTCCATTAGCAAACAGAGCAGACGGCTCCTACAGGAGCCAGATGTTCTAGGTCTACTCTGTTTGCAAATGCGTGAAAATGCGTTTGCATAAGGGAAAGGGTTAACTCTTTACCTCGTACAAATGCCTATCCACGCCTTTGCAAACAGAGGAGACCCAGATCAGACAGATCCTGTAGGATCAGGGTTTGCTTTGTTTGCTTCTGCCATTTTATAGCTGTGAATCTAGTTTCTGTCTAGGTAAATGATCCTATGTTCATGAATCATCATAAAAACTCAGCTAATAAATATCCATGATGTCTGACAGTCATTATTTCCTACATGGATATAGAACAGGGAATGGGTTATCAAGTAGTATGATTATACACTGATGCAAACACTGTTACAAGTTTGCATTTTTGTAAACTTGTACATGTGTCATGTTATTGTTTGAGCAAAACTATATACCAAGTGGATTTTTGACATCTTTGGTTTCAATGAATTCTTTAGCCGTGTTTCCATATCTTAAATCAAAAGGTATGGCTAGTCACTAAGTTTATTTGTAAACTGAAACAATGTTACCCATCTTTCTCTATGTATATAGAAATATTGCTAAAAATGAAAAATTTATCAGATCCTTACCAAATGATATTAACCCTTTCCATGTTCAGTATTCATGAAAGAAATGATGACATCATGAATATACTTGAAGTTTTATGATGTTATCCTTTCAAGGAAATGTTTTGATTTGACAAAAACTGTAGAATCAAATCTATATCACATCAAAAGCAAACATTGCAGACCCTAATCCTAATCCTGACCAAATGGCTCCTACAGTAGCTGTCAGATCTGGGTTTACTCTGTTTGCAAATGCATGAAAAGATGTACATATGAAGGAAAGGGTTATACATATCTTCATGCACTATCATTTCATAAAATAACCAGTATGTTATCTTTCATGCACAATCATTACCAAATATATAATCATAGCCACCATGCAAATTTGTTCAAATACATTACAAAGTTACCAACCAATGACATTTATAAATGAAGAGAATAGAATGGAAAATAACTTCCAGAATTTTAACAGACATTCTGACTAAAATATTTGCATACAACTTATTAATATAAGCAAGCAGAGCAAAGTCAAAGATACAATGTTTCTATCTTGCTATGATGAACAGATACTAAAACTATTCTACACTAACCCTCTACCTCATAGATATATATGCCTTTGTACAAAGTAGACTCACATGAGACAGCTCCTATAGAAGCAATCTGATCAAGGTCTGCTCAGTTTGCTTAACCCTTTAACTCATAGAAACCCCTTTGAAAACAGATTAGACCCATTTCAGACAACTCCTACAGGAGCTGTCTGATCAGGGTCTGCTCTGTTTGCTTATGGTCAAATATAGATCTAATTCTACAGTTTCTGCCTTAGCCAAAATGTCCTGTTCTTTTGCCATTATAAAAGCCAATCTAATTTATACAAATTATGTCATTTTTTCTTACATGAATATTCAACAGGGAAAGGGTTAAGAAATTATATAAATATGATTCCATGGTATTCTTCCATGGCTAAACTTGCTTTGTTTATAAACCATTATCAAACTTCAGCTAATTAATATTCATGAGGTTAAGGGTTTAAACTACAAGCCAATGTACAGTAATAAGAATGTAACAGCTGCAATAAATTTGTGTGAAGGTAAACAGTGCAGACCCAGATAAGGACTCATGAAGGAGTTTTCCTTTGCAATATATTTTCCAAAAGTCACTTCAGTAGTAGAATTCCTATAGAAGGCTTCTGGTCGGGGTCTGTTTGTTTATGACCAAACTGCCTGTGTTTATAATGCCATTATAAGAATTCAACTCATTAATATTCATGATATCATTATTTCTTTGCCACTCTGAAAGTAGCTGTATGATCAGGCTCTGCACTATTTTGGTGCTTTGCTTCGTCAGTCTAATCTAAAATTATTAGCATGATGCCAAATTGACTTATTCAGCTTTAACAAGAGCACCGCAAGCGGGTGCAAACGCTCGTTTGTCATCATTGTCAAGATGAACATGAATACCAAAAATGAAGGTTGTAAATGAAAAATTGAAGAAGTTATGGTCAATGTTAAGATTTCTGACGACGATAACGACGACGCGGACACCGAAGTTAAGACAATAGCTCATGATTTCTTCGAAACAGACGAGCTAAAAATGCATGGAGAGGTTAGAAAAATATATATATTGACTTTGGCATGGCTCTATACTATTTGCAAAATCTGAAATATTTCTCTAGCTGCAAGTGATAAGGCATATTTACTATTACATATCTACTGTTACACTCGTATTTACTGTAAGTATCAACCCTTTACTTAATAATTCTCTTAATTTGTCTTTGCAATCAGAGTAGATCCAGATTGTCTGTCTCATCAGATCTCTGCTCTGTTTATGTTACTGACTCTACTGTTTGCCATGGCAATAAATTTCCTTGTTTAATCCTATCCTCCATAAATTTGCCTTTCTACGCCTCTGTAAAAGTCACTTCTTGAAACCATTGTGATAAATAGAGCATTTTCTTCTATAGGAGCAAAATTTTAATGCTCGATTTATCACAATGGTTTCAAACTACAAAATTCTTAAATTTTCGTTTTCTCTAGTTAATGCTCCTTTTTGGTCGATTTATTCAAAGAGGTTGGGTCTAAAAATAGCCTATGGAGGAAAGGGTTAATATTTCTGATATAAAAATATATTCAAAATGGATGAAGTCGGATTATGACAATGAGTATTTATCAAGTAAAGGGTTAGATAGAGTTATGTTAGGCAGGTGAAAGGTCAGCTCTACTCACCAGGCACCAGGGGTTAAAGGTCAAACTAAAGCAGAATAAGGTGTATATAAGATTACATGTGGAATGAGATTTAGCAGACTAACAAGATAAAAGCCAATTTACAATCATCTCAAACAAAACTAATCAATCAATCTTGTGATATGATCCTCGAGTTCTTAACCCTTTCCCTCATATAAACGTGCTTTCACACATTTGCAAACAGAGTAGACCCAGATCTGACGGCTCCTAGAGGAGCCATCTGATAGGGTCTGCTGTTTGCTAATGGAATTTGGAAAATCTGCTTCTTTACTTTCGAACATGGCTACAATGTATCACCTTCCACATTTCATTATAACTATTTTGCCCATGAATATTCAGTAGGTATTGAAATTTGGAATAAACATAGAACAGGGAAAGGGTTAATTATGACTGCAAATGGTTTGGATTCAAATAAGATCACCAGTTAGCCAGACTGATCCATTTTCAAACTGTTTGAGTCTAAAAAAAATGTTTAATGTTAGAATTTGAATCCAACAATATTTGCAGGTGGCATTTAGTACTGAAAAAATAGCTACATGCAAACCCTGTCTGTTTATGCTGTTGCAAACAGATTATACCAGGTCGGACAGAACAGGAGATGTCTCACAACAGTATGCATATGTGTTACAGATCCGAGTTCCTACTGATTACCATGACAATAATTTTTATCTTTTTAATACAAAAAATTAATTCAACATACAACATGTATATGTAATGTACTTTTTATGTATACATGTATTAAAAATTGGTGGAGAATGCCATGAATATTTATTTTTTGGTTTTTATCAGGTTTTATATCGTTTTAACAGTATTTCAGTTTGTGTCACGACATCCAGCTAATTACTGGTGGAGGAAGACGGTCTGACCCCAGAGGTTCTTCCGTGCACAGAACAAATTGCACTGTTTCGTGCACAGAAGAACATCCAAGTAGAACCACCAAACTACCGCAAGCCAGCTGGAAGGCTTCCTCACATGAAAAATCCAAATGCTCCTGTAGTCTCCACTATCACCAAGTCACCCACCTCATCCCAGCAATACTGTTCCCAATAGCTATGCTATGCCACCAAGGTTTGAAATCTACATAGCATGCTAAAGGGTCAGACAGAACTTCAATGAATAGCAATATCTAAGCACATGTAATGCACATTGTTCAATGCAAAGCAGAGCAGCAAGACCCTGTGTGGGCAGTTTCAGGCTAGCAACGAGCTATGCAAAGCAGCATGACCCTGTGTGGGCAGTTTCAGGCTGACAACCAGCTGTCACTAGCATGCATTCACCTCAGCTTGCATACAGTAAAACAGCATGGTGCAGCTGCACAGTGTATTCTTGGAAGTTTTTATCTATTACCTCTATTTACTCCACAGCGCTACCTTTTGACACTTTTGCAAACAGAGTAGACCAAGATCAGATGGCTCCTATACGAACCATCAGATCAGGGTCTGCTCTGTATGCTTATAGAATATCTGAGATCTGATTCTACACTACTTGGCATAGCTATATATTCACTTGTTTTATTTAACAATATAAAATAATTAATTACTGTTCATAATGGGTGGAGTCTGCCATGAATATTCATGGTGAAAAGTGTTAACCCATTACCTCATATAATGCTATTTTTAGATACAACCTCTTTGAATAAATCTACCGGAATGGAGCATTAACTAATGAAAAGGAATTTTTTTTAGAATTTTGTAGTTTGAAACCATTGTAATAAATAGAGCATTTGCTCCTATACTATAGAAAATGCTCTATTTATCACAATGGTTTCACAAAGGGACTTTTACAGACTGTTTTGCAAAGTGACTTTTACAGAGTTGTCAAAAGTCGTCAATATGACGAAAAGTGTTAAGGTATAAACCGAAAGTATAAAATGAAAGTAAAGCTGGAGTATACCACAAACCTTGTTAAAACTTCACCATACATAGATTTCATTTACTGTTTTTACAGTAGAACCTCTCTACAGTTACCACTTTGTAAACAGATAAAATTCAAAAGCAGGTGGTTGCTTAACCCATTCTCCCATACTGACACCTTTTGACATCTTGGTAAAAGGAGCAACTGCTCTATAATACGTATTTATCACAATGATTTAAAAACTGCACAATTCTAAAATTTCCATTTTTTTCTAGTAAATGCTCCATTTTGGTAGATTTATTCAGAGGTTGGGTCTATGAGAGAATGGGTTAATGCAGAACAAATGCATAAAGCTTCGGCCTAACTTTCATAATGCTTTATTCCACTGCTTGTCTTAACCCTTATCCAGTCCAAAAATTATGTTTGGTCAAACTCTGATATGAAGCAATAATTACTTTTACCCATTCCTCCATAGGTTATTTTTAGACCTAACCTCTTTGAATGAATCCACCCAAAAGGAGCATTTACTAGAGAAAAGTAAAATTTTAGAATTTTGTAGAACTTTTGAAACCATTGTGATAGAGCATTTGCTCCTATAGGATCAAATGCTCTACTTATCACAATGGTTTCAAGAAGTGGTTATTACAGAGGCGTAGAAAGGCGTATTTATGGAGGAAAGGGTTAATACTAAGTTCCTTGTGATTTGTTCGTGCTTTTGAGAAAGTACTGACCGAATATCAAACAGCTTGGCTCCTGATGAGGCACAGTTTCTCATCTGTACCCAAGCTGTTTGCAAATGACTGTTAGGTCGTGATTGGCAGGATAAAGGTTAGAAACCCAGAATAATACTTCTTTTGAGTGGTGGTTGTGGAGAGGTTTTCTGGGTACCCTAACCAACTTTATCAGTTACCTAGAGTTCACATATATCAAACTGAAACAAAAGATCACCTACATTCGATATGTATGCTATAGTGTTTAACCCTTTCCCTGTTGTATATTCATGTAAGAGATTATGACATCATGAATATTTATAAGCTGTATATCTTTATAATATAAGGACTTTTTTTTTGCTTTGACAAAAACTGTAGAATGATGAATCAGATAGATCTATATCATGTCAAAAGCAAACAGAGCAGACCCTGACTAGACAGCTCCTATAGCAGCCATCTGATCTGCGTCTACTGTTTGCAAATGCATAAAATGCTTTTATATGAAGAAAAGAGTTAAGATTTATATCAGGTTTAAATCTTGATTTAATAAATTTCAGATCTTACAGGATTATCAACTGATTTGTGTGTATCCTGTTTGTATATTAACCCTTTCCTTCATATAAACATGTTTTCACGCATTTGCAAACAGAGTAGACCGGCCCTTCCCAATTGAAAATTTCTTTAAAATCATGCAGTTTTCCCAAAAATCCAAACTTACACCAGCTTTTTTGTTTCCCAAATCAGCAATTTTAGCGATAATTCTTCCCAAAATCAGCAGGCTAAGGCCCCTTCCCAATTAAGAGAGAAAAAGCCCTGGCAATCTAATCAGGGTCCCCACTGTTTGTCATTCAAAATCCTCTAGCAAGTTTTAACCCATTACTCCATGAATATGCCTTTCTACGCCTTTGCAAACAGAGAAGACCCAGATCAATGGTTCCTGTAAGAACAGTCTGACTAGGGTCTACTCTGCTTGCTTATGATATAACATACGAGTTTCTGCCATGACCAACACCTCCTGTGTCCATGTGCTGTTATAACAAATCTAGTTAATATTCTGACAGGTGAATATTTCAATATTCATGGAGTAATGGGTTAAGTCTTTCATATTGAAAGGACACTGTAATTAAACACTAATGGGCCATTTTCAACTTTGAAAATTCAGCATTGAGGATTAATGATACAGAGGAGCACATCTTTAATGAACTCTGATGTAATAAATTTTTGCTAAGTATAAAAGTCAAATTCATTCCTTAACCCTTTCCGTCATGATATTCATCATACCTTAATTTCTTACATGAATATTCAACAGGAAAAGGGTTAAATTCATATGGATATATACTAAAATTTGGATACAGCAAAGTAAATAATATCTCCGAGAATTATAAGCATGTTTCATTGAAAATATAGACAATCAATTATTTTCTTAACCCTTTACTCCATATGTTCACATTTCTACGCCTTTGCAAACAGAGAAGACCCAGATCAGACGGCTCCTGTAGGAGTCATTTGATCAGGGTCTGCTGTTTGCTTAAGATATAATATAGATCTTATTCTACAGTTTCAGTCTGAGCCAAAACATCCTAAGTACATATGCCATCATAAAAATTCAGCTAATAAACATCAATGATGACATTATTCCTAATACACGAACATTAAACAGGGAAAGTGTTAATCAAGAAAAAAATGTGTTCAAAGTAACTTTGGTTTATATTCGGTTTTACGTCGCTTTAACAGTATTTCAGTCATATCACGACATCCAGCTAATTACACTGCATTGTTTCGTGCACAGAAGAACATCCGGGTAGAACCACTGACCTACAGCAAGCCAGCTTGAAGCCTTCCACACATGATAAGTAACAAAGTAACAAATGTGTATCACCCGCTGAAAGATGGCAGAAAGTGATCTCTCTCAGTGTCTCAATGCCTACAACAGGTGAGACAAAAGGCTTCCCAACACCTCCTTTTGCAAATTTTGTCCACAGCAAATAAGTCAAGACTGACTCAAAGAAACTTTTCTAACACGAGACAAACCCTCCTAACAAATGGAAATATTTGCTGTAAAAAGAGTACAAGCCATAGAAAGCTAAACATGCATGCATATATCAGTAGTTTATCGGATCTTTGTTTAAAAGAGATTACCTTTCTAAGGGTTTCATAACCAGCCAAAAGCGGTACAAGTCATGTACTTTGCACTGCTCCTAATGATTTCCATGCAAAGGGTACTAGGTTCAAATAATAAACCGTAATTATAAGTAACATCCAATCACTAGTGTTTTTTTTATTAAAAATCAAATCTTTCAAAAAATGGAAACTAACCTTTTTTCTTTTTGGAGTTTTTATCGACTTGAAAAAGCTCTATATCGCTGTCATCACTATCTGAGAAAGTGACAACAGGCTTTGCTTTAGCAGTTCTTCCTCTCTGAGTCCTAGGAGCCGGGGTAAAATTTTCTGATCCTAAATCTTCCTCATCCGAGCTACCTAGTCTTCTCCTTCCCCTTGTAGCTTTCCCTTTCCGAGGCCGGGCTATGAAATACAATAAATATAAAATCAAATACATTTTCAAATAGCATTTGACAAATTTCACCCCGCATACTTCTTTCTTAAAAAGCAGATGCTTTGTTGTTTATATTCATTTAACCAACTTCCAAATACAGTCAATACAATCAAGTTCTCAAGAATAGTCTTAATTGAACTACATTAGGTTGACCTCCACTTCTTAGAATTTATCTGTCTCCTTCTCCAGGACTCAATTAACCCATTAACCCTTTAGGTGCCAAATTTCTGTAGTCTGCTATCCAAGTTTGTTAAATCATTCAGTAAAATAAGGAAATGAGATAAATAAATGCAAATTTCAATGGAATAAAGCACATAAATAGAAATAGAGATAGAGACAAATAGTGAAGTCCCTGATCAGACACTACCTTTTCAAGGCCTTTTCAGGGACTGCACTATTTGCCGTGGTGCATTTATGCGACTGCGGCGATGAAAGGGTTAAATGGGACATGTATGCACTGTCATTTGCAAACAGTGTATTCTGTACAGTTCTCTGATCAGGGTCTGCACTCTTTGCCATTCAATATTCTAAGAAAATGTTAAACAGTGATGGATCTTTTCACTTTGAAAATTCAGCATGTAACCCTTTCCTTCATATAAATGCCCTTTCATGCATTTGCAGACAAAGTACAGCCAGATCAGAAGGTTCCAATAGGAGCCTTCTGATCAGAGTCCGCTCTGTTTGATTATGAAATCACAAGATTCCTGTGTACATATGCTATTATAACAAGAGTACCGCATACGGTACATAATACGCCCACTTGCAAACTTTCTCCAATTCAACATGCCTTATAAGTGTTGACATTTTCTAATCTGTGCTTCAGATCTTGATTTCCATATTAAGGTGGTACTATTTTTTTAAAAAATGAAGTGAATATCTTATTAAATAAAAAAGTTACAGCTAATCCTCATTTTTGCAGATTTTTGTGAAGTGCAACGGCCATAACTCTGTAAAGACAAACTGAATGAACCTCAAAATAAACTCAGCTTCAAATTTTGTTGCTTAAAACATTTGTGTTAAGTTGTTAAGTTTCATTTATATCAACCGACAAACTAAAAATTTATCAACTAACAAAGCAACAAACACACAAAGTTCAAGGACCATAACTTTAGAATAAAATGACATATCAAAACCCCCGCAATATATGTGAAAATTCACATTAAGGTTTAACCATATAAAAAAATTGAAGCAAATATCATTTTAAATGAAAAAGTTATGGCCATCCTCATATTTGCATAGATTTGCATTATTTTTTTAAGTGCAAGGGCCATAACTCCGAAACATTTAATCAAATGATCCTCAGACTCAACTTAGCTTTAGGTCTAAATGCATTAAACATGTGTATGAAGTTTCAAAGATATCTGTCAAATAGTTTTCCCAGAAAACAGCGGACAAACTATTTGCATATTTTTCAAGGACAAGGGCCATAACTCTGAAATGAAAAATCAAATGAACCTCAGAATCAACCCAGCTTCAGATCTTGATGCATTAAACATTTGTGTGAAGTTTCATTAAAATCTGTCATATAGTTTTCCCAGAAAACAGCAGACAAACTATTTGCATGTATTTGCATTATTTTTCAAGTAAAAGGGCCATAACTCCGAAATGACAAATCAAATGAGCCTCAGAATCGACTTAGCTTCAGACCTTGATGCATTAAACATTTGCTGGAAGTTTCATTAATATCTCTCAAATAGTTTTCCCAGAAAACAGCGGACTAACTATTTGCATATTTTTAAGGACAAGGGCCACACCTCCGAAACGACAAATCAAATGAACCTCAGAATCAATTCAGCTTCAGATCTTGATGCATTAAACATTTGTGTGAAGTTTCATTAATATCTGTCAAATAGTTTTCCCAGAAAACAGCGGGCAAACTATTTGCATGTATTTGCATTATTTTTTTAAGTAAAAGGGCCATAACTCCAAAACGACAAATCAAATGAACCTCAGAATCGACTCAGCTTCAGATCTTGATGCATTAAACATTTGTGTGAAGTTTCATTAATATCTCTCAAATAGTTTTCCCAGAAAACAGCGGACAAACTATTTGCATATTTTTTAAGGACAAGGGCCATAACTCTGAAATGAAAAATCAAATGAACCTCAGAATCAACTCAGCTTCAGATCTTGATGCATAAACATTTGTGTGAAGTTTCATTAATATCTGTCTAATAGTTTTCCCAGAAAACAGCGGACAAACAAAATGTTGACGGACGAACGAACGAACGAACGAACGGACGGACGGACAGGGCCACGACAATATACGACCACCTTTATTAGGTGGGCGTATAAAAATTCAGCAAATAAATATTCATGTCATTATTTCTTTCCTGAATATGTAACAGGAATTAGGTTAAATGGTTAGTGTTACAGACAGCAGATCCTGAACCATACTCTAGGTGCACAAGTTCACATACTCACCTACCATCCTATTAATAGAGGTCTAGATAAGATGCGAAAATTAATTCAATAATAACTTCTTTATTTCTCCACCAAACCAAATTTGTTGTGACCTCTCTTTACAATCTTTCCGAAGAGGCGATTAGAGTTTGGCGGTGAAACAACAATTTTAGTATAAATTTGCATATGCACCTGTATGTTTCATGACTCCAGGTCAAATACTTTTGGAGTTATGCACAATATAAATATGTGGAACATACAGATGGACTGTCAACAGTTTCAGACAAGTTTAATAAAACTATTTTCCTTTGCTTTCAATTATTTTTTACTCTGACAGAAATTTTGAGCTTTATCAAGACCATCTCAAATAGATGATTGAAATCATATTTTTTATCCATTTACAATTATAAACACTTTAACGCATAATCTATTGAAGATATTTTTTTAAGTATTTAACCTTTTACTTTATAAATATTCATATAAGAAATAAGGACACAATGATTATCAATTAGAAGACTGTTTATCATTTACAATAGCATGTGAACATAGGAAATGTTGACTATGGCAGAAACTGGAGTCAGACCTATATCATTCCATATAAAGCAAGCAGAGCAGACCCTGATCAGATGGCTCCTGCAGGCACCAACTGATCTGGGTTGACTGTTTCAAAAGGTGTTAAAAGTCATATCTATGGAGTAAAAGGGTTAATCATAAAAATAAGCTAGAGTGATCGTATCACGTTTTACGTCACTTTACCAGTATTTCAGTCATACTGCAATGTCAGGGTTCATACAGAGATTTGTTGGGGGAAATTCAAGCACTTTTCAAGGACTTTATTTAAAAATTCAAGCACTATTAGTGACACAACCTGTCTTTCCCAAACACTGGAAAATATTTACAAGCAACCACAAACAGGAAATAGCTTAATTAAGTGCAAGAGTAATGCAGAAGGTTTCTACAAGATATTTCTGCATTACTTTTACATTTCAATAAGCAGTCATATCTGCAAATGTCAAAGACTACTATAGTATGCTTGAATGATGAGCCATAGGAAGTCTATAGTAGCCAAAAGTTCTGCCTGGACAGTTTTCAAGGACATGTATACGAACATTTTCAAGCACTTTTTAAGCACTTTTCATGATTGGCCAAAATTTTAGCACTTTTCAGGCACTTATTTATGATTTCGAGCACTTTTCAAGGCAACCCCTGAAATTCAAGGAGTTTTCAAGGCTGTGCAAACCCTGAATGTCCCGTTATAGGTTGAGGAAGATCCAAGGTTTTTCTGTGTATAGAACAAATTGCATTGTTTTGTGCACAGAACACTCATAACCTATCGCAAGCTAGAATGTGTCTTACCAGCAGGTGTCTTGGTCTTGGAAGGTGTTTTGCCCTTGTTTTTTATTGGAGATGCCCCAGCTCTCTCAACAAGCTCGTCCTCATTGAGGCCCTTCTTGTGACATGCTTCTATCCTCTGTTCTAATTCATCCACTAATGTCTGTAATGAAGACAGAATTGTCTCAAGTTGAATATTCAGTCAACAGGAAACCATAGAAAGATATGGATTTGTGCCACATGTAGAGCTGCACATGGATTTTGCAAACACTATGACTAGACTGGCTGCATATCTCTAAATTCAGGGTTTTCCCTTGACCCCTTCAAAAAGACCCATTTGAGGGTCCTCTTGACCCCCTCTCTATGAAGTAAAGAACAGATCCTCTTAATTTTGAGGGTCATTTGTAAAATTTAAGGGACATTTCAATAGAAAAAGGGGGTCAGGGAAAACCCTGACTAAATATTATCACTCATTAAGCATTTGCATTACTCTGAATTTCTAACAGTGCACACTCCCGATTAGATGCTGTATCAATGGTTGCTGGTTCCTGTTTACAAATGTACATGGTTACACGTTCCCAAAAGGCAATTCTTATTTGTAAGTTTAATGTTTGTCATATGAAGGAAAGCCTGATATATTTCATAGAGCTGTCTAAACTATTTGTCTGTGTTTGTTCGAATACTTAGGGTAAATTAACAGTCTTCATTCTTACCCATTTGCCTGAAGCATGGGGCAAATAAACTTGCATTTGGGCACAGGAAAATTTCCAAAGATATATATTTTAAGTGATTTGCAGTCTAAATCATCCCCCGGACAAGTGCCCACAAAACATTAATGAAGACTCTGACAAATTCCTTTCTTCTCATGTGCAATATCCTAATTACTAATTACTGCAAAGGTATATATGATAGCCTGGATTAGGAATCTTTATATATAATGTTGTTTAAACCCATTCCTTCATATTGACGACTTTTGACGACTCTGTAAAAGCTACTTTGTGAAACCATTGCGATAAATAGAGCATTTGCTCCTATAGGAGCAAATGCTCTATTTATCACAATGGTTACATACTACAAAATTCTAAATTTTTTCCTTTTTTCTAGTTAATGCTCCTTTTTGAGATTTATTCAAAGAGGTTGTATCTAAAAATAGCCTATGAGGTAATTGGTTAACTCTCTGCATGCTAAGTAAGTACTCATCTGCAACGACTAAGTAAACAATAAGGACGCAGATCAAAACGTTTTTAGGGTCTGCAATGTTTGCTAATCAATGCTCAGTTACCTCTTTGCGTAACTAAATGGACTCTACTGTAAAATCATAATGGAATATTCCAATTTGAAATTATGCATTTGAAGGGTTTACCCCTTTTACTTGACTACTTATTAAAGAATTAATTAGACTTACACATGAAAGCATTTTGCTGACAAAAACTGTAGAATCTGATCTATATTAATCCAGATGCAAACGGAGCAGACCCTGATCAGACAGCTCCTACTGAGATGTCTGATCTGGATCCACTCTGTCTGTAAAATTGCCAAAAGTTGCTTGTATGAAGGAAAGGGTTAACAGGGTTGTTTTTTTTACCTTAGCCTCTGGTTTGGCAAAACTTTTGGACTTGCTGATAATAGAACAGAAACAACTGTAGACCTCGTCCTCTGCCAGTTTGTCAGCGAAACACATGAAGTTCTCATGCAATTTGGCAATAGACTTTTCATTGTAGGACAGCATGGAGAGACAGAATGATAGGTCACGCCACTGCCTGTCTGACCTGAAATAAGATCAACAAATTGTCTACAGTAAACCTTTCTATGAAGTGTCCACTAAAACATGATTTTAAACTGCTGGTCTTATGATGGAACCTTTTACCTGACAGAGACGCTTTTCATGCCTTTGCAAACAGAGCAGACCCAGATCATCAGGGTCTGCTGTGTTTGCTTATGGAATAAAATTAACCCTTCTCTTGCTGAATTTTAAAATACATTTCTCCTTCTTTACCCATGCCCTGTTGTATAATTACATATATCTTCACTGTGTACAAGTATTTTGCTGTGCAATCACTGCTGTGGAGTGCACTGGCTGCACAATCAACTTGTAAATAGTGCAGACCCTGATGAGACAGCTCCTGCAAGAGCTGTCTCATCTGGGTCTGCACTATTTACAGGTAGGTATATTGACGTGAATCGCAAGCGAAGGGTTAAAGTATAATTCTTGAGTTTCTACTTTGGCCAAAACTCCTGTATTCATATACCATTATAAAAACTCAGCTTTGTACTGACATATAAATCACATTTACGTACACACAACTACATGGCATTACATGTATCTAGCATGCATTACAGTTACTCCATGAATATCCAAGTAAGAAACTAATTTAATCACGAAAGGTGATGAATACCCCTGCATGACAGCCTTGATCACAAATCAAAGGACTGATAAAATACTCAAATTTCAAGGGGAGATAATTCTACAATGCCTGGTGCTAAACATATGAAAAATGGGTCTTGCACATCTACGATTCATGGTGCTTATGTATGCCAAATATAAATTCAATTAAAGAATTTTAGTGAATAAACTCACATACCCCACATCGCTACATTGTCAGAGAAAAATAGTGGTTCCAATTGACAGATTCCTATGAAAATTGAACTCATCCAAGATTTTATTCATGACAATCGTTACAGCAAATTTGAGAAAAATTGGTCAAAAAATTAGTGCTGGACGAGCAACATTGTATCAGGATACAAGGGTGGACAGACGGATGGATGGGTCAAAAAGTATATACCTCGTGCAACTTCGTCGCGTGGGGTATAATGACTTTCAAATTGAAGGAGATTGCCACACCAACTACCCATATAACATTCCGAAATGGCAAAAAAAATCATGGGGAGATAATTCTGCAATGCCTTGCCCTAAACACATGAAAAGTGTGTCTTGCACATCAACTGTTTGCGGTTATTATGTATGGAAAGTATCAATTCAATTTAACTTTCAAATTGAAGGAGTAGTTCACGACACAAACTGCCTATGTTTAAAATTAGATCTATATCTTTCATTAGCAAACAGAGCAGACCCTGATCGGACAGCTTCTAAAGGAGCCGTCTGATCTGGGTCTACTGTTTGCAAAGGCATAAAATGGCATATATATATTGCATATTATACACTTAAGTCTGCTGGTATGATAATCAAAGTTTACCTGGTGGCTCTATATCTGTGGCAGAGCTTCTCAACCAAGCTCTCACAGTGCTTGTCTTTCTGTATGAAACTAAACAAGTATCTGAAAAAAAATACATAATTGTGAAAAACTATGAAAATGCATAGATTTAATGCTAACATGAATGAATAGATGATAAATTCAATAATTTACCAGATGAAAAATCATGTAAGATATATTGTTATCATCAATACCAAGTAAATGGTTACATATATGAATGTAATTCACTAATTTAGATCATTCTTATTGATCTGTGAACAAAAATGTCATCAAAATGCCGTTTTATACGGAATGACTTCCCTTAGAGAAAGCAGTAAAATGGTGTTGCAGTAAACAAAATAACACATCCAAATTTTCTTCTTGCGCCTATCTGTCTTTATATCTTATATATGAATATTTATGGATTGAAGTTCGGGTTAAAAATGACCAGGATTACATTTAAGTGTTTCACTTACTTCATGATGACCCGGAAGTTTACCTCGTCTATACCGACATCAGGATCTGAGAGACGACTGATCATATCTGGCATGATGTTGTACACTGCGTTACCCTGGAAACACAAGACAAAACACAGGTAAATCTCTAAATATTGTACAGAAAGAGAATTTTATTCGATATATCCAATGTTCAGAGCTCATAAACATGCAAAGTTATAAGTAATGAAACACAGGCGACACTTCATCCAAATTCATCTTACACTGTTTGGATGATGAATCAGAACAAAAGCACCACAAGCGGGTGCCAACGCTCGTCTGTCGTCATTGTCACGATGAACATGCATACCAAAAATGAAAGTTGTAAATGAAAAATTGAAGAAGTTATGGTCAATGTTAAGATTTCGGATGACGACGACAACAACGACGCGGATGCTGGAGTTACGACAATAGCTCGCGATTTCTTCGAAACAGACAAGCTAAAAACTGGAAGCAATGTCGGTTTGATTCCTACACATTTTTAAAATCATGGCTTGAAATGTCATCAACCATTCATAAAGGATTCTTAAAGAAATTACAGTTAACCATTTACATTCAGAAAACAACATAACTGGCATTTTCAAACAGTGCAGACCAATATCAGAGGGCTCTTGTGGAAGCTCTCTGACCAAGGTCAGCACTGGTTATTCCACTTTGAAAATACAACATTCAAAGAGTTATTGAATAATAATGGTGTTTATAGAAACCTTTTTGGCCAATTCCAAAAAGAAGAGTTTAGCTAAACTGGAGATTCTGTCATCACCATCCACAATGCAGATGCCCATCTCGCTAATATGACCTTTGACCTTCAGCATGTCATTTAGAATGAGGTGGGTTAAGACTTGCATGGTGTTCTTCCGTACACTGGGAGCCTCATCACGCAGTCTGGAAAAAAGTGGAAATAAATACAGGTAGTTCGAGGCGGCAAATGATTTGCTTCAGAAGAGATTTAACCCTTACAATGCTGAATTTTCAGATGAATTATTCCAAATTTTAAACCGGTCAAGCCTAAGGTAACTATTTAGGGATTTTTCTACAGAAATGTGTAACATGGCAAACAATGCAGACCCTGATGAGAGGGCTCCTCTAGGAACCCTGTTTGCAAAGGCATTGGGGACTCATTTCACCCATTGTGAGGGTTAATACTTCCTCCACTAAAAAGTACAAACCTTTTGACTTGTAATGGGGAAAATGGCAACCTGCCTCTGGCCTCTAGATCAGGCCTAGCTGATTTTTTATACACGCAACTTGAAAACTGGGATTTCTTACCATGGCAGAAACTAGTGACTCTGATCTAAATTACTTAATAAGTATAAAGTGCAGACCAAACCCTCATCAGACAGTTCCTACAGTCGCCTGATCTTCCATAAAGAGTAGACCCAGATGAGACGGTTCCAATAGGAGCCATCTGAGCAGGGTCTGCTCTGTTTGCTAATAGAATTTGAAAGTTCTGTTTCTTTACTTTCTTAAACTGGCTACAATTTTCCACCTTCCATATTTCGTTACAACTATTTTGTCCATGAATATGCAGTAGGTATTGAAATTGGGAATAAATATAGAACAGGGAATGGGTTAAGCAAAAATGTACCTGGCATAGAGATGTGGGGTCCATGGCTCTATAAGATTAGGAAACCTGAAACACAGGTCCCCTAGGGCTATGATCGTGTTGGCTCTGATGATGGGATTCTGGGACTTCTCTAGGATTGTGAAAAGCAGCTGCAAATGCTGGTCACAGAACTGTGAACTGACTGTCATGAATTTTGCCAGAGTCAGACTGGCTGCTGTCTGTAGCTCAGTGTCAGGGTATTTGTTGTGTTGTGTGCACACCGCTACCACCAGAGGGCCAAAGGCCCCAAGTAGAGTGGAACCTGAAAAAACAACCCACATGAGTTAATAGGACAATGGCATATACATTTAAAGAATAATTCTAATATGTAAAAGTAGAAACAGAGCACTTGGTTTCCATTTCTGTTCGCAAAGTGAACAAGATGTGTTTGTGAAACACTATGCCCCCTGGATATGATATTTGACCCTAAAGGATGACCTTGATCTTGACATGTCACCCCTCAAACTGTGCAGCTTCATGGGGCGCACATGCATACCATATATCAAGTCTGTATCTCTACTGGTTCAAAAGTTATGGCCAATGTTAAAGTTTGTGACCTTTGACCATGAAGGATATGACCTTGACATGGTACCCCTCAAACTGTGCAGCAAAATGAGAAACACAAGTATACCAACTATCAAGTCTGTATCTCTACTGGTTCAAAAGTTATGGCCAATGTTAAAGTCGGTGACCTTTGACCCTGAAAGATGACCTTGACCTTGAAATGTCGCCCCCTAAAATGTGCAGCTTCATGAGATACACATGCATACCAAATATTAAGACTTTATCTCTATTGGTTCAAAAGTTAGGGCCAATTTGAAGCTGGTGACCTTTGACCCTGAAGAATGACCTTCACATTTCACCCCTCACACTGTACAGCTTCATGAGATACACAATCATGCCATATGTCAAGTCTCTATCTGTACTGGTTCAAAAGTTATGACCAATGTTAAAGTCGGTGATTTGACCCATGTGTTTGACCTCTGACCATTAAAGATGACCTTGACCTTGACATGTCACCCCTCAAAATGTGCGGCTTAATGAGATACATATGCGTGCCAAATATCAAGTCACTAGCTGTACTGGCTCAAAAGTTATGACCAATGTTAAAGTTACAGACAAAGAAACAGACAATTTGACCTTTGACCCTGACGTATGACCTTGACCTTGACATTTCAACCCTCAAAATGTGCAGGTTCATGAGATACACACGCATGCCAAATATCAAGTCTCTATCTCTACTGGTCATAAAGTTATGGCCAATGTTAAAGTCGGTGATTTGACCCATATATTTGACCTCTGACCTTGAAGGATGACCTTGACCTTGACATGTCACCCCTCAAAATGCGCGGCTTCATGAGATACATATGCATGCCAAATATCTAGTCTCTATCTGTACTGACTCAAAAGTTATGACCAATGTTATAGTTGCGTTAAAGTTACAGACAAAAAACAGACAATTTGACCTTTGACCCTAAAGATGACCTTGACCTTGACATGTCACCCCTCAAAATGTGCAGCTTCATGAGATACACAAACATGCCAAATATCAAGTCTCTACCTCTACTGGTCCAAAAGTTATGGCCAATGTTAAAGTCGGTAATTTGACCCATATATTTGACCTCTGACCTTGAAGGATGACCTTGACCTTTACATGTCACCCCTCAAAATGAGCGGCTTCATGAGATACATATGCATACCAAATATCAAGTCTCTATCTGTACTGGCTCAAAAGTTATGACCAATGTTAAAGTTGCTGACAAACAAACAGACAAACAGACAAACAGACAAACAGACAGACAGACAGACAGGGCAAAAACAATATGCCCCCCAGATCTTATCTGGGGGGCATAAAAAGAAAACTGGATTCTTTACTATAGCAGAAATAAGGTTTACATTTATATAATTTCATAAGCAACAAGATGTGTTTGTGAAACACTATGCCCCCTCATATATTTGACCTCTGACCTTGAAGGATGACTTTGACATGTCACCCCTCAAAATGTGCGGCTTTATGAGATACATATGCATGCCAAATATCAAGTCTCAATCTGTACTTGCTAAAAAGTTAAGACCAATGTTAAGGTTGCGTTAAAGTTACAGACAAAGAAACCAACAATTTGACCTTTGACCGTGAAGGATGACCTTGACATGTCACCCCTCAAAATGTGCAGCCTCATAAGATACACAAGCATGCCAAATACCAAGTCTCTATCTCTACTGGTCCAAAAGTTATGGCCAATTTTAAAGTCGGTGATTTGACCCATATATTTGACCTCTGACCTTGAAGGATGACCTTGACATGTCACCCCTCAAAATGTGCGGCTTTATGAGATACATATGCATGCCAAATATTAAGTCTCTATCTGTACTGGCTCAAAAGGTATGACCAATGTTAAAGTTGCTGACAAAAAACAGACAGACAGGGCAAAAACAATATATGACAGACACTTTTTAACCCTGTACTCAGTAGATATTTATTTTATCGCCTATGCAAACAGAGTTAATAGTTGTCTTTTCTTACAATGAGTGAGGTCAAACTTTGTTAAGAATCTATTGATTGTAAGAATTTCTTATTTTCTTTAACTTTCAGTTTCTATCCATTGCCATTAAGTTTTATTTATTGACAAAAAAGCATTGAAGTAGTCAAATCATGCAGGTCTATTTGGTCAATTATTTAGTGTAAGTAACGGCAGACAAATTAAAATAGCCAAATTGCAATTTTTTGTGTGTTTATCAGTCAATGCTTTATCTTATAGCCTATCTAGAAAAACCAACATCAAAATGGATAAAAATTAAACTAAAATATCAGTATCTGTAGTATCACTATGTGATAATGTATAATCTATCCAACAGTAAAGCAGACACTGGTCTGAGTCTAATTATAAAACCATAAGCCTTTAAGACACCTTTTCTCATGGCTTGGCTGTGGTACAGTAAAACCTCTCAATAATGACCACTAAATAACATAAACTATTTTGTGTTAAAGGCAGGTGGATGCTTACAGCAAGGTGAAAGTAAAACAGATCCCTCCTATAGGAGCGTTCTGCTTTACTTTCACCTTGCTTTAAGCAACCACCTGCCCACAATACCAACTAATTAACACAATTTAATGGTCATTATAGAGAGGTTTTACTGTATTTTCTTTATCATTTCCAGGCTTTCTCCTGTTCTCCCCGCTATTTTATCATAGTTCTACAAACTTCTGTCAAGAAAGAAAGTGCATAGAACTGTACCTGTAACTACTTCACATTCACAGATCTTGAGAATATAGTCAGACTCTGCGTCTTCTGCCGCTGCCCCAGCTAACCCCATCTCCTCGTCAATATTCTCTGTTGAAGTTGTGTCCTATAAACAAAACAAAACTAATGTTAGTTAACCCATTATCTCATAGGCTATTTTTAGACTTAACCTTTTTGAACAAATCTACTGAAAAGGAGCATTTACTAGAAAAAAGGAATATTTTATAATATAATTGTGTAGTTTTGGAACCACTGTGACAAATAGAGCATTTGCTCCAATGGAGCAAACTTTAATGCTCTATTTATCAAGATGGTTTCAAAAAGTGCATTTACAGGTGTCAATATGTGGGAATGGGTTTAACCATTTCCCATATAAACATTTAAGCATGAATTGATCACTTCAACTCAAATTTTATTCATAATGTAAAATCAAGAATCAGATCTATATTATTCCATATTTAAAGTGCATAGAGCAGGCTCTGATCAGAGGGCTCTACAGCAACTGTATACCGGATCTACTCTGTATGTGAAGGCATGAAAGGTGTTTATAATCATTATATATGAAGTAAAAAATAAAAAGGTTAAGACTGTAAAATTACTCAAATCTGATTTTTTCGGATTTGCTAATATTTAAAATGAAATTCTTTTGCAAATGGATTAAAGACCCAGGGTCCCGCCTATGAAGGTTCGTACAACAAAATTATTGTATTATTGAAAATGTTTTAATTTTTGCATCTTATCTGGAACTCTGGATAACAGAGGATCCTGTACAGATAATGATTTATACAAAATATTGACCATACATCCATGTAATGAGAGCACAGTGAACCCTCACCTCATTACAACCGAGGTGTTTGTTTCTAGACATTTTGCTGGTATAATGAGGTTGCCTTTATAACGAGTTTAGATATGAAAGGGACCATATGGCCAGTTTTAAACTAGTACCATCAGGTGAAAGCTTAATGCAGAACACAAGAAGTGCCTCTCTTCCAAGGGCTATAAAAGGGGTGACCGTGTCAATAAAGTTTAAGGAAAATGGGCTTTAGTACCTTGTTACGTTTACTAGCTGGTGTTTGGATCCAGTCTTTCTGCTCTTGTATTGCCCGCCGTCTCTTCATCTCCCCAAACACATTCACATCCAGATGGATCAGTTGACGAAGAGCCACATGACCAACTAGGGATAACAGGCGTGCCAATACACCCGAGGCAAACTTAACACTCGGCTTCACGGACTCGGTCTCAAGGTTTTGTGACTCCGCCTCAGGTTTATCCGACTCTGTCTCTGGATTCTCTGTCTCTGCTTCTGGCTTCTCTGACTCAGCCTGTGGAACTGAAAATGTAAGCTTCATTTTACTCACAGATAACACACTATATGCATGAGAGTTGATGACTGTAGCTGCACCTCACAGACAGATTACATGATGAGCAGGGGTCCAGATAAGATGCGTCAATTAAAACAATTTTAACAATAACTTCTTTATTTCTCCACCAAACCCTATGCTGTTACCACTCTTTAGAATCGTCTCGAAGAGACGATTCTAAAGAGTGGTCACAACATAGTGTTTGGTAGAGGAATGACGATTTTAGTACTTCTGTATGCACGCTTATCTGTAGCTCTGATAATGAGTAAATAAACAATAGCTGAATTGCAAGCAAAAGGTGCTCCTGAGATTGTGTTTTGACTACTGAACCAAACTCGTGTATGACACTCTTCAAGACTTGGCATAGTAAATTGCAATTCCATTAGATTCAAATTCTACCCACATAAGCAAAATTCACAGCTGACATTTTAATTTGAACAGGAAATATTCTGTTACTGTACACGGAAATAATTTTTGCAGTGACTGAGGCTCTGAGTAACACAAGAAATAAGATCTTTTAATGTCATTGAAAAAAGTGTTGAACCAGATCAAATCTACACCTGCCTATTTTGAAGATCCAGCTTAAAAAGGCATTTTCAAATAGTATAACACTCTTCTAATCCTGACATTCAATTTAGTATAAATATGTATTGGAGACAGGTGGCAGCTTAATGCAGGGTGAAAGTCCTAGAGGAGCTTTCTGCATGACTTTCACCATGCATTAAGCATTTACCTGCCTAATAGAAAGTATCTAAATTCTTCTCTACTAGAATTCCGGTTTAGAGGGGTTCCTAGACGAAACACTCTGATTTGTACCTTCTTCCATTGGTTCTTGCCCTTCCATGTCTGCCTCAGGGTCCCCATCTGATCCTTCCCCACACTCCATTGCTATCTTTTTTATCAAGTCTCCACAGATTGAATCTGGCATTTCTGCCAACTTGTAGATCACATTCACTGCCTGTTCCATTAACGGGATCCAGTGTCGGTTTTCCAGATCCGTAACGGATGTAACAAGGATTCGGATCAGGCTAGTAAACATGCTGTGGGTCTCTGCCAACCTATATGGCTCACTACCAACATCTCCCTTTTTCTGTACAAAATATACAGTACAATCTATCTTAAGTAAACTATATATTGATTGAACGAAAAGGTGGCTAGACAAATCTTGATAAAAGCAAGAATGTGGTAAGAAATGTTGACTAGTTTCGTCTACTATTAAGACTTAAGAACATACTCATATTGATTGATCATGAGTCTTATAAAGCTGATGGCTACTTAACCCTTTCCCTGTTCTAAGTTTAGTACAAATTTCAATACCTACTGAATATTCATTGACAAAATAGTTATAAAGAAATATGGAAGGTGAAACATTGTAGACATTTTAGAAAGCAAAGAAACATATCTATCAAATTCTATAAGCAAACAGAGTAGACCCTGATCAGACGGCTCCTCAAGGAGCCGTCTGATCTGGGTCTACTCTGTTTGCAAATGCGTGAAAACACGTTTATGAGGGAAAGGGTTAATAGGGGCAAAAGTAATGCAGAAAGATCCTTCAGAAGCTTATTGCGTCACTTTTGATCTGTATAAAGCTATCAGCTGCCTACAAGACTAGAATTATAATTTTCATGATTGCATAAGACAGGTTTTACTTACACCTGCATATTTCTGCATTCATCAATATTATAATACATAATTTACTCTTTACCTATAAGGTATTAATGTAGAAATAATGATTTTTTTACAATGGCTTTCTAAATATTAAAGGGGAGTTTTACCATGGCACGAATTGCAGAATATGTGTTTGTGAAACACTTTGCCCCCAATATGACCTTTGACCTTGGTGTATGACCTTGACTTTAATAAGTCAAATGTTCGCTTCCATAAGTTGCAGATGCATGTCAGCTTGGGAGTATGTATGTGCAATGGGAACAATATTATTGCCCATACAGGGCTTTTTCACCTTCTATAACAGAGGCCTATAAAAGGCCCCTTCCCAATTGAAAATTTCTTTAAAATCATGCAGTTTTCCCAAAAATCCAAACCAACACCAGCTTTTTTGTTTCCCAAATCAGCAATTTTAGCCATAATTCTTCCCAAAATCAGCAGGCTAAGGCCCCTTCCCAATTAAGAGAGAAAAAGCCCTGCCATATTAAAATTGGGGACAACCAACCAACAGACAGAGCAAAAACAATATCCCCCACCCTCCCCAGGGGCATAAAAAGACCCACTTTAAGACTTTGCTTCTTCCTTATATTATGCACAATCAGACATTATACATTTGCACACAGCTTGGCCCAGATAAGACATCAGGGCCTAATGAGGATCTAAACTGACTGTCACTTGGGTCAACAGTTCTAACCCTTTACAGTTTGATTATTTATGTAAGAAATAATGGCATCATCATCATTTATATGCTAATTTTTTATAATACAAACTTTTCAAGAGATAAGAATTGGGTTTATATTATCATGTCATAAGCAAACAGCATGATACCATACTACTGTACAGGAGCCATCAGATCTGGGTCTACTCTGCATAGGTGTGAAAAGGAGTTTATATTCAGGAAAGGCTTAACCCATTACTCAATAAATACGCCTTTGTAAACAGAGAAGACCCAGATCAGATGGCTCCTAGAGGAGCCGTCTGATCAGGGTCTGTTCTGTTTGCTTATGATATAATATAGATATGGTTCTACACTTTCTGCCATGGAGTAAAGGCTTAAACATTAAAACCTTGCATCAGATCAGAGTTTGAGCAACTCAGCATTTTTTACAGCAAGATTGGGGTAAAGACCGTTCTTACTGTATATCACAGTATGGCAACACTTACAGCTTTGATGACGCCTAGTTTCAGCAGGGCTAAACAGGTGTCTCTTGCCAGCAGTAGGTCAGTGTCTGCCCTAGGTCCAAGTCCCTCACTGACAAGCACGTCTACATTGGACTTGACAAGGCCCATATCGGCCCTAAAACATTAAAATTATATCATTATGCATTGTTCTATGTCAGTTCTACAGCATGACATTGTCATTAACCCTTTACTCCATAAATACGTTCCTCTATGTCTGTGCAGAGTAGACCCAGATCAGATAGCTCCAATAGGAGCTGTCTAATCAGGGTTTGCTCTGTTTGCTTATGATATAAATAATAATATACATACAATTCTATACTTTCTGCCATGCCCAAAGATTCCTGTGCCCATATGCTATTACAATTAATCTAATTAATATTCATGAGGTCATTATTTCTAATATGAATACTCATGGAATAAAGGATTAAACCTCTTACAATTACTGCTAAACGATACTAACATGAACATTAAACTTAGCACCCATAAAAGATGGAGAAATCTATCATCCGAAGACTTTTTCTATCTTACCCAGCTGCCATGGCAATGAGCTGCACTGCTGCCCGGCTGTCTTCTGGTGTGGTTCCCTGCAGCTTCATGGTGAACCTCTCCCACAACATCTGGTAAACTGTCTGGCCCAGTTCTCCTGATTTAACTAGCTCTTGTAACTGAAAACACAGTAATACTTCTTGTAACTTTTTTCCCCACACTATAGTGCAATTCTCTGATTACCTTTGCAAACAGTTTAAATCTTACTCTTTCTCTCACCAAGTTTCAAAGTCTGACACCGATTCATGTCTTTAAAAAGAAATGGAACTAGAGGTTTGTTTTTGTCACAAAAACAGATGTCTCCCCCCTCCCTTCCTCTTTCCAATACACAAGTGTAATGTCTAACTCCAAACTTATCAGGGTCTAATTTTAAGTCATTAGGGGCAATAACTCCAACATTATCAGGGGAGACAATTCAAAAACCCCGGGTACACAACAACACATGCTGGTCAACATTCCTGTGAAGTTTGGTGACTCTAGTACTAGTGGTTTCAGAGATACACACGACACAAAGTAAAGTTTCTCTTATTTTAAGTCATAAGGGGCATTAAGTCCAAAGTTATCAGGGGGAGACAATTAAAACCCAGATGCACAATAACTCATGCTGGTGAACATTCCTGTGAAGTATGGTGACTCTAGCCCTACTGGTTTCAGAGTTACGTGCAGCCCAAAGCTTCTCTAATTTTAAGTTATCATATCAGGGGCAATAACTCAAGAATTATCAGGGGGAGACAATTCAAAAACCCAGACGCACAACAACTCATGCTGGTCAATATTCCTGTGAAGTTTGGTGACTCTAGCCCTAGTGGTTCTAAAGATATGCATGACACAAAGTTTCTCTAATTTTAAGAAATCATATCAGAGGCAATAACTCCAAAGTTATCAAGAGGAGACAATTCAAAAATCCCAGGTGCACAACAACTTATGCTGGTCAACATTTCTGTGAAGTTTGGTGACTCTAGCCCTAGTGGTTTCAGAGATATGCACGACACTAAGTAAAGTTTGTCTAATTTTAAGTCATCAGGGGCAGTAACTCCAAAGTTAACAGGGGGAGACGATTAAAACAAGAGGGCCAAGATGGCCCTTAATCGCTCACCTGATTACCATAGATTTAAGATTTTTGCTGGGTAGCCCATGGGTAGGGCCAATATTGACCTTAGGGACAATATTTGAACAATGTTGATAGTGGATTATGAGCAGTAGTTCTGTAAACAAGATTTTCAAAGATTTAGTATATTGATTTTATGAAGATTGGGCTTAAAATGTGCCCTCTAGAGTAATTTTTCTCAGATTTGACCTAGTGACCTACTTTTTATTCCCACCCAACCCATGATCACACTCAACCTTGGTATCACCAAGACAAACACTCTGAGCAAGTTTGGGGAAGACTGGGCTAAAAATGTGGCCACTGGAGTGTAAACTAGATTTTTCTAAGATATGACCCAGTGACCTACTTTTTTACCTCACATAACCCACTTTCAAACATGTCCAAGATTTTATTAGGACAATCATTCTGGCCAATTTTCATGAAGATTTGGCTATAAATGTGACCTCTGGAGTGTTCACAAGGGTTTACTACTATTTGACCTAGTGACCTAGTTTTTAACCCCACATAACCCACTTTCAAACCTGTTTGAGATTTTATCAAGTCAATCATTATGACTATGTTTCATGAAGATTTGACAAAAATGTGACCACTAGAGTGTTCACAAGGTTTTTCTACTGTTTGACCTAGTGACCTAGTTTTTAACCCCACTTGACCCACTTTCAAACACATCCGAGATTTTATCAAGACATTCATTCTGACCAAGTTTCATGAAGATTGGACTAAAAGTGTGACCACTAGAGTGTTCACAAGGTTTTTCTACTGTTTGACCTAGTGACCTAGTTTTTTACCACACGTAACCCACTTTTCAAACTCCTCCGGGATTTTATCAAGACAATCATTCTGACCAAGTTTCATGAAAATTGGGCTAAAAATGTGGCCTCTAGAGGGTTCACAAGGTTTTCCTACTATTTGACCTAGTGACCTAGTTTTTGACCCAACTTGACCCACTTTCAAACTCGTCCGAGATTTTATCAAGACATTCATTCTGACCAAGTTTCATGAAGATTGAACTACAATTGTGACCACTAGAGTGTTCACAAGCAAATTGTTGACGCCGGACGCCGGACATTCAAGTCTCCCAAAAGCTCACCCTGAGCTTTGCTCAGGTGAGCTAAAAAACCAAGAGCAAAACAACTCATGCTAGTGAATAATCCTGTGAAGTTTGGTGACTCTAGCCCTACTGGTTTCAGAGATACACACGACACAAAGTTTGTATATATTTAAGTGTTCATATCAGGCGCAATAACTCAAGAATTATCAGGGGGAGACAATTAAAAACAAGAGGGCCATGAGGCCCTGAAGCGCTCACCTGAGATACCCCAGGGACGGGGCCATCATTTGTACAACCTTGGTAGAGAACCACAAGGCAAAGCAGTATGCCATTAATTAAAGGTCTAAGCCTTATGGTTTCAGAGAAAAATGATATAGTTTTCCCATGAAAACTGATAAGCCAGGGCCAAGTTTCGCCCAGAGGTCATGGTCGTAAGTTGAACAATCTTGGCAGAGGACCACAAGCCAAAGCTACATGCCAAATATCAAAGGTCTAGGCCATACAATTTCAGAGAAGAAGATTTTTAAAGATTTTCCTATGAAAAACTGATAAGCCCTTGGGCGGGGCCATTTTTGGCCCATGGTCATAATATGAACAATCTTTGTAGAGGACCATTAGATCATGCTACATACCAACTATCAAAGGTCTAGGCCTTACAGTTTCAGAGAAGAAGAATGTTAAAGAGTTTCCTATGAAAAACTGATAAGCCCTTGGGCGGGGCCATTTTTGGCCCGGGGGTCATAATTTGAACAATATTTGTAGAGGACCATTAGATCATGCTACATGCCAAATATCAAAGGTCTAGGCCTTACAGTTTCAGAGAAGAAGATTTTTAAAGATGTTCCTATGAAAAACTGATAAGCCCTTGGGTGGGGCCATTTTTGGCCCGGGGGTCATAATTTGAACAGTCTTTGTAGAGGACCACCGGATCATGCCACATGCCAAATATCAAAGGTCTAGGCCTTACAGTTTCAGAGAAGAAGATTTTTAAAGATTTTCCAATGAAAAACTGATAAGCCCTTGGGCGGGACCATTTTTGGCCCGGGGGTCATAATTTGAACAATCGTTGTAGAGGACCATTAGATCATGCTACATGCCAAATATCAAAGGTCTAGGCCTTACAGTTTCAGAGAAGAAGATTTTTAAAGATTTTCCTATAAAAACTGATAAGCCATTGGGCGGGGCCATTTTTGGCCCGGGGGGTCATAATTTGAACAATCTTTGTAGAGAACCATAAGACCATGCTACATGCCAAATATCAAAGATCTAGGCCTTACAGTTTCAGAGAAGAAGATTTTTAAAGATTTTCCTATGAAAAACTGATAAGCCCTTGGGCGGGGCCATTTTTGGCCCGGGGGTCATAATTTGAACAATTTTTGTAGAGGACCATTAGATCATGCTACATGCCAAATATCAAAGGTCTAGGCCTTACAGTTTCAGAGAAGAAGATTTTTAAAGATTTTCCTATGAAAAACTGATAAGCCCTTGGGCAGGGCCATTTTTGGCCCGGGGGTCATAATGTGAACATCGTTTCGTTCCCCCTAGCCACTGATGCTTCTGACAAAATTTGGTTAAAATCAGGTCAGCAGTTTCAGAGGAGATGTCGTTTGAAAATGTGGACGGACACCGGACGACGGACGCCGGACGGACGCCGGACACCGGACGCCGGACAAATAGCGGTCACAATAGCTCATCCTGAGCCTTCGGCTCAGGTGAGCTAAAAACCAGACGCACAACTCATGCTGGTAAACATTCCTGTGAAGTTTGGTGACTCTAGTACTAGCGGTTTCAGAGATACGCGCGACACAAACTTTTTCTAATTTTAAGTCATCAGGGGCAATAACAAGTTTGTGACGGACAGACAGACAGACGGACGGACAGACAGACAACTCTGGCAAAAACAATATATCTCCCCATAAATGGGGAAGACATAATAAAGCCTGCTTTGAAATCTGAATTTTGAATCTGTGATTTTCTATTGCCAAAATGTAGTTCAGGTGGAAACTTACCAGACCCTCCAATGATGTGATGTCACACAATGTGGCCCCATGCAAAAGTGCTGATAAATTCTGGGTAACTGTCTGGGCATCTGTCCTGTGAATAAAAACACACAGCAAATTAATCATGCATGCCAATATCATGACATCTATATGATAACAAAGCAATAACAAAAATTAACAAACCAAATCTTTACTCCCACACATTTTCTTACTCTGTGCTTAGACGGACAGATAATTCTGAAGCTATGGTAACTAATTCTGGTATTTTCATAAATTTATTCTTTCTGCAAATATGAGTAAATTTATTTCTACAATCAACTTTTGTACGTGAAAAACTTGGAACAGAACAAATGCTGGACACAAAATAATAACAACTTGGACCTTTGAACTCCATAAATGACCTTCACATTGACAATGCAATGCTCAAAATATCATAGTTTCATGAGATGAGATGGTCCACAACAACCCTACAACTAACATCTTTGTGGGAGGCATAATCACATACAACTTCAATATCTCAAATTTCAAGGGACCATACAAATTACTTCAAGATAACAGAAATTTGACTCATCCAATTTCAAATCCAGACAGTCTCTCATGTTCACAGCTTAATGCAGGTCTAAAGTAATGCTGAAAGCTCCTGTAGGTGCTTTCAGCATTACCTGTGACCTGCATTAAGCTGCCTCATGCATTGTGATACATTTTAGAATAATTCTGAATTGTAAATTTTGGATCTAAAAATAATAACATTAGCTTTATAGCTAGTTTCCGACAAACAGAGCAAAAAGATCAATTAATCAGTAAATAAAAGAACAACACATATATCACATGCTGAACATTTGAAGAATATTGATGGTATAGTCAAGATTTGAAGTATAATTTTGTTCAGTAAAAAAATGTAGTTCATCTGTACTTGTGGTTTTATGCTGACCCTTGACAGAATTATGTGGGATCAGTACCATATAACAAGAGCTGTCCGCAGACAGCGCGCTCCACTTTCTTTAGTGCTGGATAGTGTAGTGGAAGTCTAAGTCAGAAAGGGGAGATAACAACAGCAAAATTAACTTTAGGGTTACCTACCCTTGTGAAATGGGTCCCCCTTGTAACAGTTAGTATGTATACCAAAGATGAACCAAATATCTTGGACAGTTTCTGAGACATGGACCTGAACATAAAACTTAACCAACAATGAAAATTCTAAGTCGAAAAAGGGGCATAACTATGGCAAAATTAATTTTAGGGTTACCTACCCTTGTGAAATGGATTCCCCTTGTGATAGTTAATATGTATACCGAAGATGAACCAAATATCTTTGACAGTTTCTGAGACATGGACCTGAACATAAAACTTAACCAACAATGAAAATTCTAAGTCGAAAAAGGGGCATAACTATGGCAAAATTAATTTTAGAGTTACCTACTCTTGTGAAATGGCTTCCTCTTGTGATAGTAAACATACATACCAAATATGAACCCAATATCTTTGATGGTTTCTGAGAAAAGGACCTTAACAAAAAGGTTAACCAACGCCGACGCCGACGCCGACGCCGACGCCGACGAGAGGGTCATGACAATACCTCCACTTTTTGAAAAAGTGGAGCTAAAAAAGTATCAGCATAAGCTAACTATGACTATGATGACTAAACACACACCTGGCATTTCCACTCTGGGGATTAAGATACAATCTTTTGTAGGCTGCCACCACCGCATCCCTCACTCCCGTCTCCTTCGACCAAATCAGAGGCAGCATTCGACGAATGCCGATCATTGTTGATGTTAGACCAAACTCAAAGCCTGTCACAAAAAACTCAATGGCCTCCATCATATCTGTGAGATTCTTAGATCCTAGCAACTGTGAGATGACGGGTACAGCATTCTGAAGTTGAGTAGCAAAGGCAAGAGATTCCTGAAAAGCAAAAAAGAGACATACTGAAGTATACTCATACTGAAGAATTATTGAATACTATAACGACCATCCAAAATAGGTCTTCTAGACCTTAAAGGCAAGGGTAAGCTAAATGCAGGGAAAAATTTAGGAAGCAAATTCAATTAGGAGCTTTCTGCATTATGTTCATAGAGCAGTACGCAAGCATCTGCTCTTACAGCCCTCCATTTTTATTCATTAAGGTTCTACTGTAGTTGTATTCTTCGTAGTATTCTTCCTAGAGGAGCCCCCTCATCAGGGTCTGCACTCTTTGTCATGTTACACTTTTCTTTACATATTAATCATAAGCTTGACCTGTTTGAATTTTTAAATAGTCCATTTGAAAACTCAGCATTGTAAGGGTTATATTGATCTCTTATAATGTTTTCAGGTTATCATCAATTAATCAATAAAAGCTTGAAAGACACTAGGTAAGGGGAGTGCATGACTATACATTATATATATATTAACTAAAATCATGCTTTAAAAGCAATTTGCAGTATTAAATGATTGGATTGTATTGAAATCATGTTCACATACTATATATAAAACCTGTTCTGAAGGATGATTATATAAATTATATAAGTTAGTTAGCTTGGTCAAAAAAGAAATGTCATGCATTCAAGACTGTAGAATCAACGTGGTATTACCTTGAGGTACTGGACGAGGACTTGCTGCTTGCTGACCTCACTGACCACATTTGGATCCTTTTCTTTCTCAGTCTCCACCTGCTCTGCAGTGGTCAGTACATGACCAGCATGCTTCTTCTCTACAAAGAAACAGGCAAAACTTCACAGGACATAGAGGAGGACTCCAGCAGGACAGTAAGTGCCTATCTAGCTACCAATATTGTGTTTATGCCTACTCTTGCCTGCTGATTGTTTTTTCTTTTATCCAATATGCTGAAACCTTCACCCCATGAATATTCAGGGAAAAAAAACAATGAATGTATGAATATCAATTGCTGAATTTTCATAATGGCATTATGGACAAGGGAATTTTTGGCCTTGACAGGAGTGGCAGAATCAGGGTCCATGCTTATAAAGCTTTTTAGTTGAGTCTGAGTTCGTTCTCAAGCTTTTGATTGGTCAGATTTGAGTTCTCAAGCTTTTGATTGGTCAGATTTGAGCCAAAGGCTCAAATCTGACCAATCAAAAACTTGAGAACGAACTCGGACTCAACTAAAAGTTTTATAAGCATGGACCCTGATCTGTTATTCCATAAGCAAACAGAGTGGATCCTGAACAAACAGCTCCTATAGGAGTCTTCAGATCTGTGCCTACACAAAGGCATCTCTATCTGGCAAAGGGTCAATACTTATTTTTTAAATCACATACTAAATGTCAAAATTGTTTCTATTCTGATCAAGTAACTTAGCGTTCCATCTTTAATAACCCTTTCCCTGTTCTATGTTTATTCCAAATTTCAATCCTAAAGGAGCTGTCTGATCAGGGTCTACTCTGTTTGCTAATGGAATTTGAAAGATGTTTCTTTACTTTCTAAAATGGTTACAATGTTCCCACTTCCATATTTCATTATAATTATTTTGTCCATGAATATACAGTAGGTATTAAAATTTGGACTAAATATAGAACAGGTTAACAGATTATGGTTTTATTGTTTTTACCTGGATAAGTCATGTTAAAAAACCTACATTAAAAACTTCACATGAAGGTGAATAGCAGTAAATCACCTGGGATATGGGCAACCAGAAATTCCCCCAAAAAGCAAGTTTACATGCCTCTCTCAACATTAAATGCATGAGGCCTTGATTCATTCTTCCAGTAGTTGAGTTTTGATGTCTTCCTCCAGAATATTGAATGGCAGGGCAAATAAAAATCTTTAATAGTTTACATGGAAGTCATGTTGATTTAAATTTAGACAACAGTGCTAACCATGAAATAGATTGTGCAGGCTGTCTATAAGTGTTGGGGGCGGTAACTCTTCCTCTGTGTCCTGTTCCTCGTCAGTCTGTCTTTGTGCCTGCAGGTCAGGGAAAACCTCAATAGCAGCTGTCATCAGAACACATGCCTCCTTTAGCTCTCCTCCAATCAGCTTAGTGAAGATCTTGTCTGACACACTGCAATATCAACAACTTTCATCAGTCTACGCCATTAAGTAAACTGGTGATGATCTATGCAAGCAGGTTATAAAAATACCCAAACAATAAACAATGTAGGAAAAATCGACTTTTGTCCTTTGTAAGACTAACTGTTGATTCATTCACTTTGAATCTAGATGAGGTGATGAGAAACTCAGTCTCATTCTAATCCAAACACCGACACAAATCATATTTTAACATTTTACTTGATCAATATTCATGTAAAACTCCGGCCATTATGAATATTATTTAACCCTTTCACTGTTCAGCGAGTCGAATTTTCCTGTTGAACATTTATGCATGAATTGGTCACTTCATAAATATTCAATAACTTAATTTTTATACAGTAAACATTAAAAGGGAAGTGTTAGCTGAACAAACGCTGTTAGAACAGATCTATGTTCATGAACTATTATAAAAATTCAGCTAATAAATATTCATGTTATTATTTCTTACATGAATATTGAACAGGTAAAAGATTATGAGTTATGCCCAGGTATTCAAGCAGATTCAAATTAATATGGGAAATATCTCCCGTTTTGTCTAAATATTCATGACCAGATATGATATCTTTATTTCTTCATTATTATTCATGAGATAATGGGTTAACAGTTTACGGCTACCAATTAACCCTTTCCCTCATATAAACGTGTTTTCACGCATTTGCAAACAGAGTAGACCCAGATCAGACGGCTCCTAGAGGAGCCGTCTGATCAGGGTCTGCTCTGTTTGCTAAAATAATTTGATAAATCTGTTACTTTAATTTCTAGAATGTCTACAATGTTCCACCTTCCATATTACTTTATAACTATTTGTTAGTGAATATTCAGTAGGTATCAAAATTTGGAATAAACATAAAACAGGGAAAGGGTTAAGCTCCGTACCTGTCAACAGCTTCCTCCTCTGTTATGAGGTCTGAGGGAGAGTCTCTGTTCTCTTCATCCTCCTCAAGCTCCTTCACAACTAGACGCAGTTGTTTACTCAAGTTCTTCCATTCTTCATTTGTCTTCTGCTTAAAGATCTCTGAAAAACAAGGCTCAAAATCTGAGTTTGAGACAAATCTCAGAGGCAGCTTCTCAAATATGAATACTTAAAGTGGTAACTGACATTCGGCAATTTACAATTTATCACAGCACTTGATCTTATTGCACAGGCAAAATTTACTTTTTGTGTAATTTCAACTACAGCTATCACTTAATATGACTTTATATAGATCTGGGTCCATTCTTATAAAACTTTTAGTTGAGCCTGAGTACGTTCTCAATCTTTTGATTGGTCAAATTTGAGCCTCTGGCTCAAATCTGACCAATCAAAAGCTTGAGAACTCAAATCTGACCAATCAAAAGCTTGAGAACGAAACTCAGACTCAACTAAAAGCTTTATAAGCATGGACCCAGATTCTACAATTAATTTCCAGTGCTTGCATGCCATTATAAAACTTCAGCTCGTTAATATTCACTATGTCAATATTTCCTACATGAATTTTCATGGAGTAAAGGGTTGACTAAAATGAGTTATGCGGGGTCATGCATGCCTAAAGAACAGAGAGAATGTCGTAAAAACCTTTTGCATTCCATTCTGATACACAAGAGAACAGAAGGTTCCGGACAGGGTTACAGAGTTTAGGTAGCCTTAGGAATATCAATATTGGCCTTACTATTTGGGTCTTCTTCTTCTTCATCAGGCATCAGCTCCTTGAGTTTCTCAACCTCTGTCATATAGCTCTGCTCCAAAACCTGCACAGACAGCTGAAATGACCAGAAATAAACATTGACCAATCTATACATTTTTAACCCTTTTTATCTCATAAATATTCATGTAATAAATAATAATAAACAAATATTTCCAAAAGTGAACAGAGCAGACCCAGATCAGACAGTCCCAGTAAATAAAGGCATCTCTATGAGGTAAAAATAGAGGATGAAAAACATGCATAGTACGTATAGTACACTTAGATAAGTGTAGAATAGATATAGAGACACTGGAACAAATAATAGTTTGACAAGGAAAGGTTGTCCCTGCAGACAGATGTGTTCATTGCACATAGCATGTTTCTTGAATGTTTAAAACTTAAATACCTTAATTACACTAAGCACAGTAAACCCTCTCTATAACGGCCACTAAATTACATCAAGTATTTTGTGTTAAAGGCAGGTGGCTGCTTAAAGCAAGGTGAAGGTAAAACAGAACGCTCCTATACTGTTTTACTTTCACCTTGCTTTAAGCAACCACCTGCCCTAAATACCAACTAATTAACACAATTTTATGGCTGTTATAGAGAGGTTTTACTGTATTTGGACACTCAAACTCCACATTCCATGGGTTTGTAAAGATGAATAAATCAACTTGGCACCATTTTAATAAGTTTAAATTAGACTCACATAGTAGTAATTTAAAATAGTGTACTGTAGACCATGATAAAACTGCTCCTTCAAGAGCAGTTTGATCAGGGTCTACTCTATTTGCACAAGTTTATCTGTCCTAATCATTTGGGTAATTAGGGAATAATACTGACTTGTAAAAGAGAATAAGTCTTAACAAGACTCAAACAGGAGTTATGTTACTTTTGCATTACACTTCACTTACTTCTTTACATCATGAATATTCATGCAATAATTGATTACTTTTATGAATATCAATTAGCTTTCATTTAATAACATATGAACAAATGTTTATTTCGGGACATGACAGAACTGTAGAATCAGATTTATATAATTTCATCAGCAAACAGAGCAGACCCTGATCAGACAGCTCCTTCTGGGTCTACTCTGTGTGCGAAGGCATTAAAATGTGTATACACAGAGTGAAGGGTTGATACCATCCATCTGTTGTCCAGGATTAGTGTCCATAGTTTTCCTAACATAGTGTCTATATATTTCCTAAATAAAATTGCTGGTACAGTAAAACCTCTCTATAACGACCACTAAATTACATCAAGTATTTTGTGTTAAAGGCAGGTGGCTGCTTAAAGTAAAGTGACAGTAAATCAGAATGCTCCTATAGGAGCGTTCTGTTTTACTGTCACCTTGCTTTAAGCAGCCACCTGCCCATACAAACAACTAATTAACACAATTTAGTGGCCTTTATAGAGACATTTTACTGTACTTTCATACTACCTTTGCAGCAAAAGGATTGTTCTTCAAGAGAGCTGTAATCAATTGTATGGCATATTTCCGAACAAGACTAGACTTGTCATGAAGACGGCCAATCACAAGCTTCAGCAGGTTCTCCTGGTGGGGGAGGGGAAGGCACTTGCCCTGCACAACTGACAGCCATATCTGCAGAACCTTGCTTCTCACATGGGCGTTAATGTCATGGATGTGGTCCTTTCAATGGTAAAATAAAAGCAGATAAATAATTATTCAAATCATCATTAGCTTACAACACAGTATATATAACCCCTCTAATGGGACCACTAAAAAGATGTCAAATTCTGGGTCTTAAGGAGAAGCGGTAGTTTCACGCAGAATGAAAGTTATGCAGAAAGCTCCTGTAGCAGCTTTCTGCATTACTGTATGAAGAATCACCTGATATCTATAAATTAGTCACTTTAGAAGTTTTTTTAATTTTATTACAATAAATTAACGAAAAGGTCGAAAGAACACAACTTCATCCATATGAAAGTTATAGTTCTTACAGACTGACAATTGATAAGGTGAATATTGAACAAATGTGTAGTTTGAAACGTATTTGACAGGACTAGCTGCAAATATGTTGGAAGTTTTATAAAATATTACGGTTTAAGCAAAGTTTATGAGTCAAGGCTGCTTTACCCACTCCTTTATATTGATGCCTCTGTAAAAGTCACTTCTTGAAACTACTGTGATAAGTAGAGTACATGTTTGATCTGGTTTCAAAACTACAAAATTCTAAATTTTTCCTTTTTTCTAGTATTAAAATGCTCCTTTTCAGTAGGTGAATTTAAAGGTTGGGTCTAAAATAGCCTATGAGGGAATGGGTTAATGCAAGACAAACTTTCATCCTGCAATTATCTACCCTATGTAATTAAAGACTGTCAAATACACTTCTTCAGAGTGAAAAGGAAAGTATGGTTTCAACGTAGTAATCACCAAATATCCATGACCTTACCTCAAGTTTCTCCAGAAACTGATCCCGTGTAACCTTCTGTTTGTCATCCAGATCTTCCTTGCTAAGAGCCTTGATAAGAATCTCTCCCATCGCTCCTAGCACACCATTCCTCATGGAATAAGACTACAGATATAGAAGAAAGGAGTAAATATCATGGTAATATACCGGTAAATGAAAGTGTACCATCAGAAATATAAATAATGTTTGAATCTATAAATGCTTAGGATAGCAATGTTTCATTTACCATTTACTTTATATCAATAGACTCCTTCTGACATATTTGCAGAGTAGAATCCAAATCTGACGATTCCTGAAGGTGTTATCGCAGGGTTTGCTCTGTTTGCTTCTAGAATAATATGGGTCGTAAAAGCGTGACACACGGACGGACAGACAGACAGACATGTGCAAAACATAATGCCCCCTGACTATCGTCAACAGGGCATAAAAATCCTTTGAATGCAGGACACCCATGCACTGTCAAAATCCTCTAGCAAGTTTAAACCTTTCATACCGAGTGGACTCTATAGCTAAACACTGACAGATTCTACTCTTAAGATCAGGGGTGTGATTGACCAAAGTGCTGAGGGGAGGAAATATTTCGGCGCGGGGTTTGGGGGCCGCTTTAGGCCCCCAATGGTGTCCAGGGGCAAAGCCCTGGTGGGGGTCACAGGGGGCAAAGCCCCCTGCCGAAAATGAAAAATAGGGCTTTAAAGGTCAATTGGAAAGCTCTCCCTGAGCTATCCTGGTTCAAAATTTAAAACTTAAAAACACACCAAAAAAAAACAAAAAAACTGCACTGTACTAAATACCATTTTATTACTAGAGCTGGTGTTGAAGACAAAAACATAACTTCATAATGTTAATCCACTTTCAAAACTTCTATTGAGGCCAACTGGTCTAGCACAACTTTTCCTTCTTTCTCATCAAAGTAATTACAAATAACTGTTGGTACAAAATGTATGTTTGTTATTGTTGCTTGATCAAGGTTTAGCAAAACTGGTGTTTTCTTCAGCTTCTCTACTGTTTTCCTAGTCATAGTTTCACCAAGTCTATGAGGCTGAAGTGCAAACCATACTCAGGTTCTGTAAAGCTTTGATGTCCTTCGCAAGTTCTTTGGCTAAGTCAATCAAGACCTGTACCATGGACAGAGGTAGATTCCTCTCAGCAATGACACCAAGAACTATTGCCTGAAAAAAGAAGAGTGAAAGGAATTACTAGTATGCAACTGTTTGTACGAGACAAACCTCAGTTTGATGTTTCAACTTCTGTTCATGAACTAGTTTTTAACCCTTCACTCTATAAATACTTTTTAACCCTTCACTCTATAAATACTCCTTTGCAAACTGAGAAGGCCTGTAGGAGCAGTCTGATTTGGATCTGCTCAACTTGCTTATAAATAAAATCATATACAAAAAATAATAATTCTTAAGTCTCTGCCATTGCCAAAAATTATTGTATTCATGTGGCATAATATAAATTAATCTAATTATACTTCATGATGTCTTTATTTCTGATGTGAATATTCATAAAAAAAAATAGTGAAGTACAAAAGAATGCTCTTGCATTATTCTCCAGTCTTTTTGAAGTAACCAGAAATTCCAGCATAAAATAACAAATTTCCGTGCACATGATGATGCAATTATAAACAGATAGATCTTAAGTATGGCAAAATGTTGCATAAATGTAGAGAAAAATAGAGAAAATATGGCCCTCGGGTTCATGGATGGAATACTCTGGCTCAGTATGATTTAAAGTCTGGAAAAAGTGCCAACATGAATCTTCTACTGTTATTGCTTTTTTTATTTTTCTGATTGTAATTTATTTCTTGTCATCACTGTCATTGAAATATTTTACTAATAGTTGACATGCACCTTCTCATAAAATTCAGGAACCAGCTGCAGTTAGTTATTCATTGAAAATCAATCACATATTTTAAACACTTTTTTGCTCCTACCTGTGTACTTGCTGTTCTGTCTTCAAGTAATACTACAGGAACAGGTGTTTCACATTCTTTGATACGTTTTTGAAAATTGGATGAATACCATAGTTTCTGTCATCTTCAGATTGTCCACCGGTTACGTAGGGCAGTAACTTACTTTCTGTTGGTTTTAATCACATTTTCCTTCTCTGTGTGTCAGATGAAGAACTATGTTCTACAATAGCAAGCTTCCCTCTTTGCAGTATGTAATCAATTTGTCGCACACACAACACTTCGCTGTTTTCTGTCAATGACAACTTCAGAGATGCACGAGGACACGCTGTCATTTTTCAGTTTCTTGTCAGTCCCGCTTGAACTTATTCCTACTGCTAGTGTCAATACGCAGAATTTCCGCTGAATCAGCTGTCCGATAAAATATTATTGTCATTTTAAGTCCATTTGATTCAAATACAGCAATAGTTTGAGATGTTGCCACATTTTTTCACGTTTGTTGTGAAAGTTCGCCAACAATTTGGGAGGAAACGGATTTGTAACTCATGTAACGATAACAGCGATTTGATTGGTGTAGGCACGAAGATTTGGCCAATCGGATTCCACGTAGTATAGGTAAGATGAAGCTGAAATGGCACAGTTCGGAGAGACTAATTCCCGGACCAGACCGGACGCGGACCCCCCCCCCCCCCCTCGGATTTTCGCAACGGATTTAGACGTTTAGGAAAAATGGTCCTTTGGAACATTGGATCCGCGGAAATCCGCGGATCAGCGGAAAAATCACACCCCTGTAAGATACAACATTGGAAGATTTATTTTAGTTTTTTTAAATCAGGTTTTACATTGTTTAACAGTATTTTAGTCATATCACAACATCCAGCTAATTACAGGTGGAGGAAGACCCCAGAGGTTCTTCTGTGCACGGAACAAATCACACTGTTTCGTGCACAGAACATCTAGGTAGAACCACCGATCTACCGCAAGCCAGCTGGAAGGCTTCCTCACATGAAAAATCCAAATGCCCAGACTGGGATTCAAACCCACAGCGGTGAGGGGCTAAGTGATTGTCAGTCGAAGACCATAACCACTTGGCCACGGAGGTCCCCGCGTTACTACAGATAAGGATTTTAACCCTTTCCCTCATATAAACGTGTTTTCACGCATTTGCAAACAGAGTAGACCCAGATCAGATGGCTCCTAGAGGAGCCGTCTGATCAGGGTCTGCTCTGTTTGCTGATGGAATTTGAAAAATCTGTTTATTTATTTTCTAAAATGGCTAAAAAGTTCCACCTTCCATATTTCAATATAACTACTTTGTTAATGAATATTCAATAGGTATTGAAATTTGAAATAAACATAGAACAGGGAAAGGGTTAACAAACATCCTATTTTTAGGATAATAAGGGTTAATAATCAGTAGTTTACCTCTGCATCCAGGTGACACAAGATGAGACTGATGTTTGGAAGCACTGCTGTGGGGTCATTCTCAGTCATCTCAACAAGGAAACTGGAGTATGCTCTTGTACCGGATGTATCTCTTGACAAATCTGCTCCATCCATCCTCCCAATCTCCCTTGAGAAATCAATTAATTTATCATCTTCTTGTAATGGTTCAATACTTGCCTTGAATACTTGACACCTAATTCGATAGCTCTACCATAGATAAATCATGTTTGCCACAAAAAAAAAGAGGAACAAAATTCCCTGACATAATTACAAATTTCCCTAACACATTACATTACGACATTTGGTCTTAATATGTCATAATTTATGCAATATTTTTAGGAAGTTTAAATATATTGCAGTGAATCTCATTTTAACAAAATTCCTCGACACTTCCATGACATTTGCCTACCTTTTCAAATTTCTCTGACAGTTCTCAAAATTTCCCGACAATTCCCTGACCTTAAAAAAAATTCAATTTCCCTGACCTTTCCCTGACATGTGAATTGCTCAACTGATACAATAGGTGTTTAACCCTTTACTTCATGAATATTCATCTAAAGAAGATGTGTTTGTGAAACACTATGCCCCGATATGACCTTTGACCCTGAAGGATGACGCTGACCTTGGCATCCTTCCCTCAAAATGTGCAGCTTCATGAGATACACATGCATGGCAAACATCAAGTCTCTACCTCTACTGGTTCAAAAGTTATGACCAATGTTAAAGTTGTCCTCAAACAAACAGACAGGGCAAAAACAATGTGTGTGTGTGTGTGGGGGGGGGGGGGGGGTGTTAAAAAATAGCGACTGTATGAATGTAAATTTAGCTGAATTTTTACAATGGCATATGAATAGGAAATAGCTATGGCAGTGCTCTAAGAGTCAGAAATATACATATTTAACTTCACATACAGTACTGGCTCCAACAAATTACATCATTCTTTAACCCTTTACTCCATAAATAGGCCTATCTACGTTCATGCAATATAACAAACCTAGATGGTCTGCTCTTTGCTTATGATATAATATAGATATGATTCTACAGTTTCTTCTAAGGCCAAACTTCCTGTGTCCATGTGCTTTTATAAGAGTTATTCTAATTAATATTCATGATGTCATTATTTCTTACCTGAATATTCATAGAGTAAAGGGTTAAAGACAACTGACAGGAAAGAAATTGATCATTCCCATATTCCTTAAATTGACATTCAAAACCAATAAACATGAAACTTTGATACATTTTTCTGAACCCTTTCCTTCATGAACATTCATGCATGAATTGTTCATCTCTGACAGTGATATTCATGAACCTAATTTCATAAGGTAATTTGTTTTAAAGGAAATTGTTGACTAGACAAAAACTGTAAGATCAGATGTATATAATTTCTTAAGCAAACAGAGTAGACCCTGATCAGATGGCTCCTGCAAGAGTTGTCTGATCTGGGTCTACTGTTTGCAATGGCACGAAAAGGCGTTTTTAAGAAGGAAAGGGATGAAGAATTGAAGTCTTCTTTGCAAGTATCAATCACTAATATATGCCTATTTCATACCTCATGAGCTCAGCTACAATACTCTTGTGATTATACTCCGAGACACACACATGGACGACGCTGGCAAGTGGGGAAACCAGATGTTCAAAATGCTGCAACAACTGTATGATCTTCAAACTAGCACCTGGGGTAAAAAAACAAAAACAATCAGAGACAAGATTACAAATATGAAAGAAATTTGCATAGGGAAATACTCTCATGGTGTCCGTTCCTTATCTTTACTGTGAGCAGCAGCAGCATACGATTACTGCAGCAGCTGATGAGTGACAAACAGAAATCCATACTGGAGATTATATTGCAGCAGATACCTACTGAAATGTGGTACCTGTGTAGAACCAGATAAGAGGAGCCCTCTTAACTAGTTCTTACCAGTTTGTCATTCAAAACCCTTTAAGAAATCACTCCATTCATACCGATTGGACTATACCCTCAAACATTAATGAAACATTCCAAATGAAAATTTCAGCAGTCGAAAGTGACAGCAACAATCTGCTTGTCGATCTAAAAGCATTTTCAAGCCTTTGCAAACAGAGCAGACCCAGATCAGATGGCTCCTATAGGAGCCATCTGATCAGGATCTACTTTGTTTGCTTATGGTATGATATAAATCCAAGTCTACAGTTTTTGTCTGAGCCAAAATGTCACATGTGCATGTGCCAGTATAAAACATAATCTAATTTGACAGACATGATGTCTATATTTCTTACACTTATATGAAACAGGGAAAGGGTTAAATTACCTAGACCATGATTGTGCCTCTTAACCATCACTCCAAGTACATGGCAGATGGCATCTTTTGTCTCTTTGTTCACCACATGGTTAATCTTCGGGTTCTCCAGAAGCTTGTAACAACAGTTGGTCACCAGGCTGGAAACAAATAGTACTGAATTACCTTGGTGTGACTGACAAAGAATTTTCGCATGTCCTATCAACATTTTCAGTTTTCTTTCAGAATCCTGAATTAAAATGTTCCAATTCTCAGTTTGTCCATGATTGAAAAAAAACCACAAAAATATTTAAGACAAAGTACACTCAATCATCAAGATTTTTCCCTACTGGTAAGTTTTCTTGTTTTTCTGCTATTTAATAAATAATAATAGATTTCAATATTCATAATTGTCAAGCAAATCCAAATCTTTAATGCTGAATTCCACATGGAAAATTCTGCATTCAATGGGTTTAACGCTTTTCCAAGTGAAAGGCCTTTACCCAAGCTATCTTCATACCAAATATGAATGGTGTAGCTTAAGTAATTAGGAGTGTTAAAGTTTTGTTAACAATGGCAAAGTTTTAGAAATAGTGACCTTGACCTTGAAGTATTGTTAATGACCGCAAAGTTTTCACCCAAGCTATCTGTATACCAAAGATGAATTGCCTAGCATTTGTAGTTCGGAAGTTATATCAATGTTAAAGTTTGTTAAAAACGGCAAAGTTTTGGAAATATTGACATAACCTTGACCTGATTTCATGTATCTTTTTATCAAGTGAAAGGCCTTCACCCAAGCTATCTGCATATCAAATATGAATGGTCTAGCTTAAGTAATTCAGAAGTTATAAGCAATGTTAAGGTTTTGTTAACGACGGCACGTCAACCGCCCACCCGCCTGGTTTTCGCAAAACTATAAGCCGAGATTTTTCTAGAAAAATCCGGCTAAAAATTCAACTCATTAATATTCGTGATGTCATTCTTTCTTACTACATAATCAACAACACAATGAAAACAAACCCAACAAATTCTTCCTCTAAAACTGGTGGGTCAAACAGCCTGTGTATGTTGAGTTGCACCAGATTGAGCAGTGTCTTCAGGCCAATCTCTCGCTCCTTCTGCCAGTCTATTGTCATATTTGACTTCTTTCTAGACTTTCCTTTACCCTGAAATGTTGACAAACTCATTTCACAGAACTGTGTACTACACAGCTGTAGATAGAAGAAATACTGATCTATCCAGATTTCTCATTACCCAGTCATAACTTTTACTTCATGAATATTAATAAGAATTAACAACCATAAATATTAGATTGTTATAATAGCACATGGACACTGAAACTATTGGCCATGGCAGAAACTGTAGAATTATATCTACATAAATATATTACATCATAAGCAAACAGAGCAGACCCTTATCAGAAGGCTCCTACAGGAGCAGTCTGACCTGTCTACTCTAGTTGCAAAGGTGCAGAAAGGCGTATTTATTGAGGAAAGGTTGATGAGTACAACACGATACCATTTGGCAGAGAAAATACAAAATATTTCACCCAGAATACCTAAATACACCTTTAATCTATAGCTCTTGTAGAAATACAGCATCTGCACTCTGTTTGCAAATGCATGAAAACAAGTTTATCTGAGGGAAGGGGTTAATTCAGGTAATAAATATTCATGATGGCATTATTTCTTACATTCACTCATGAATATTCAAGAGGGAAATGGTTAAATTTTAAAGGGTCAAATTCCTTATTCTCAGTTCCAAGAAAACATGCATCAACTTTTGAACAAACCTTCACAATTGCTTCTGGCTTTGTCTCTTCAGCTTCCAGCATCTCCATGTACTGGCACAGGAGATAGGTGGTCATTTTCACCAAGTTAAGGTTGTTTCTCTTTGTGCTTGGGTCCAAGTCTGACTCTAGTACTGCAGTTAACTGGCTGGCAAGACTCTGGCCAACTGGAACAAAATGAAAATTAGCTTAATTATGACCATGTAAAATTATGTAATGGCTTAATACAGGATGAGTCATGCAGTTAGCTCCTTTGGGGGCTTTCTGCATGACTTTCAACCTGCATCAAGCTACCACATGTCTGAAAGACCAGTTTTGATACTAATTTTCAAGTCTGGATTAAAGATTAATCATGTACATTTAAAGTTCATAGCAATTGTTTGTAAGTTGATGCATTAGATTATCAAAATTGATAATGTACAGTAAAACCCCTCTAAACTGGAATTCTAGTAGAAAATAATTAAGATACTTTTGGGCAGGTGGCTGCTTAATGCAGGGTGAAAGTCATGCAGAAAGCTCCTAGAGGAGCTTTCTGCATGACTTTCACCTGCATTAAGCTGCCACCTGTCTCCAAGACTGATATTTATACTAAATATAACGTCTGGTTTAGAGGGGTTTTACTGTATTTCGAAGTGTAGAGACTAGAGAGTAATACCAATCATCAAAATGCCACTGGTAAACAAGTATTGCATATTGAACTCACTTTTGACAATGTGTCCCCATGCTTCTTCCTTTGTCTCCTGTTCAACATCTTTTTGTAGGCTGTAAATGGTATCACCAAAATGAATTATGAAATGTTAATATATTTTTTTATATATATCTAACGATTTCCCCATAAACAAATAGTTAAGAATTTATGATGAAATGAATAGTCATGGACTGAATCTTTGCACATTAAAAATGACAATTTTAGCTGTGTCACAAACTGCAGAATCAGATTTATGTTACAGCGCCCCAGACAAGATGCGTAAATTAAAATATTTTCAAGATTAACTCCTTTATTTCTCCACCAAACCCTATACTGTGACCACTCTTTAGAATTGTCTCTAAGAATTGTAGCTCTGTATGTTATTTCATAATCTCCTATAGGAGCCATCTGATCTGGGTCTACCCTGCAAAGGTGCCAAAACTGAAACTGACGGAAAGGGTTGAAACCTTAATCATCTGCACAAAATTGTCACTGCTTCAATTCTATGAATTCAATTTTTCTTTCATTTCTTTTTGAAAGATGATCAGATGACGCAGACAGAAACAACAAAGTAAACTCATGATAATGAAGTGAAACAAAGAAATATTTCCGCAATATTAAAGTATTTATAATCAATTTACAAGTAGATATTAATGTTGATAGCTCTAAGAACTTTTGTAACTTTATATCTAATCATTAGCCTGAGCATTATTAATTTGGAAGGCTTCAAGAAAAAAGAGTGACAGTCAAAGACATTTGTTAACATAAACAAGGTAGACCAGAACCACATGTCAGATTGGGAATGCAGCATCCGACCAAGGCCCTTAACTATTAGACATGGTAATAGACAAAGTAATAAATTGCTAAATTTAATAAAAGACACTGAACTGAACCCTGTATATAAAGTGTCCCCTTCTATACATCCCACCACAATACAAACCATTTTGTTTGTATCATCTTACCAAAGAACACTGTAAAAGGCATCAAAACTGTCCACCACACACTGAGCTCCTTTGCTTCTAAAGGCAGATCTCACACCTACAAGAGTAAAGTAGCAACAAAAGTTAAACAGTGTTTTATTTCACTTTTGGGGGAATGGTGGCAGGCCCTTTGGTTATAGGGGAAAGATACGTCGTGAGAGCAAAACGGGGAAATTAAATAAAAAAAATGTACATAAGAGATATTGCTATTTTTACTGTAATACAAAAAATGCTGATTCTAGACATCTTAATTGGAAGGTTTACAAGTCAATGTCTTTTTTGCACAAATATTTCGACAATTCTGATGACATCAGTGTCACTGAAATTGGAGGGGAGAATTTTTTTCAATTAGGGTAAAAATATATTCATACTTTTTCAGGAGAGGAATGGGGCCCAATTTCGGGCCCGAAAAAACCCCCACTGCAAAACGGTCCCAGTTAATCCTTTCCCTGTTTATTCCACATTTCAATACCTACTGAATATTCATGGACAGAATAAATACGACTTTTTTGGTATATATAGTGGCATTTCGTTAATGCAATGGTTAAAAAAAGATTAGTGGCTTTTCATTAATACAAAAATATAACAAGAGTCCTGTGTGTCGGAGCATTATTTGCTCGAAATATGTGCCATCATAACACGCAAAATATTTTGAATTGAAGGTCACTGTGACCTTGACCTTTGACTGACCTAAAAATCAATAGGGGTCATGTACTGACCATGACCAACCTTCCTACTAAGTATGAAGACAGCACACCTAATACTTATGAAGCTATTGAGCTGACAATATTTCTGAGATGAAGGTCACTATGACCTTGACCTTTGACATATAAATCAATAGGGGTCATCTACTAGCCATGACCAACCTTCCTACTAATACTTATCAAGTTGTTGAGCTAACAAGATTTTGGAGTTGAAGGTCACTGTGACCTTGACCTTTGACGGACTGATCTCAAAATCAATTAGGGTCATCTACTAGCCATGACCAACATTCCCACTAAGTATGAAGACAGCACACCGAATACTTAGGCCTAAAAATAAAAATAGGGGTGTTTCTGGTTACATGCCCCCAAAAAAGTTGGGTCGGTAGGTCGGGAACTTTTTTTTTTATTATTTTATTATTTTTTTTGGTCAGCAGTATGCTAAAAATCGAACTGATACCTAGATACGAATATATATTCATAGTAGGCATAGTCTTATATGAATAATCATCAATATTCATCAGGTAACGGTTAATCTGTGGTATGGACCTATTGGCATTTAGCACCCCACTGTAAAACTCACTATTTACCAAATCGTATTTTCTACAAGGAATGTACTGTACGTAGTTTAACCAAGTAAACTCTTCTTTCAATTTCTGACAGAATTGCCTTTTTTCTTCCTCATATTTTCTCTTCGACGACTCCTTAATACATTTCCCTTTCTTTCTTGTCATCTCCACTGCCCGTAAACCCAAATTGAAACTGGCATATATCGTCGCGAGTGTACATAACAGAAAAGTGGTGTTAAGTGTGGGAAACCAAGATTTACGACATCTATTTTACGACATACATTTAGGGAACGTTTCATAATGTTTCAAGTGGTGTCATTAAGAATCATTTGGCTAATATTTTTTCTGTTAATATATTCCCTTAGAATATAAATTTCCACAAAAACATTTTTTACACGAAACCTTAACTGAAACAAAAGCATTAGAATAACTAGTGATTTTTCGAAAACGACAGTGTTTTATCACAATACCCTAACTTAATTTGAGACAATCCCGACCTCGACGTTATGAAGGATGTCACGTGGTTGCAAGGTGCTCGCAGCTTTCTCTGCTTAGTACAAAGATAAAAACAAAACAATATTAGAGCGACAGAAGAATAAAATGAGTGGAAAAACTTGCTAAATGAATGGAATTTTTCTAGAATCGATTATTTCGCACTGGACCATTCGGACCAGTTGAATATTTAACGACTGGACCTGACCTGCACTATACTAGAAATGTCGCTCGGTCTATGGTTACTTACAGTAGTGTCAAACTCCGATGTATCTTTTTTCTTTGACTGTGGCGAAAAAATGTTTGACCACTGGAAATGTTGCGATATGTCAACATAATGGGAATTTCTCCATCGGTTTTTTCTTTGAAATTCTTTCACAAAAAGTTGGATAAAAAGAGGCTTTTTCCAATTGGGAAGTCCCCGAAGATCGGCCTCTCACCAAACTCGTAATAATCACAAGAGACAGAACCGCGGAAATTTCTGGATGCAATAAAAAAAAGTGAGTCGGGGGTAAAATGGACGGTCGGTCGGGTAACCAGAAACAAACCTTTTTTTTTTTTACGCCTTAAAGTTATTGAGCGGATAAGATGTTTTAGTTGAAGGTCACTGTGACCTTGACCTTTGACAGACTGATCTCAAAATCAATTAGGGTCATCTACTAGCCATGACCAACATTCCCACTAAGTATGAAGACAGCACATCGAATACTTAGTTATTGAGCGGACAAGATTTTTTAGTTGAAGGTCACTGTGACCTTGACCTTTGACCTCAAAACCAATAGGGTTCATCTACTAGTTATGACAAACCTTCCTGCTAAGTATGAAGACAGCGCACCCATTAGTTGCCAAGTTATTGAGCGGACAAAAAGTGGTAACAGACGGACGGACGAGCGCCATACCATAATACGACCGAAGTTACCTTCGGCGTGCAAAAAATTATTATAAGCATTTTGTTCATGTAATCTATTGAGTAATTTTGCATAATCAATCAACCCTGATGTCTGCCTTTAACCCTTTACTCCATGAATATTCATGTAAGAAATAAATGACATCTTGATGATTTTGTTTCTATGATGGCACATGATCAGACAATTTTGGCAATAGCAGAAACTATAAAATCGTATCTAAAGACTATACTATATCATAAGCCAAAGCAGAACCTGTAGAATGTAATAATTTATTATTCCATATGCAAACAAAGCAGACCTTGTTCAGACAGCTCCTATAAGATCTGGCTGATTTGGGTCTTCTCTGTTTGCAAAGGCATAGAATCTGAAAGGCACATTTATGGAGTAAAGTGTTTAAAGTAAATGAGCCCCTGATTCTATACCGTGTGCCATGATAATAAATTTCCTTAAATAAGATATTTCAATTTGTAATACAATAATTTAAATATTAATTTTCGAATTGCGCAAAATATTGAAGAAAAGGGTTAAGCATGATAGGAAAAAGAAAGCAGTCATTTTATAGAGTTACCTTGCAACGAGCCAGCCACTTCCCTGAATGAAAGAACCTCATCCACAACATAGTGACTAACATCTGTCTTATTAAGAAGGTCATCTCTAGCAACCGGGATAACAAATTCAAAATCCATCTCTCAGTTTTGGAGGCCAACTCTGAAAGAAAAAGATTAAGTTAACTAAGTATCATTATTGGCTTGAAAGGTGTCAGTCAGCAGCATGTAGAGTCCTGGTGCAGACAAAAATTATATCTATTTATTCTGCAGCACCCTCATATTGAGTATTATGTACAGCTGCGTGTCAGAGCCGATTAATAAAAGAAAAAGTATAAGTAATATAGAACAGTATGATTTACAGTTTAAAAAGTCTTATTGATTAGCAAGAAATATTATTGACAGTTTAAAACAAGATAAAAACACTGAGCACTTTCTGCTCTTAGCCAACCTGTCTTACACCACTGACTGCGTGCTTAAACTGATCCAGATCAGGTAGAAGGGCAATGTGGGATGGCAAGCTATTCCAAAGTATGATGGTTGCTGGAAAAAGGAGAATTTGTAATAGTTTGCTGATATGTGTATTTGTCGAAATGAGAGAGGATGCATGTGGCGATAGTCAGTCCGGTAGGATGCTGGAGATATGCTCTTCATTTACTGTGAATCGGTGCTTGTTGAGTTCCATTATGTTCAACATCTTTTGGTGCTATGTCATGTTGCTGGGTAGAGATTGCAGTGAAACTGTTGATAAGCTTAGACTGTGTGGCTTGGTAGCTCAGTCGGTAGTGTTGGCATGGCAAGTAAAATGCCCTGGGTTCGAGTCCAAACTTTTTTTTACCATGTTTCATTTGGCGCTTTCCAACGTAAAGAACACTCAGGGTGATTTATATGAAATAATATGTAATAATAAGAAACTCATGGAGTGTTCTTTGAGTAAGTTTCTAAGAATTTGGGACAAATTGTGTAGAGGCATACATGTGATAACTACCGACGGTAGGTGAATTCTACCGTTTTCAGAGGTGGTTTACCGTTCTACTTTTACGGTCTACCGTTTTGAAATTTGACCAAGGCAATTTTTTTAGTGACATATATTTTCATCCCTGATGGAGTTTATCTGTTAGTTCTCTACACACACAGACCACCTTTAGCTTGTTATCATGCTGTGATCCACGCTTGGTCTGTTTTGGTAGGGACCAATCAAGGGAATCCCCTGTGGAGACCATGGAGAACACACGAATTACATAATCACGAGGTGGTTCCGGTTTTCACTCTACTACTTTACCAAATAAATTGTTCGGGAACCAGTCGTGTCAAAATGCAAACGTCTACCACAAATATCACATGCAGCAGGTTTATTACTCAAGCGAGGCGACATGGGAGTGTCATGACCCTATAATAGGAATTATATTCTCATAATTAAATTATAAGACATAGAAATGCTTCTCTGCTTCCTTGTCAAAGACAGCTGTGCTTGGTCTCGTTGTTGCAATGGGCCGAAACACTTCGAAAATAAGACTGCTTCAACAGTGCTTGGACTGATAATCATGAATTTGATTTGTAAACTAAAATTGTTTTCATTAATATAATAAGTGGTAAGGACACTAAAGAAGTAATTGAAAACACCATGAATTATTATCTACCATTGCAAACTCTTCAAAAAATAATAACTATATCAAGTTGAAATGTCATCAGTTTTCGCGACGATTGTAGATACGGGCTAAAACACGGACTCTGGACCTGTTGGATTTCAACATTTCTGTGACTGTTCAATGTTTGCAGTAACTAACCTGAACTGAGTAAAGGTTTGACTAACTTGAACTGAGTAAAGGTTGTCCTTGGGGAGTATACATGTAGCTAAATAAGGGCTATAAAATAAGCAACCCCCTAAAAATGTAATTATAAAATAAGATAAAATAGAATATCTTTTTTATTATATGATAAAACAGTAATAAATCTTGATTTTTTTTCATGACATTATTTAATAAGGAACCCAGTGTTTTGGGCTTGAGACCTATTGATTTCAAAGAGTCCTTTTGACCCATGAAAAATATCTAGAATTATTACTGCATGTCAATTACTAGTATTTGTTTTTAACCCTTTCCCTGTTCCATTTTTATTCCTAATTCCAGTCCCTACTGAATATTCTTATTCTTAAGTAATTTTAAAGAAATATGGAGATTGGAACTTTATAGCCATTTTAGAAACTACAGAAACATTTTTAAAATTCCTAAAGCAAACAGAGCAGACCCTGATCAGATGGCTCCTATAGGAGCTGTCTGATCTGGGTCTACTCTGTTTGCAAATGCGTGAAACCTTGGTTTATATGAAGGAAAGGGTTAATGGGGGTTTTAACACCACATTGGATTTTTTTGCCAAACCAGAAAGTGTAGAATCATTCCTATATCATAAGCAAACAGAGCAGACCCTGGCCAGACAGCTCCTGTAGGAGCCATCTGATCTGGGTCTATTCTCTCTGCAAATTTATGCGTGAAAAAGGTGTTTATATGAGGGAGAGGGTTAAGTGTGTAAATGTTATGTGTGTAATGTAAGGTTTATAATGGTATGATATTCATTTATGGTAAATTATGAAAAAGTATAACAAACATAGGTATCAAGCAAATTTCTCTTTTCTCCTCCATATATTTTGTTGCGTCAGTAAAATCTACCTGACAAAAGTCAAATCTACCTGACAAATTTCCTAAATCTACCTGACATGCCTCAGCAGGTTATCACATGTATGTAGAGGGGGCGGGTGTAGAAATTGTGGTGAAACAGTTGATAGGCTTAGACTGTGTGGCTTGTTAGTTCAGTCGGAATAGTGGTAGCAAGGTAAGCCAAAGGCCCCGAGTTCAAGCCCCAATTTTTCAGGTTAGTCACATTTTCAGTTCCAGTGCCCTTATCTCAAAACTATATTTAGTATGTAGTAGTGCCCCAGTAGTATCGTTTCTTTACTTTTCAGTAGCAAGACATTTTGTGACATGTCTCATCATACTTATCAGCATGGTCATGATCTGCCGTCTTTAAAACGGGAGTTTTATGCAGATCGCACCCAGTAGCAAAGGGGGGGGGGGGGGGGGGGGGGGTCAAGAGTTTTGTGAAAGTTTTACTCTGAAATCAGCTAAATAAAGAGAAATCACATTCTTGATAACAAACGAAATTCCCAAGTCAAGCAGTAAAAGAAATTATCATCTCCAAATATTACAGAACAGAAAAGTTTGGCAAGAAACAAGAGTGGGTGGGGTAATCAAATTAAACACAATATATTGGGCAATGTCTCGATTTTCAATATTGTTTGTGGAATTGTTATAAGTATAATAAGTATAAAAATCATGAGTGATGTTTGCATTTTAAAAGGCGGCTGCTTCTTAAAATACCACTGGCGATTGTTGTTTTTTTTACCTCCAGTGTTTACTTCCTGTACTATTTTCGAATTGTGCGCCTTCACAAGATTTTGACCAATGGATTGGATCGAAAGACTCAACCCCAGAATTATAAAATATAAATAAAAATATTTTTTTAAATTGTGTACCCCGTGAATAATTTAGATAATATATAAACTCGAATTTATTATAAACTGATTTTCATTTAAAACAAATTGATATTTTTACCTTAGTAATGACCAATGAATAAGATATTTCCTTACCGGAAATAGACCGGAGTCACGAACCACTACTCGGAACACCTCGGGTAGATTAGGAAAATTCGGTCCCCGGACAATTCATACCTAGACGATTCGGCACCTATATTAAATTGATTTCAACATGTTTAAACCATATTTAGGCTATTGAAGTGATATTTATGGATTTTAATCGCATTGACCTGACTGTATCACTGTTTGGTCCTATTGAAGGCGGTCCCATTGAAGGTGTTAAAGTACATGCCATCGACCAACATCTTGAAGATTTATATGGGGTTTCCATGACTCGGTCGATTAACCCCTAGGCCGCACTCTTGGGTGTGGCTACAGGTATAACAGGTATAACAGGTATAACATATTCAGGTTTCAACGCTCAGTGGTAATATAAAATCCATATAAATCTTCAATTTCAAGACGGACTTTTGACGTAAAGGATAAATAAATATTTTTTAAATCTTTATTTTTCACATTCTATGACTATTATTTTGTATATTAGTCTATATTTATATTAGGTTTAGGCATATAATTTTAGTTTTGCAAAATAAAACTTTTACTTTTACATCGTATGTGTCCATTCCATTTCAGGAGGGTCCTTTAACATGATGTGTAAATCGTTATAAAATATTTATTTCTTATTCGATATACGCCCAAAGTGATGCATATGTCTAAAATAATGTTCAACACGCATACATAATTTAATATGGTTGATAAAATGCATATTTTCGATTTCATATGTTCCGAGTCTATTTCACTATTGACAGGGGAAGGGTTAACGGGATAAATCAATCATTGTAAGATCTTTATCATGTACCCTTTTCGGCTAATTTGTTTTACAATTTACAGGAGTCTGTATTTAAATCAAGTATAGATATATGAATATAGTTTTGCAAAATAATTTATCCATTTCAAAATATGTTTCCATTTCGAATGTTTGGATTCCATTTCAGTAGAATCCTTTAACCTGATACCCATATAGGTAAAATAAAATGTTTATGCTTTATTCTATATATCCCCAAAATTATTCAGGGGTCTAAAATATGGTGAAGCATGCATACATAAATGAACATGGTTGTTGAAAACATGGTTCCATTTCGTATGTCCATGTTCCATTTCAGGTCCGGCTCTTATTTCGTGGCACATATATATAAATCGTTATAAAATCTTTATGTTGCATTTCTTTTTGGCTCATATTTTGTATATAAGTGTGTATTTGTATTAGGTATAGGTAAATGTGTTTTCAAGAACACGGTTACTTAAAATCTGTGGTTCCATTTCGTATGGATGGATTCCATTTCAGGAGGATCTTTAGCCTGATGCCCATATGGGGTTATGTAAATCGCTATAAAAATCTTTATTTCTTAATCTATATATCCAAATGTTATGCAAGTGTCTAAAATAATATTAAACATGCATATATAAATGGACATTGTTGATAAAAAGCCTATCTTTGAAAATATGGTTCCATTTCATATGTTCAGGTTCCATTTCAGGTCTGGTTTCTTAATGCGTGGCATATATAAATCGTTGTAAAATATTTATTTTTCAAATTTTCTATCTCAAATTTTGTACCAGAGTCTGTTTTGTACTAGGTATAACTCTTGCTCTTGCCAAAACACATCAACTTAAAAAACGGTGTTTCCATTTCATATGTTTGGATTCCATTTCTTTCCATTTCGTACTTTATTTCCATTTCGTGTATTAGTCATATTGAAGGAATTTGCTGCACATACATGTATAATGTTTATATATGCATCCATGGCCTGCTTTTATGAGCCCCTCATTTTGAATATGCAACATTTGAAATACTTGAACAGATACCAAGTGTTGAAAATGTTGCAGATGCATATCTTTCCCTCCCAAATCAGTAATCAAAATAGCAAATATGTAGTTATAATTTTATAAATGAAGAGCACGTATAACGGTCCGACTTAATAAATCCTGAAATAAAAAAAAAGCATAAATGCGACAAAATATAAATGTTATTTCATGTTTTTTTTATATATACATCGTCTCTTTTTTCTTTCTTTCTTTTTTGTTTATTTTAATTTTTTAACCTTTTCCATCAAGTAGGTCCGTATAAAACACATCCATGCATTAAAACATTGTTACGTATAAGTTTACTATAGTAGCACTCTGGTATGTTTAATAAATCTGAGTATAAATAGATGAAGGTAAATAATTGCGATGTTTGAGATTGATGCAAACAGTATAGACCCAGATAAAAGTAGAACACATCGCATGCCAACTATCTTGGAATATACTGTTTGTAAAACCAAAAACATATAAGTTGTAGCATACAAACATAAGAAAAATACACATCAATATACATATGTACATAGTATCCTAATATATGATAGGCTTTAACCCGTTGTCTGAGTACAGTTCTAGAATCATTAAAAAGTCCTATTCTGCTGGTGGAGCATACACGTTTCTGACAGCCTTAATAAAATCAGACGTTGTCACTTTCTTTCGTTCTTGGGCCACATATTGCTAATCTCTCCCTGCATCCTTCTGTACCACAATCGTTGGTACCTACTTAGCTGTCCCTCACTGACCAGCTGGTGTTGTATAGGTACCATGTTGGCCTCCCTCCACAGCAGTGGAACACGCACGTAAAACAGGAGATTTGCTTTCCCAGCTTGGCAATTCAAGCGTCTGTGCCAGCCTAGAAATAGAAGTACATGATATAGTTAAAATGTACACACTATATAGACACATAATAGTACATTCCGTGTTAGATATATCAATTCGAATATCGATGTCCATTATATTGAGAAAGTGCATGGAATAATAACCGATGCAAACAGTGTTGACCAGTGTCGATACATATGCCAAACAGGATATGAAACACTCCACCCCACCCAACACCCTTTCTGCACTTTGCACATATTTATCTTAATATATATCTCTATCGGATATACCATATTTCTCACAGGTATGAGACACACAAAGAACTAAATGAGTACGAACCTTCAATATCATTGTACTGTCCGTACACGGACCACTGCCGTACTGACCAGTGTGGGCTGCTGGGCCAAGTCTTGTCAAGAAAGTTGACGACATCCTGCAGTTCGGAGTGATAGCCATGTCTTTGAAAATGCTGAATGCCCCTTCGATATGCCCAGCCGGGGGAAATGGTAATGTCACAGGCTTCCTAACAAACCGAAACACCCTTCCCTCTTAGTGTATGTGGGTTTCAGACCAACTTCAGCCACCTTCTTAAAAACTGGAATGCACAGCCCTTCACTTGTTTACCGGGAAACACCTCCTTCACCGCTTCCCATGTGCCTGCAAGTACATAAACATAAACTGACATTGACATTAACATTAAGTGATTTTAAGCATGCAATGATGTAGGAAAAATGCAAATAAATTATTGCTTTCCGCACCTTTGCACACAATGGAGAAATGGAAGGCAATGGAAATAAAATACGCAACGGAAATTTTAAAGTATTTTCTGGTTCGATATTTTACGTTTTTTTCAAGCATTATGACTACTTTAAGGTATATTCTATTGAATTAGACTAAATAAAACACCAATTATCCATTGATAATTATAAAATCGTGTATTTACCGAAAATGTCCTTTGGTCCATTGGCGAAATGGTGAATTATGGTGGAAATGGAACTAAAATGTCATTTAAATGTTGTTTTTTGTTTATTTTTCAGGCTTTATGATTATTTTAAGATGAATTCTATTGAATTAGACCAAGCTAAACCGCATTTTCTATTAATAAATACATAATAGTGTATTTACTAAAACAAAAGGTTCATTGCTCCACTGGAGAAATGGAAAGAAAACACGCAATGGAAATAAAAACATTCATATATTGATTTTTTGTAGGCCTTATGGTTATTGTAGGATAAACTCCTTTGAAACAGACCAAATTGAACACGATGTGTCCATTAATAAATGTGTAATCGTGTATTTACTTTCCATGCGCCACTTTAACGTTGGCGATAATTTTGTAACCACTGCACATACATACTTAACAAAATGGCATGCATGTGCAACTTATGGAGGCGGACATATTAAGATCAAGGTCATATATCAAGGTCCAATTACGGGTCAAATTTAGATAATTTTGTCGCCACTCAACATACATACTTCAAACTTGGCATGTATGTGCAGCTTATGGAGGCGAACATTTTTAGGGGTGACGTACTAAGGTCAAGGTCATATATCAAGGTCAAAGTTCAAATTACGGGTCAAATTTAAATTGGCGATAATTTTGTCGTCATTCAACATACATCCTTCAAACTTGGCATGTATGTGCAACTTATGGAGACGGGACATTTTTAGGGGTGACTTATTAAGGTCAATGTCATGCATCGAAGTAAAAGGTCATCGGGGCATAGTGTGTCACAAACACATATTGTTGGTTTTTGGGGGTTTAATTTAAATGCATATATTTTTTGTTTAGTTGCGATTCAATTTTAATTGATCTCTACTCATGTTTTGTTTGTCTGCGAACTTCGGCAAACGAATTGGGAAGGTCAATCGAAAGTGACAGAACGGACAACAATGACTACGAAATAAAGAAAACATAGATGCCGAACATGTGCAAATTACTGCAGTTACGAAACACACCCAAATCCACTGAAATCCACAATTTCTCACTCAAATCCACGTGTTTTTATGGCAAATTCACAAGTATTTTAATCAACTGAGTTCTAGCTAAACATAGTAAATGAAACATTCTGGAAGCATATTTAGATAGAAAGATCAATTACATACACAACTCATTGTTTATTTCTCAGTAAAAGACAGTGTAATACCTACACCCAAATCCATTTGACCGAATCACACCTGATTCACCACTACTTGAGTCACTGCAGCATTATTTCCAAAATAAATAGTAAGACAATTCATCAAGACATTGTTTTAAACAATTGACAATTATCTAAATCAACACTATTGACGCCCCAAATCCATTTTTCAACCCACCAAATGATGATCAACCACTATAGCATTAGTTCGACATTATACAGTAAATAAGATACATGTATATCAAAAAGTGTTTTAAGCAATTTAACTATCATATTTTAAATACTTGGTAATTTGATTCAGATAAACATATACCAACATATCGCCCAAATCCACATTGCAGACTCCCAAAGTCATTAATTCTTCAGTTAATGTAACATTATTTCGACAATACTTAGTAAAATACTTGTAGTTTTGAGCAGCTTCATTATTGTTTCATGAAAAATTAGTACTTCCTAACATCACACAAATCCTGACTGTAGCCACCCAAATTCATATTTCGCCAACTACACCGATATTTACGTTAATTAAGCATTATCTAGATAATAAATAGTAAAATAATTACATGCATTCGGTGCATGGTCTTGAACAATTTTGACCATTATATCTATTCAATATGTTACTTTAACTGCATGTACAATAAAATGTGTACTTGGATACCGCCAACATCCGCACTGTGTTTGATAATGCCGCTGATCGATGTCTACAGTATATACAAAGGCTAAAACTGGATAATCATAGATCTGACTCATATTAACCCTTTCGTTGCCAAACTCTGTCGTCTGCTAACTTTGTCGTCTGCTATAAATTTTCATTTTTTTTATTTTCTTCATTTTTGTTTCAAAAACATAGTAACAGTAACAAACAGTTTGGATCCTGATGAGACGCCGAGTTACTCGGCGTCTCATCTGGACCCAAACTGTTTGCATGTGATAGCATAGACCCGTCATTGTGGCACGGAAGGGGTTAATGTTGTTCAAACCGATGTTATGCACGCCCGTTTGTCCGATACGGCAGCTATACCCACCCCACCGGCCCCGTATTGATTATTGCCAACTTCATGCATAGTTTCAACAAAAATAGGCATATGCAGTGTAGATCATGATCGGAACACTTGGATCAATGTCTGCTTAATACTTGTTAACTCTTTTGGCGCCAAATTCAAAAGTGTCGTCTGCAATAATAATTTCATATTAAATATACTTCTAAACTAAATAATAAAGATATATTAGTAAAACATTTGTTTTTAAAAACCTGTATGCTTGGGCTAAAATAATACAGAAAACAATGAAGTCCCAGGTCAGATACCGCCACTGCGCCGTTTTCAATGGTGCCAACAAGCGACATTGGCACCGAAAGAGTTCACCAAACTGTGTTTCAGCAGGAACATTTCTTTCATATATACACCTTACTCTGAAAAGTATGCGTCACTAAAATTGAAGGAATGGGCAACTTTAGTTTTAAAAACCAGGCTTAAATCTCTGAATACTAATTGATACGATATGTTCCAAACATGTCATCTTGCAGGCTATACTTTTACTAAGATCATTATCAGATTAACAAGCATTAGATTGATTCTAAACCGTGTTCGTATGTTCTCTCGATTTCAATCAAGCATGCAAAGAACCTTATCCCGATGTGAAAAAAGTAAGGTACATGTACATGTTTTACAAGCTCACATTTGGACCCTGTGCAATTTTGACTATTTCCATTTTGAACAAGCTTTTGAGAAACTATATCGGCCAGGTGTCAAGCAACAGCTATATACAATGACTGTATATGCAAAGAGGCAGAAAAACAATGCCGTGTTTGTTGTGTTTTGCTATCGGCTGTAGCAAAGAGAGCGAAATCTCATATTTAACAATTCATCTCATGAATATCCATGTAACGAATAATGAATATATGACCATTAATCAGCTATATTTTTACACTGGCATGGGATTTAACAAGACAATGTTTGGCTATGGGATAAACTGTAGAATCAGATATATATTATTTGATAGGTAGACAGAACAGATCCTGACCAGACCGCCGCTACAGTAGCCGTCTTATCTGGGTCTGCTCTGATTGCAGAGGCGTTAAAAGGTGTATATTTGAGGTAAACGGTTTATAAATGACATCCTAAAGGTCTGCAACAGCTGCTTGCTAACAATAGATCATTCACCAATAACTGATCTGAATCTTAACTGTTGCCAAGACACGCAGATATTAATTAGCCCCCCTTCAATGCCGATTTTTCAAATGGAATGTATATTCCGGGCATTGTTTAAAAACAAACGTGTACTGTAACATTCCTCTAAACCGGACGTTCAATACTTTAGTATAAATATCTGTCTTGGAGACATGTGGCAGCTTAATGCAGGATGAAAGTCATGCAGAAAGCTCCTCTAGGATCTTTCTGCATGACTTTTATCCTGCAATTAGCAGCCACATGCCTAAAAGTATCTATTTTTCTACTATAATTCCGGTATAGAGGGGTTTACTGTAACATGACAAAACGCAGCAGATCCGGAAGAGATATCGAGAGCTTCTCTAGGAGCCATTTTATGTGGGTCGACAATATAGCCACTCATTTCCCGCATTGAAAGGGTAATAGCCTTATAAAATGTACATGTATTTATACAAGCTGTCGGTGAAAATGTCGTCTGTTTCATCACTTTGATACCGCTGTAGATTTAATAAGTAAATATAGTTAATAACACAATGCATGTATATTGCAAATCTATGAGAGGGTTTGTAACCTGATCAGTCGACTATCAACTCGAGAAATAATGATAATCCAAATCTGTTACATAGCCAGTCATTTGACATTCAGGTGTGTCATCAGTATTAATTTCGCTATGCATCGTGGTACAAGACTCATCTTACACACAGCTGTCGCGAAAATTGATGATGTTATTTAATTATTACACTGATAATAATTATGAGAAGCATAGAGTGGAACGACTAATAAAACACAGTAAAGCCACTCTAAAGTGGACACATGTATGGTCGTTTTGTAGGACAGGTGGTAGCTAGCTGCAGGGCTAAAAGTAATAATGAAAGCTTCGATCTGAGCTAATAGCTAAATTACAGTCGATCTGCAGTAAGTGGAAACTTGCTTTTACAGACGAAGATGCTTGTACATGTATATCCATAAAATTATATCATTTTAACTCTTTCACTACCAATGGTAAATCTGGGATTGTTTATGCAAGCATACTAGATCTAGTTTAGTTTGATCAAGATCCAAACTACTTGATGATGTACATTTTGTAGTTCCGCTGTTTAAAGAAAATATAACAACAGAATTGTAGCAGACAAGGATTGCAGACGACAGAACTTGACAATGGTCGTTTTAAGGAAATTCTACTGTATACAACTAATGGCGAATTGTTTTCAAATTCTAACTCTTATCACGTTAAACACGTTTTTTAGCTGAAATTTGCAAACAGCTTGGACCCAGATGAGACGCCGAGTAACTCGGCATCTCAACAGGATCCAAACTGTTTGATACTCGGTCAATAGTTTCTTAAAGAATTGAACGAAAATGAACTGAGTGAAAATTTCAGCAATTCAGATATTGAGCAGACATCATTTTTGTTCATCAGGAGAAGGGATAATGTAGGTCGGTGTGGTGTTGCTGAATTGTCTTTACTTTAGTAGCTGCATTGTGACTAAGCCGTTAATGTGACGGAGAATTCTAATGTGACGGAGAATTCTAATTAAGAGTGATATCAACAACAAGTGAAGAAGCAAGTATTCTTTTCTAAATTTGTCTTAAACCTTTACTTTGTAAATACGTCTTTCTGCGCTTTTGCAAACAGAGTAGATTCAGATCAGACGGCTCCTGCAGGAGCCGTCTTATTAAGGTCTGCTGTTTGCTTTTGGAATAATAAAGATCTGATTCTACAGTTTCTGCTATGTCTAAAAGCCCGTGTGACTGTCCATGTGCTATTATAACAATTAATGTAATTAATATTTCATAGTGTCATTATTACTTACATGAATATTCATGGAGTAAAGAGTTATACCAGTCATTCATTGATTGTTTGAAATATTATCTTTCCTGCTCATTATTTTCATTTTCCATTTCTTGCCATAGCTCTCGCTCTCCGCACTAATCATTTTCTCTAGCCGTTTCTCTATCTTCTTTTTCTGTATGTCTGTCCACTCTGCCGCCCGTCACCTACTCGCCCGCCCGTATGTCTGTCTATCAGCCTGTCTGTCTGTTTATCAGCCTGTCTGTCTGTTTATCTGTCTGTCTGTCGGTCGGTTTGTTTGTTCGTCTGTTTGTCGCAGTCTCTCTTCGCCTATATTCGTCTGTCTGATTCTCTTTTCTCTTCTCTCTTTCCTTTCTATATAAACATCGCCCATATTCCTCGAAATAACTATATATCACATTAATTGGTAATAACGACGTTGTATTCTTCTATTTTACTTGGGATCACTAGGCCTACCACTTAACCATTTACCTGGTGAATATGAATGCAAGAAATGATAACGTCATGGCTATTTATAAACTGATTATTTATACATGTAATGGCATATGAACGCAGGATATTTTGACAATGGAAGAAAATATGTAGAATCAGATCTATATAATTCCATCAGTAAGCACAGAAGATCCTGATTAGACGGCTTTGACAGGAACCGCACGAACTTGTTCTACTCTGTTTGTATTTCTATTATGAAAAAGATTAACCCATTTATTCCATAAATACGCGTTTAGAACTACGTTTTCAAACACGGTAGACCCAGTCTGCTTTGTTTGCTCATGGAATAATATTGACATGATTCTACAGTTTCCACTATGACCAAAAAGCCCCGTATTCATGTGCCATTATAAAATTAATCTAATCAATATTTATGATTTCATTATTTCTGACATGAATATTGATGGGATAAAGGTTTAACGCCACCAGTCCGGTCGCAAAGGTCAATTAACCCTTTCCCGATTGAATATTCATGTAAGAAATAATGACGTCATTAATATTAATCATATTTTATAATGGCATATGAACACATGTCTCTTTGGCTCAGACAGAAGCTGTAAAACCAGATCTATATTACACCACAAGCAAACAGAGCAGACCCTGATCAGACGGCTCCTATAGGAGCCGTCTGATCTGGGTCTACTCTGTTTGCAGATGCGTAAAGATGCGCTTACATAAGGGAAAGGGTTCAATTAAGCGATAATAGTTTGTATAATGGTTCGGAATTAACAGCAGGACGCTTTACCAGCAGTTTGACATATAAAATCAAACCCTAAATTCTTTCCATCATAGACACACATGTTAACGCCATTGCAAGCAGAGTAGACCCAAATCAGACAACTCCCATGATGTCCGATCAGGGTCTGCTCTGTTTGCTTATTGAATCGATCTAATCCAGCGGTTTTTATCATGGCCAAAGGTTCCTGTATCATTATGTGCCACTATGAAAACTAATCTAATTAATATTCATGATGTTATTGTCTCATACATGAATATTGATGAAGTACAAGAAAAAGACAGACGACGGTAAATCCTTGTCAACATTTCATATGACAATGTATTTTATGTCGAGTTTCAAACTGAGAATGATGGTGATTTTGAGACCAAATATCAGACAGCTCTCTCATTCTCTCTTTCTCATGATTCTTTTCTTTGTTACATTGAGCCGATGTTCAGTTAACTCTTTCCCCCTTGCGTAGTCGTGTGAGAAACAATGAAATCATGAATATTTAGCCGTCTGATCAGGGTATGCTCTGTTTGCTAACAGAAATTGATAGACTTGTTTCTTTGCTTTCTATAATGTTTATAATGTTCCATATTCCATATTTCTTTATAACTGTTTTGTCCATGAATATCCAGTAGGTATTGAAATTTGAAATAAACATAGAACAGGGAAAGGGTTAACTGAATTTTTTAATCGGCATATGTACACTGGCTATTTTGGTGTTGGTGAAAATTGTTGAGGAAGCTCTATTATAACTTCATAAGCAAACAGAGAAGATCCTGATCTGGGCGTTCTCTGTTTGCAAAAGCGTGAAAAGGCGTTTATATGAAGGAAAGAGTTAACCTTTTGAATGTTGAATATTCAAAGTGGACTGGTCTATCAGTGCTTAAGTATATCGTTCATTAAAGCTGCTAGAGGTGTGTAACATAACACAGGGTTTGCATTGTTAAGAAATGACGATTGTAGTATTTGAGTACGCACTTTCATCTGTAGCTCTGATTCTTATTATGAAACTCAAAAGCTAACCAATAAGAGCGTGAGGATGAACTCAGATAGTAACGTGTTACAGCAACGGGACAAGCACATTATTCGGGGGATTATTACACGTAACATGACAATGTACATGTAGTAACAGTAATCATCCGACTATTTTGTTTCCTATTACTTCTTTCAAGAGTATGGAAATAAATGGTCTCGCTAATAATAATAAAGATAAATATTTTTATAAATACTTTTAAAACAGGTGGTATCTTATTTAAGGACAAAGTTATGCAAAGAGCTCCAATAGGAGGATATTTATACATTATTTTTGCCCGGCATTAAGCACCCGCCTGTTTTAACCGCAGGTGCCAGGCGCGTGACCATTTCATAAATATGGAAAAATAGTTAAACAGGGAGAGCCACACACGAAATGACACCGCACCAAACACCATCAAACAAGAAACGGTAAAGCCACAAGACAAAACATAACAGGACGCATATCAAGACGAAAAACATTAAACATTAAGCATATTAAACAACAAAATTGACCATAGGCTGAAAGCAGGAGTACCGCCTTGGAACGGCCAGTAACCAAAATAAGCTACTGGGGGACTTAAACCTGGTTTACGGGTACCCAACCTCGTCCTTATCCCACTTTCCCCAAAGTCAAAATGTAAATAAAATCCCCCCTCCAGACAACTCCATAACATGCATAACGATGTCTAAAATGAAATGATTTGAAAATAAACGTTAGAGGTAAACAAGCGACGTCATCATTTAAATGACGTCATAATTTAAAAGTACGGGAAAACTATATGAAACACTTCTACACCGACATTTTATAAAAAATAAATCGCAAGAAGATACAAATACTAGTGGATATTAAACATGCACAACTGATTTGTTTGAAAAAGAATACACTTGACATCGTAGACATGTACTCGATGACTATTCAGAGGTCAGAGCAGCTGTGGAGAAGTCATTTTGGGTACGACAGAACTGGCAAAATACAAATATCTAATTTCCTCCCTCCGTAAACGGTTTAAGAATAGATCTACTACTGACAAACATCTTCAAATACGTTTAGACATCATAAATTGACAGAAAAAATGATTGTTTCGTAGAATACAGTACTTTGTCTTCTACTTTACCACAATTTTGTTTTCAAAACTTTTTTTCTGTCAAAGTATAATGTCTTAAAATGTATTTGAAGATGTTTGTCTGTAGTATTCATGAAATTGTCAGGCGCCTGGGAACTGTGGTTTTAACACACTCCTATGTTAATGTTTTGTGTGTTCGCATTAATTAGTGAGACTTTGCAAAATCTCTAAACACTCTCAAGCCAGAGTTGTGGTTTCAGACTGTCTCTTCTTTTATTCATAACATAGCTTTTAATAGTTTTTCAGTGACAGAACTTAATTTTCATCTGGATATAATTTTGTCAAGCTTAATTATAAATGGAAGAAATGCAACACTTACAAAAGACTAACGAAATACATTTATACTAATTGGACTGCTATAAATTTCTTCAAGTATATATTACTGAAAATAGAAAAAAACCAAGTTGCAGTTTGACGTCATGGCTAGGTAATGGACTAGAGTAGTACCCACATTTGCCTAGGTATATCAGGCAAAATAATAATCATTTACTCTTGCATTTGGTAGTAATGAGTCAATTACATGTATATGTGATTGGACAACATATATTGTGATGAATTGCGTACACGATTGTCTGCTAGAAAGATATCCCCATTCTCTTCCACGATACAGATTGTCCAGATATAGCCTACTGGCCTGATAAGTCCTGCTACAGCACATATTTATTGTTCCAAAGAGTACGAGCAATTTACATAGCAACGATATACTATTGAAGCATACTCCAATATTGGTTGGAAACAAGATATACTCGATTTAACGAATTGGTTATTCAAAGTATCTTTCCTGCAACCCACATTCTATTCTACTCATCGTTCACATGCTTTCTGTGATCTCTAAAATTCTTAGAATTCCTAAATTCGTCTTTCTTACTACATTTGATTGCCTCTAAGATAGTATTACAGAGCGTGGATGTCTTCTAGACGAAACACAGTGACGGTATTACAGTCATGATAGAGAAATTTACATAGTCTCGCTTTAATCTTGTGTTCTGTTTTGCAGGTATCTCAAAGATGATAACACGCTTTTGTATAGTGTTGTTTGGCACACTTCCATGCATCCTTTGTACAAACTTTGAACAGGATTACTACACAGATGTTACATTTACATGCAATTCATCAGACATAGTAGAGAATACTAACACTACTAAACAACCCGCAAATCGTGTGTGGCTGTTCCCCAATGGTCGTCAATTAAGCGATCCCACTTCTGACACTGAAAATATCATATTAGTAAACGAGTCATTTGACTTGACTGTAAAACATATTTCCGACAAGGATTTCGGTATGTATATTTGCATTGTTGTATGGAAAGACAGCAATATAAGTGTAGTTCGACACGGGCTTAACCTGGACGGACCAGCGTTTGACTCCCTCTTCCAGAAATATAAGACTAGGGTCATTATAGTCGGCATTAGCACAGGAGCTGTGTTATTGGTGGTGTTGGTATCATGCGCAGTGTGGTATTTTACATGTTCGGAGAGGGTAAAGAGAGAACAGAGACTACTAGAAGACTTGGAAAAGGGCGTAGACAGATACAGTACATTGGCGTATGACAACGTCAGTTTGGAGACGTACACAAAGAGGACGACACCATAGGTTTCTTGTTTATATAACTTCTCGGGTCATAAAGAATAAGGCAAAATAGTGTGTAACAAAGGCACACTTGATTGTCATTTATCTGGTCAAAATAGAAATAAAATATGTTTTCGAATTCAGCCTTAAATTCTGAAAATCTCTACCTAGAACTGTTATTCCCTTATAGTACATTTTCCTTAATATATACCTAGTGCTGTTATTCCTATCCTAACAAACATGCTTTAAATCTCTATCAAGCATAGTTATTCTCTTTATTGTTTTTACCTCTCCTCATATCTCTATGAAGAGCTGTTATTCCTTACACCTTTTCTTATATCTACACGTAGATATGTTATGACTGCTACACTCTGCTTATATCTCTAAACAGAGCTGTTATTCATAGTCTCTCCTTATATCTGTACCTAGACCTATTACTCCCTAAACACTTTCCTTAAATCTCTTCACAGAGCTCATTTTCCTGTTACACTTTCATTATATATCTACCCAGTGATGTTATTTCTCCTACTGTCAGAAGTCCAGATAAGATACGTAGATTTTCTAAGTAAAAACATTTTCAAGGATAGCTCCATTATTTCTCCACCAAACCCTATGTTGAGACCACTCGCAATGAAGAAAATATCTCAAAGAAGATGCGATTCTAAAGAGGGATCACAACATAGGGTTTGGTGGAGAAATGACGATTTTAGTATCTGAGGACGCACATTTATCTGTTGTTCTGCAGAGTTGCTATTCCGTAAACACATTCCTTATATCTTTACCCAGGGCTATTATTCTTGCTACACTCTCCTTAAATCTACATCTGAGCTGTTATTCCTTACACGTTTTCAATATATATCTACCCAGAGCTGTTATTCTTGCTACTCTCTCCTAACATCCCCACCCATAGCGGTAACGTGCATTTTTGCTATAATTTCCGGACTTTATTTACTCCCAAGTGCCGTTCCTAGTTTAAACATACTTTATGAGAGAGAGAGAGAGAGAGAGGGGGGGGGGGGTTGTTGTTCTGGAAGGGATTTCTATTTTCCTCGATTTGTAAAAAAGCCAATGGGTTATCTCGCTTACGTTTGCAATAACAGGTCACTTATATATGATGGGACCATATTGTGGTGCTTTTTATACATAAAATGTAATGTTGTTTTGCAATTTATGTCTGCTTGGAACAGATTCTCACCAAAATGTCTAGATATACTGATTTGGGGTTTGTATATTGCAGTTTTACCAAAGAATCAGAGCAGTTTACGGAGCAGCCATTCCAAACTAATGAAGAAGCATACTCCAATTTTGGTCTAACATAAGACATATTTGGTTTAAAGAATTTCTGTTCAGAGTGTCGTTCCTACAACTTCTCTAAGATCGTATTTCATAGCGTAATGTTATTTTCTACATGGAACACAGGGGAAATATAACCATTTCCCCCCATACATGTATATAGGCATTTTAACAACTCTGCAAACAGAATAGACCCAGTTCAGAAGGACCGTGTAGTAACCACCTGATCAGATGTTGTTTTGTTTGTCTATGAAATAATATACATGTAGATCTAATTCTAGTTTCTGTCATGGCCAACACTTCATGTGTTCATATGCCATTATAATTCTCAACTAATTGATATTCATGATGTCACTATTTCTTACATGGATATTCATGAAGTAAAGAGTTAAAGTTTACCATTAAAGTCTCTCTGTCATGTTGTGTTCTGTTTTATTTCAGGTGTCTCAATGATGATATGTTGCATTTGTATAGTGTTGTTTGGCACTCTTCCATGCATCCTTTGTACAAACTTTCGACAGGAATACTACACAGATGTTACATTTACATGCAATTCATCAGACATAGTAGGGAATACTAACACTACTAAACAACCCGCAAATCGCGTATGGCTGTTCCCCAATGGTCGTCAATTAAGCGATCCCACTTCTGACACTGAAAATATCATATTAGTAAACGAGTCATTTGACTTGACTGTAAAACATATTTCCGACAAGGATTTCGGTATGTATATTTGCATTGTTGTATGGGAAGACAGCAATATAAGTGTAGTTCGACACGGGCTTAATCTGGACGGACCTGTGTACGACTCTCTCATGCAGGATTACAAGAAAAGAGCCATAGTGGGCGGCATTAGTGCGGGAGTGGTGTTATTGGTGGTGTTAGCATCATATGTAGTGTGGTATTTCACGTGTTCGGAGAAGGCCAAGAGAAAACAGAGACTACTAGAAGACTTGGAAAAGGGCGTTGACAGATACAGTACATTGGCTTACGACAACGTCGGATTGGAGATGTACACTAAGAAGACGAACCCATAGGTCCCTTATTTATAACTTCCCGGTCACAGAGAATACGCCACAAATGGCAAACAAGTGTTGAATAAAGTCAGACTTGAAAAGTTACTTTTGAGTTCAGCCTTAAACGAAAACAAAATGGACGAAGGCTTGAAATCACCGCATTTAACAATATGACAACCATAATGCGCATTAATTAACTAATCAGTAATAAGTTCATACTGATATACTGTATATAAAAAAAATAGTACCTAGTTATGCCAAACATTATAGAAGTAAATCTAAGATATTCTATAAGCATACAGAATAGACCCTGATCGGATGACTCCTGCAGGAATCATCTGATCTGGATATAAACTGTTTGCACATGTGTCAAAAGGTATCTCCATGCAATAAAATATTAATGGATTAATGTCATAGTTTATGCTTAGATCCATTTTAGTCTGTACTTCGTGGACGTACATTAGAACCACTATATTTAAAGCGATCATTCAATGAACATCATTGGGCGTAAATGCAGAACAATGTCAATAGTTATATTGTCTTGCATGCTCTATAGACGTTTTAAAGATGAACTGTTACAGTTGCGTATACAGTAAAAACATTCTAAACCGGACGTCCAATTTAGTATAGATATCGGCCTCGAAGGCAGGTGGCAGCTTAATCCATTCCCTCATATTGACGCCTTTTGACGCCTCTGCAAAAGTCACCTATTGAAACCATTGTGATCAATAGAGCATTTGCTCCTATAGGAGCAAATGCTCTATTTATCACAATGGTTTCAAACTAAAAAAAAATCAAAAATTTTCAAAATTTTTCCTTTTCTCTAGTTAGTGCTCCTTTTCGGTAGATTTACTCAAAGAGGTTGCATCTAAAAATAGCCTATGAGGGAATGGGTTAATGCAGAATGAAACATTCTGATAAGATGAGATCCTTCGAAAGCAAAAACAGCAATGCGAAAAGAAAATATTGCAGACTGGGGTTTATTGAGTCTGTTCATGAGCAGTAATTAAAAATGCAACATTGCTCACGCCCCTGGCACTGGCTTAAGCGGTATTCAATTTTCAAAACTTAAAGTGATGAAATTGATGATCCCGAAGGGCCAGAATATATAACAACAGAGAGTGAAGCACGGGGTGACATTTTTAAGTCATGCAGAAGCCCCCACCCCCCTCCCCCTAGAACTTTCACCCTGCGTTGAGCAGCCATCTGTCTAAAAGTATCTAAATTCTTCTCTACTAGAATTCCGTTTTAGAGGGGTTTACTGTATAGAATGGTCGTTTTAGAAAAGGGTGATTGTATTTCATTTAGAAATAAAATGTTATTCGCAAAGAGCATGCATGTGGTAGATGGCAATGACCAAGGTTCAGATGAGCTAAAGAGCACTCTGAAGAGTACATTTTCAAATTTGAGACTCCAGAATGGAATTTTTAAAACATGTCTGAGAATATTACATTGTCTGGAATATGGATTCTAGTAAAGGCTTGGAATCGCAGTAAGTGATTTGACATTTGTTGAGCCTGAGTATGTTAAGGGGAAGAACTCCAAAATTCATAAAATAATTTGAAAAAAAAATCTGAAATACAATGCTAGCAATAACCCTTTCTCATATAAGAAATAATGAATGTATGAATATTACTTAGCGAATGTTTTAATTAAAAAAAAATAGCATGATGAACAACGGACCTTTGGACCATGACAGAAACTAGAATCAGTCCAACAGTAGAACCTGTCTTAAGCGGTCATGAAAAAAGAGGTCCAATCATGGGTATATGTAGATTAATGCGGGACAAGAGGACAAAAGTACTGCCGAAAGCTCCTATAGGAACTTTCTGTATTACTTTGGTCCTATATTAAGCAGCCACCTGCTCATATGTTTAATAAATGAATGGCTGTTTAAAATAGGTTCTATTATATAATATTCCATAGACAAACAGAGCAAACTCTAACCAGACGATTCTTGTAGGAGCCTCTGAATGGGTCTTCATTATTTGAGAGGGCGTCTAAGACATCTCTACCATCGGGTACAGATTAAAGCAAGTTATAGCAGAATGAATAATGATCGACGTTTGTAAAGGCATATAGTTGTGACACAATAGCACAATATGATTCGCTCTGTATAGAAACTGAGCAACAGATAACGGTACATACCCAGATACTAAAATCGTCATTTCTCTACCAAACCCTATGTTGTGACCACTCTTCGAGACGATTCTAAGGAGTGGTCACAGCATAGGGTTTGGCGGAGAAACAAAGAAACAATTCTTGAAAACGTTTTATCTGGGGCACTGGCTAACTGGTCGAGGGTCTATTCTGTTTGCAAAGTCGTAGAAAGCCATTTATGGAGTAAATGGTCCGGACAATGTAACATTTGGAATACTGTTTTGTAGTACATGTGAAACGATGCCGCCACCAACTAGAGGATAATTTATTTTTTCTATATGCTAAACGTAGGAAATTCAAAGTGCAATTCATCTATATATTATTACCTTTCTTATGGAATATTCATGCAAGAATATGCCCAGTTTGGATATAATACTTATTTGATCGTTTTATTTAAAATATATATAACATTACTGTTATGACAAAAAGTCGAAAATAAGATATCTAATATATAATCAAATAGATCAGACCCTAGCCATATACAGTAAAACCCCTCTAATGAGACCACTTAATGAATAAACATGGATGCATTTATAAGCAGGTGGTTGCTTAATGCAGGACAAAAGTAATGCAGAAACCTCCTCTAGGAGCTTTCTGCATTACTTTTGTCCTGCATTAAGCTACCACCTGAAAATAGCACCCATAATTATACCTCTTTTAGGTGGTCGCATTAGCGGGGGTTTACTGTACAACCCCTATATAGGAGATTATCTGATTTCGGTTTTACTCTGTTTGCAAAGGGATAAAATGCGGGATTATCAAGTTAAGGGTTGGTTACTTGAAACTTATTATCCATAGTTACATGGGTCATTTTAATGTTAGCATATCCCAAAGTTTACCACTGCTGTTTCGACAGCCAGCTGCTGTCTTGATCCAACGACTTCTTCAAATAGACGTCGTCCGTTTATGCAGTTGTTTCGGTTTTCTGCATTTGATATTTTAGACAATTTCGAATTATCAATAACTTAAACTGTTGAATAAAGTGTCATAGCTGTACTTTCATTTGTTTTCTGTACACACATACATATAATGTTAACCTTTAGAAAATCCTCATTAGACATTTTATGATGTCCATCTTCAAATTCATACGTGTGTATATGGCGTGTACATTGCAGTACAACAATGTCGTTGCATGAAGTAATATTTTACTGTTATAGTCTCAGTATCATTCATACAGCAAACACTGTTCTAGCTACCATTAGAATAGTCTTATTCTGGGTCTTAACCCTTTCGCTGCCAAACTCTGTCGTCTGCTAACTTTGTCGTCTGCTACAAATTTTCCTTCTTTTGATTTTCTTCATTTTTGTTTCAAAAACATAGTAACAGTAACAAACAGTTTGGATTCTGATGAGACGCCGAGTTACTCGGCGTCTCATCTGGATCCAAACTGTTTGCATAGGTAATCACAGATCCGGCATTGGCAGCGAAAGGGTTAAGGCAATTGGTTGCTCAATGCAGGACACAAGTAATGGGTACACAAGTAATTCTACAGTAGATTTTTGTGTCGCCTGCGAAGCATGGCAGACGTGGAGGGATCACTTTGTCCGCCGTCGTCATCGTCGTGGTCACACTCTTCTTGTCCGGTCTATATCTCCTACTCTACTGATGCCATTGAATTCAAACTTCACATACAGAACAGGCATGATGAGAAGAAGTGTCATGCACAAGGCCCATAACTCTTGCTTCAATATTTTTGGATTTGTTTCCCTTTTTTCATTTTTTTGTCCGGCCAATAAGTCATGTTCTACTGATGCTAATTAAAACATCACACATGGAACAGGCTTGATGAGAGGAAGTGTCATGCACAAGACACTTAACTCTAACATCAGTATCTTTGGAGTTATTCCCCTTTTTACATTTTTTTTGCCAGGCCAATAATTCCTATTCTACTGATGCCATTGAATTCAAACTACACACACGGAACAGGCTTGATGAGAGGAAACTCAACCTTTTGTCTGGTGCAGGTTTGACTCTTTGCATTCTAAGCAAATTTAATCTGCAAAACAACTGCGGTTATTTTTTCTGCTCTTTTTCTTCAAAATGTAGTTGCAAAAGTTTGGCTTAGTTTCGTTTTGAAACTAGTGTCTGAATGGCACACAGTCTGAACTATGGCGAAACACTGAATTACTAGGCATGAAGCGTCAAGCGCAAATGGTATCAAAGACGTCAAATAATGTTTTACAAGGTCTACCACAACTTATTTGCAATCAGCATTCCATCTAACATATACACAAATGTCAGAACATTTAGAGCTCTAGACATATGCACCCTCTCTCCTTAACCCTTTCCTTCATATAAATATGTTTTCACGCATTGCAAAAAAGAGTACACCCAGATCAGCTAGACGGTTCCTATGGAAGCCATCTGATAAGGGTCTACTCTGTTTGCTTTTGACATGATACAGATCTGATTCTATAGTTTCTGTCAATGAAAAAAATCCTTGAAAAGGTTACATTACAAAAAAATTAGCTAACTAATATGAATGCTGTCATTATTGCTTGCATAAATATAGAACAGTGAAAGGGTTAGGGCAATTACCGGTTTCTGCTGACTATCTTAATACGCTTTCTTCCCGCACAGTATCACTTTCTGGAACAGACTACCAACACACATCGCCACAATTCCTGATCTTGACCTCTTCAATCTAACGATTCAGTACTATAGCGGCGACCAATGTTTTTTTTTTATCGTTTTCTATCCTTTTATCTTACTCAAGCGTCACTAATATTTAAGGCTCTGAATTGGCAGTATTGCCAGATAGATAGATAGATAGATATCTAGGATTTTTTTATTTTCAGACAGCAGAAGGTAGGGAAAACACTATTCTTCGTATTGTTCATTTCTTCAGGTACGGAAGTCAATTTACGGTCATTCTCTATTTTTGCAAAAGGGGGGGGGATATTCCTAATAATCTGCTTTATTCATTAATAATTTTAGTGTGGACTAATAACGGGATAATATGTGAGGGTTGTAAAATTGCCTGCCCCAGAAGGTAGCTGCTGTCAGGAGTGACGATCTGACGTACCCTGCAGTAAGCATCTTCTCCAGTCCTGGGATCCTTACTTTTTGTTCTTTCTTGTTCATTCATAGGGTTTGTATAAAATACTAGGGAGAATTTCAGAGAGTTGTACATGTAGGGGGAAAAAAAATTTCTTAGACATAAGTACCAAGTAAGAAAAAGCTTCTGTCTCTCCTGTACTGCATGGACTGTCTGCAAATAAAAGAGATAGAGGAGTTCTTGAGAAAAGAACTGGATAAGGAGTTAGAGCCAAGATATGATAGGGTTGTTATTCTGAGCGACAGTAAGGGAAGATATATAGAGGCAGAGTGTGAAGGGTTAGTAGGAAAGCCTGGTGAAATATTGTGGTGGACTTGCAGTGGGAGAGATACTAGAGCAGGGGTAAAAAATTTGGTGGATAATATTGATAGGATTAGGGACGGTAAGAAAACAATAGTCCTCTTTTGGCACTTCACCTGTAACGTAACAAAAAAAGTTGATAAATTAATATACCCGAGATATAGCAACAGTGAAGACCTCATTAGTAACATTAAGCCATATTTAGAAACACTCAAAGCATTGCACAGTAACGAAAGGGATATTGATTTGGGGATATTGGAGACTCCACCTGTTTTTACCAGGGAATGGAATAAGGGTAAGGGGGCAGTAGATTGGGAAGTAATTGACGACAACGGATTGCACAAACAAATTGCCGATCTCAATGAAACCATATCACAGACAAATATAGAATTAGGTTACAGATCGCCAAGGTTCACGATTGATTTCGTACACAGAAGGCGGAATAAAAAGAAAGCACAAACAAAAGTGAGTTTAAACCCAATACTATTAAAAGATGGCGTGCATCCAATAGGAGTTGTTGCTAGAAAATGGATGGTTAAAATACTGCAATCAGTAACTAAATAATTCAGATAAATAACGGATTAGGGCAGATAAGGACAAGTAAATTTCAAATAAATTTAAGGACAATTATAGTTAATAGTGAGGGTTACGTATAAATAAAATGTAAATGCAACAGTGAGTGACAAACTGTTGTACCACTGTTTTCTTTTCTTTTGTAAATAAAACGGTTTTTGAGATACAGGGAGGAACACATCGTTGGGGTGCAGGTAAATTCTTAATAAGGTATAGGACATATAGTGTATTACAGTAATCTGAGACAATAGGGTAAGATAAGTATATAACATAACAGTGTGTGACAAACTGATGTACCACTGCCTTTAAATACAGACAGGGGTAGAATTATAAATAAGGGAAATATACGATATAATTGTGATAGGGAAAGAAAAATAAAATAAGGAGGAATATGGTTTCAGGAAGTGATTTCACCCACAGTACGCCAATGAGGTGTAGACCAAATGGTCAAATGGGAGCTGAGAGAAGGCTGTTTGGCATGAGTGCAGAATATGAGGCAAAGAGAAAAAGAATTCTAAGCCCTGATTTGGGTAATATTTGTGCGAAGTGTGATCAACCACTGAATGGTAGAAGTGTGGTATGTGGAAACTGTACAATGAAATTTTGTGTTAAATGCACTGGGATGACGCAGGCAGCCTTTAGCCTACTTCAGGCAGGCGATATCCCAGATTATCAGTATCAGTGTAAATGGTGCAGGACAACAATGCCGACTTTAGATAATATCGATAGAAAACTAACTATAATGAATAGTCATAATGAGGCACGATTTAAAGAAATAGAGGATAAAATTCATAAAATAGATATAGAAACTGAAAGTAGTATTAATGAGAAAATGGTAAGGACTAAATCAGAGATACTGATCGGGATAGACGATAGAATAAAAACAGTGGTTGATGAGAGAAGTAAGGAAATGGATGATAGAAGGAGGAGAGAGCTGAATGTAATGGTGTTCAAATTACCAGAGGGTCTACATGACGAAGGTCTTAGAAATAAACAGGAGGATGAAAAAGCAATCCGTTCAATAGCAGCAGATCTTGGTGTAGAAACTCTCCAGATTTTAACGCATTACTGGCTAGGGAAAAAGTTGGAAGGCAAAGTAAGACCCCTTAAAATAGTGTTGCTAGACCACAAACAAAGGAAGTACCTGTTAGAAAATTCTAAGGAAATTAAAAACAAAGCGGCTAACTCATACAAGGGAGTCATAATGGCAAGAGACATGACAGTAGAGCAAAGAAGTGTACGAAAGAAAAGAAGGGAGAGTAAGGTTGTACCAGGGGTCACAGAAGATAAGCAAGATAAATGTAACTTGGAAACCTCAAGTGATGCAAAATTGCTTCAATGTTCTGAGAACATAGGTGAGATTACTCATTTGTCCCAGGAAATGTTGGACCCATATGACAATAATACATTGCTTGAAGCATGTTCAATACAGGATCAGACGGTGATAGGGGGTATTCCTGTGAACACTTGTTCAGCAGGTGAGTCAAGTAGCAATGAACTGAGACCCCAAATAGGGACGGTAACCGCTAACTGTGACCAGTAAGTGTTTTAATGTTGTAAATACGGGTAAAGGTTTTAAAAACGAAGATAGACGAAATGTAATACAGAATGGGTGTATAACACTGAATTGTAAGGATAATATTAAGGTAATATATACAAATGCTGACTGCTTAACCAGTAACAAAATCCTGGAATTAGAAAAAATAGCAGAGGAAACGAAACCCGATATTCTGGCAGTCAAAGAAATATTTTCGAAAAATAATAGAAACCCATGTAATATGGAAGAAATGTATAAGATTCGAAATTTCAATATGTATAAAAATGCAGAAAGCCAAGGAAGAGGGGTAGCGCTATATGTTAATAAAGAAATAAGAGCTAGTGGTACTGTTTTTGATTGTGATTTTAAAGAATCGGTCTGGACTGAGATTAGAATGCCAGAAAATGAAAGTATGTTGATAGGATGTATATACAGAAGTCCAAATAGCGATAACGTCAATAATGAAAAATTATTGCAGCTACTTAGGGAAGCAGTTAAATCTAAACACTTAGGGATAATGATAGTAGGGGATTTTAACTTTAAAGATATTGACTGGGATTTATGGTCAACAATAAAGGGAACTGACCAAATGGAATTTAAATTTTTAGAAGGATTGAAAGATCTGTACTTATACCAACATGTAAAGGAATTCACTAGGTTTAGAGAAGGTAATAAACCATCATTATTGGATCTAATTTTTACTAATGAAGAAAACATGGTTGAAGAAATCATTTATAGACCAGGGATAGGCAAAAGCGACCATGTTGTTTTAGAATGTGAACTGACAATCAAATCGAATTGCAGAAAAAATGTTGCGCCTAAGTACCAGTATAATAGAGGTGACTATGAGTCACTGTCTGGTCAAATCCAGAAAAAAAGATGGGATGTACTGGACGACATGGGGGTTCAAATGGCTTGGGAGTTATTTGCAGAGCAACTTTCCATTATTATAGAGCAAAATATACCATTAAGTAATAACTCTGTAAGGCATAAGAACCCGTATGTGGACAGTGAAACCAGGTCGGCAATAAGAAATAAACGTTCGAAATGGGTGAAATATTTGCACTGTAGAAACCATCTGACTTATAATGAGTACAAAGTAGCTAGAAACAGAGTAAGCTCTCATTTGAGGAAATCTAAATATAAATATGAAAAGAACATTGCTGAGAATATAAAGGGAAATCCAAAACAATTCTGGAAATATGTTAGAACTAAAACTAGGACTCCCTCCGGAGTTGATGTAATAGAAATAAATGGGGCAGTATTACAAGAAGATGGGGCAATAGCTGAGGCCTTTAATACGCATTTTGTATCAATATTCACAGATGAGAACCCTATAGTTCCGAAGGTGGCGGATAAAACGGATAAGGAACTGTCCGAATTGATACTAACGGAAGAAACAGTTTTAAAAGTGATACAACAGATGCATCCAAATAAAGCTCAAGGACCAGATGGTTTCCATCCTAGGGTCATATACGAAAGCAAACATTCAATAGTGAAACCTTTGTATAGGATTTTTACCAAATCAATTGAAGAAGGTAAGCTCCCAAACGAATGGAAAAAGGCGAATGTTAGTACAATATTTAAGGCAGGTAAAAAAAAAGAGTGTAGGAAATTATAGACCGATAAGTGTTACTTCAATATGCTGTAGGATTCTAAAGAAGATCATAAGGAACGAAATAATGGACTTTTTGGAAAGGTATAATCTATTATCTATATACCAACATGGCTTTAGGAAACATAGATCTTGTGTAACCCAGTTATTAGAGTGTATTGAGGAATGGTCAAGAGCAATAGATGAGAATAAAGACATTAATATAATATATTTAGATTTTAAAGCAGCCTTCGATAAAGTACCACATAAAAGACTCTTGGAAAAAGTGAAGAGCATAGGAATAAAAGGGAAAATTTATAAGTGGTTGGAAGACTTCCTTGATAGTAGATGGCAGAGAGTAATCATTGGGGGTTCGAAGTCATCATGGCAAAGAGTTACTAGTGGGGTTCCCCAGGGTAGCGTATTGGGTCCGCTATTGTTTCTTATTTACATTAACGATCTACCAGATGCAGTGGAATGCACAATCAAATTGTTTGCAGACGATACAAAGCTGTATTCGATAAATGAGAACAGTAATGATGAGGAAAAATTACAAAATAGTTTATTTGATGCATGTCACTGGTCAGACAAATGGCAGATGATTTTCAATACAAAGAAATGTAAGTCTATGCACATAGGTAAAACATATGCCAGTGAATTCTTCATGAAAACCGATGACAACAGGGTGGATAGGATTGAAAGAGTAAATTCAGAAAAAGACCTAGGAGTACTATTTGATAACCAGTTAAAATTCAATGATCATATTTACACAAAAATAAAGAAAGCTAACTGCATTCTAGGTTTGATATCTAAAACTTTTATATATGTCTCTAAGGATGTGTTCCTCCACTTGTATAAGGCACTAGTAAGGCCGCATCTTGAATATGCATCAGTAATATGGACCCCACATTACAAAAAGTATATTATTGCTCTTGAAAATGTTAAGAGAAGAGCCACTAGAATGCTCATAAGTATGAGAGGTTTAAGCTACAGTGAGAGGTTAAAGCATCTCGGCATTCCGACCCTGGAGTACAGGAGGGACAGAGCAGATGTAATTCAGGCATTCAAACTCCTGAAAGGTTTGGACAAAACATCTGCCACCCTGCTATTGGTAAAAGAGGGTAGTATAACAAGGGGTAACGATATGAAACTCCGTAAGCCAAGGGCTAGAACTGAACAGAGAAAGGGTACTTTTAGCCATAGGGTAATAGACCTCTGGAACTCTCTCCCTAACAGTGTTGTTCAGGCACCCACATTGAATATTTTTAAATCAAAGCTGAATGGGCACTGGGGGGCCACCAATAAAGCTAATAAGTTTGATGCCGAGTGCTATTACCCATATAAGTGAAGTGTCGACAGTGATTAAAGACAATAAAACAGAATAGAACTGTATGGAACTGTGAGTAGTATATGTGTACATATGAAACGGATGTGAAAATCAATGTTCACTAGTAGTGAACGGGCAGTGTATATATGTTAAAATATGAAATGAACAGAACTGATATCCATGCAAGTGAAGTGAACAATAAAGGACATTACTGGAACCGGTGTAATAAAATTCAACTGAAGAGAACAAATACAAATGGGCCGAAGAAGCTGCAAAGCTAAAATAGATGCAACATAGATGCATCTGGCCTCGAAACTACATGAACTACATGAAGATAGATAGATATAATTCATTGCATGAACTGAAACGGGTAGATCAAATGCACAAAAAACCACAAAGTGCGTTCACATACGAACGATGTCACAGCACTGTTTCATTCTTTTGGGGTTGTGTGGCATTGTTTTTGTTTGTTTGTTGTTTGTTTTTTTAATTATTTATTTTATCATTTATTTTACTTTATTTATCTTATTATTTTTATTTTATATTTTATTAATTTACTTATTTATTTATTTATCTATTTATTTATTTATCTATTTATTTATTTATTTTGAGGTCGGGGTCTTTGTCCTTTCCTCTGTACTCTGTACGTAAATTGTGTCCGTGTGTACAGGTCTGCACAGTACATCAGAGTCAAAGTCTACTTGTATTTCTATAAATTTCCCTGATGAACATGTATGCACGGGTTGGCTACTTCATGAATATTCAAGTTAATTTTATAATCAAAGACATCCTAGATACATCTGTTATAATGAATTATTTTCAAGAGAATTTTTAGCTTAGACAAAAACTGAAGGATCATATCTGTATTATAGCATAAGCAAACAGAGCATGTAGGCTCCTATAGAAGAGAAGCCTATTGATCTGAGTCTACTATGTTTTGTAAAGACTTCATAAAATATGAAGGAAAGGGTTTTAACGTTTTTAAAACGACAGTTTGAGTAGTTTATGATACTTGACACGAGTACTTGAAGCAATACACTGGAGTAATATTGCTCTGTTATTGTCATACATGTATTTACTTTTGACCTCTTTTCAAGGTGCTATATTATTTGCAGTTTTCTTGCTATCAAGCACACTGTCTGTCGCAAGCCATGCCGCCGCAATGGGGACATTCCCTCGATTTTTATTCATTCCCAACCGTTTCGGATTTCTTTAGTTTTTTCCCATGAAACGCATGTATGAAAAAGATTTTTTTTTCATGGACAACACTGAAACACCTATTCTGTTGTATTTAGCGTCATCAAAATATATTGTACGTGGTTTGTATAGGTTCCAGTTTTATGATCACGTAACTTTAAAACAGAACAAGTCAGACATCCCTGTATTAAATGAAAAATCATGACATGAAGCTAGCATTTCAAGGGCGTTTTGTGTGGGTGGGATAACATTTTGTTGACATGTTGAGTCGGTAAATGTAGGCTGGTTGAAAATCAAGAAGTTCCTGATTCGGGGTGTCCGTTTGTAGTTCATTGACTCAGCTCTCCCCATACGTTGGTTGCTGTACGTGGTTTGGACACTGCTTAAATATATGTGTATCTCAACGGTCACGGGTCGGTTCGGACCCAAGTCGTTTCGGCCACCATAAGTAAAATTAAAGTAGCAATGTTTAGGGTTTATAGACAATTTCATATGAAATGAAAATAGAATGTCAGTGCTGCAGCCAGGACATGCAATCGCGTGATTCCCTCCTTTTTCTTAAAAATCTCGCCATATTTTCACTGGAGGGGACGATTTACGGACGTTTCGCTACACAGCGTTTCGCTACCCTGACCATTTCGCTACCCTGCACTAACCCTGTCGCCCAATTAAATATAATTATTCACAGATTTCATTGATTGGGACCATAATGGATGTAGTTTAACGGATGAAAAAAAGATATGTGTATACCGATTTTAACTACCGAGCGTAGTGCTCAGCATAGGCAAACAGTTTGAATCCGAATTAGATGTCCACATATAGAAGGTGGAACATTGTAGCCATTTTAGAAAGTAAAGAATAAGATCTTTCAAATTCTATTAGCAAAAAGATACAGAGCAGACGCTGATCTGGGTCTTCTCTGTTTGCAAATGTCACGTGTGAAAACACGTTTATATGAGGGAAAGGGTTAAAATAAAGTAAATTGTAAGTATAGTCTTTTCATTTGATCGTAATACCGTTGAAAAAAGAGCAAAAAATCATTTAGCAAAAATGCATGTGGCCTGTGTCCATGTTAATTCAATTAGTGTCACATACGGATACACCAATCTTATCGGCGGTACCTGGGATCTTGGAATGGACAATATTGACACGTGGAAATACGTAAGCAATGGGTGCCATAAATCAATCAGCGTTATATCAAAGGGACACAGATAATGCATACATGTGATTTTGTAATTCACTGAAAGTGGGAGATTGGCTGTCCCAAAGTGGGAGATTTGGTCTCAAAGTGGGAGATTTTTTTCATTGACGGAATTCCATGTTTTAACTCTTTACTCCATAGATACTCATTTACAGCATATGCAAAAACCCATTTTTTAAAAAATAATATGCATATCATTAATTTTAAATTAATGATATGCATATTATTTTTTAAAAAATGGGTTTTTTTTAGTTTTATGTGTTTACAGCTATTACAGTATTAAAATTTTCCTTACAAGTGTTGCATGTTCAGTTGTTGCAACGAATAGAGCTTTTTGCCTCCTGGATACCGACATGGTACTTACTTAGCAGCGGTTGACAAATTTTAGAACGAGTAACGTGAGTAACACGAGTAAGACCTGCCAAACAACTGCTTCACATTTGTTTGTAATTAATGATTGCTTGTTTGACAAACAAATAATTTGCAAGTATAACCGATAAAGATAATAATTAAATTCATTTTTAAGTCATTTTTTTATGCCCCCATTGACGATAGTCCGGCATATTATTTTTGTCCTGTCTGTCTGTTTGTTTGTCCGTTTGTCTGTTTGTTTGTCAGCAACTTTAACATTGGTCATAACTTTTGAGCCAGTACAGATAGAGACTTTATATTTGGCATGCTTGTGTATCTCATGAGGCTGCACATTTTGAGGGGCAACATGTCAAGGTCAAGGTCATCCTGTAGGGTCAAAGGTCAAATTGTCTGTTTCTTTGTCTGTTACTTTAACACAACCTTAACATTGGTCTTAACTTTTGAGCCAGTACAGATAGAGACTTGATATTTGGCATGCATATGTATCTCATAAAGCCGAACATTTTGAGGGGTGACATGTCAAGGTCAAGATCATCCTTCAAGGTCAGAGGTCAAATATATGAGGGGGCATAGTGTTTCACAAACACATCTTGTTTATATTACATTTACACAGGGTCTGTACACATCATTCATTCTGTGACATAACACTTTATTTTAATTTTTCCAATATTGCTGTAACTCTTTTGGTATCTGAATATAAATATTTATTATAAATGTTAATAAATTCGACTCTCAAATCACTAACCACCGCCGCAACAATTTTGTTTTTCCTATTAAATTCGATAGGTAGCGAAACATACAGGTAGCGAAATGGCCAGGGTAGCGAAATGACTTCCCAGTGGGTAGCGAAATGACTGTAGCGAAAAGGTCAGGGTAGTGAAACGTCTGGCAGCCGAGGGGACGCCTAGTCGCACTAATTTATCAATATTACCAAAAGATTTGCTCCCTCAGGCTGTCAAAACAGTTTGTAGCAAGTTAAGGTTTCATATCGACTCTGAACCGGATGTTTGTAAACTGTCATGTATAGCCTGGCTAGGTAATAAAACTAAAATGCGGTTTATCTGTAACTTAGCCACTGTCATATTCTACGGGACCCCGGCAATTCCAGGTATGTGAACTGCTGTCTGCCCAAGATCTACAGATTTTCGTGACTACACTGTTAATTAATTGCGCTGATGATCAAACAATAAAACCCCACTCACAACTGAAAATTAATAACTTCTTACTTGTGGAGTAAAGTACTGTTTGCCTGCCCCATACCAAGTTGTTCAGCTTCTACGAGTCAGAGACAGAGTAGACCTGTAGATAGTGGTGAAATCGACCATGTCAAATCCATTGCACTAGATTTGCATTGATATTGTTGAGAAATAAAAATCCCCTCTATTTTGTACAAGTCCCCCCTAAATTTCAAAGGGAGGGGTAAATAGCCCCCTCCTTTTAAACCCCTGGCTGCAACACTGGACTTGTCTAACCGATTTAAACTGCCCACTAAACTCAAATAAGGGATATTGTTTACAAAGCTACATCACTGTGTACATCACTATGTCACGGTTGCTAGTGCTGTCCAAGTGCTGAGTCAATGGTTTTAAGCTGTCATAAACGATAGTCAGCTAATCAAATGTTCTTCACAAGGGTTTAATTTTGGCAGCAATAATCCAGTCTTCAGGACAAAGTAAAAACTGAATAGCCAACTCTGATAGGCCAACGCCACAGAATTTGTAAGAAATGCAGTTTAATTAATAATGGAACTTACAATAAAACAGTTCTATATCTTCCTGCAATATATAATTTGAAATTGATTCATTCTTCCAGAAAAAATATACAGAATGTAGAGTGGACTGAATCTCAGAACCATCTTTGCTGCATGTAATAACTTTGCTTTATTTTATTTTCAGTGCTTGTCTAAGCATTTTGTCATTGTGTAGACAATGTCATTGCTAGTGAAAAGCCTAAGTTACTGTCGACAGATAGCTACAAGACTTGCCAACCAGGCCACAAAGCCTGCTCACCACAAGCAGGTATTATTACACTTGATAAACTATTTAGTATTAAGTAAGTAAACAAGTTGATACTGACAGAAATAGTTGCATATCTCGACAGCTTGGTGCAAAACTATTGTAACTCCTTCACTTTGTGAGGGAGTTACAATAGTTTTGCACCAAGCCCTCGATCTGTTTTAGCTGACATGAAACCATATAGGCTATGGAGGTAGTCCTTTGCAAATAGAAATGTCTGGGTCACCGGTGGTGTAGTGGTTATAGAACAATGAATAAAGGTGTGCATTAACCCTTTCCTCCATAGGCTATTTTTAGACACAACCTCTGAGTAAATCTACCAAAACGGGGCATTAACTAGAGAAAAGGAAAATTTTAGAATTTTGTAGTTTGAAACCATTGTGATAAATAATGCATTTGCTCCTATAGGAGCAAATGCTCTATTTATCACAATGGTTTCAAGAAGTGACTATTACAGAGGCTTAGAAAGGCATACTTATGGAGGAAAGGGTTAAAGAAGTAAAATTGTAATTTCTCCACAAACACTCTATGTTGTTTTGACAACACTTTAGAACTGTCTTGGAGAGTCTGTTCTATAGAGTGGTCACAACATGGTGTTTAATGGAGAAATAAAGGAGTTATTCTTGAAAATGTTTTGATTTACACATCTTATCTGGGCCACTTTGCCAGCGTATTTGCTTCTCACCAATGAGATCCTGGCTTGATTCCAGGTCGTAGCAGCATATGAGAGGGTATGGTGGATGTTGGAAACACATTGGTTTTCTCTAGGTATTCCTGTTTCTTCCTGTATTAGATAACCACATACAGCACTATCCAAGTCATTATGTCTCCCCCCCATATTTATATGGGGGAGACATATTGTTTTCGTGAGAGCTGTCTGTCCGTCCGCACTCACCAAAGGGTAGTTGTGTGACTTTTTCTAACTAGTCGCACAAGTAAAATCATTAACCTGGCCATCTCTTGTGACATTAACCTGGCCATTTCTTGTGACATTAACCTGGCCAGTTGTGGGACATAGGGTTAGGGTAAGGGTTAGCTTCCAGATCATTCTATTCCAAAGTTAGAGCCAAAAATAGTTTTACTTGTGGGACTAGTCACACAAGAAAAGATCAAAGGAAAAAGTCACACAACTACCCATTTGTTAGTATGTCTGTCTGTCCGTCTGTCCGTCACACTTTTTGTCCGGACGATAACTTCAATATGCCTGATGCCAGTTGATTGAAACTTCATATATGTAAAGAGCATAATGAGAGGAAGTGTCATGCACAAGGTCCATAACTCTGGCTTCACTAATATAGGAGTTATTGCCCCTTGTAAAAAAATTCACACTTTTTTGTCCGGACGATAACTTCAATATGGCTGATGCCAGTTGATTGAAACTTCATATAATGAAAGAGCATAATCAGAGGAAGTGTCATGCACAAGGTCCATAACTCTGGCTTCACTAATATAGGAGTGATTGCCCCTTGTAAAAAAATGCACACTTTTTTGTCCGGACGATAACTCCTATATGGCTCATGCCATTGGATTGAAACTTCATATATGGAAAGATCATGGCGAGAGGAAGTGTCATGCACAAGGTCCATAACTCTGGCTTCATTAATAATGGAGTTATTGCCCTTGTAATTTTTTCAACAAATGTTTTGTCCGGGCGATAACTCCTATATGGCTCATGCCATTGGATTGAAACTTCATACATGGAACGATCATGATAAGAGAAAGTGTCATGCTCAAGGTCCATAACTCTGGCTTCACTAATATTTGAGTTATTGCCCTTTGTAAAAAAACACACAATTTTTTGTCAGGATGATAACTCCTATATGGCACATGCCATTGGAGTGAAACTTCATACATGGATTGATCATGATAAGAGAAAGTGTCATGCATAAGGTCCTTAACTCTGGCTTCAATAAATTGAGAGTTATTGCCCCTTGTACATTTGTTTAACGCTTTCTTGTCCGGACGATAACTCCTACATGGCTCTTGCCATTGTATTGAAACTTTATACATGGAAAGAGCATGATGAGAGAAAGTGTTATGAACAAAGGCCATGACTCTGGCTTCAATACTTTTGGAGTTATTGCCCTTTGTTACATTTTTTGTCCGATCAATAACTCCTCTTCGACTGATACTATTGGAATGACATTTCATTTATGGAAAGAGCATGATGAAAGTAAGCGTCATGCACAAGGGCCATAACTCTGGTATCAATACTTTTGAAGTTATTAGCTGTTATCATTTTCTTCTTGAAAAATGTGGTGTGGAAAGCGCATAATGAGGGGAAGTATCAATCATCAAGTCCATAACATTTTTAGTGATTTCCCTTTACATATTGTTTTTATTAGAGGGGAGACATCCGTTTTTGTGACAAAAACCTCTAGTTTATGTATTAATCCTTTCATCTATGAATATTCATGTAAGGAATAATAATGTCATGAATAATAATTAGATTAATTTGTTATAATACAACAGGGACACAGGAATGTCATGGCAGAAACTGTAGAATCATGTCTACATGTTACTTACAGGGTTTTCCCTGACCCCCCTATTTCTATTGACATGACTCTTACATTTTACAAATGACCCTCAAAATTAAGAGGGTCTGTTCTTTACTTTATAGTGAGGGGGGTCAAGAGGACTTTTTGAAGGGGACAAGGGAAAATTATAATTTATTTTATAAGCAAACAGAGCAGATCCAGATCAGATGGCTCCTATAGGAGCTGTCTGATCTGGGTCTACTCTGGTTGCAAACAAAGGTGTCCGACGCATGCTTGGACTCACCCATAGACCTCCTCTCCCCCCCCCCCCCCCCCCCCCCCCCCCCCCCCCCCCCCAAAAAAAAAAAAAAAAATAAAAAAAAATTGATCGAAGTATGTTCAACTAGCCTAAAACTATCTATTTGAACCCTAAACCACTACGAAAAACAAGAAAAACACGACCCGGAAAAAAAATTCCTTTCGGGTCTACATATGTATTGATACATATATAGACCCGAAAGGAAATTTTTTTCCGGGTCGTGTTTTTCTTGTTTTTCGGAGTGGTTAAGGGTTCAAATAGATAGTTTTAGGCTAGTTGAACATACTTCGATCACTTTTTTTTTTTTTGGGGGGGGGGGGGGGGTTCTATGGGTGAGTCCAAGCATGCGTCGGGCACCTTTGGTTGCAAAGGCATAGAAACTAGAAAGACGTATTTGTGGAGTAAAGAGTTAAAGGCAATGTGACTATGAATGATGTGTTTTACAAATCTGTGAAAATGAAGCAAAATTATAGTTGTTTAATGAAAGGTAGTAGCCTGTGGAGCTAGCAAATATTCACTTAAAATTGCACACATTTGATCCATTTGTGTTTGTGATATCTGTCCATAAATAAATGAATGACATCAAGCATTAGTTTGAAGACTATCTCCCAGATTTCCCCTATTAAAACCTTTGGGTCTGTTTTGATATCCTTGAACCATACTAGATTATTTCAAACATATATGTCATTCATGCAGAAATGATTGCCATGCCTTGGTTGATCAACTAACTTATGGTCACATTGTAAAAATCATAGCCACCAAGAATTGAACATGTTGCTTTTACAGGTTTATAATAGATAATGGCTATAGTGAAAATATTAAGAAAAAAATACATTCTGACGATTCTGTGAGATACATGTACCAAGTTTCTTAACCCTTCTCTTGCTGAATTTTAAAATACATTTCTCCTTCTTTACCCATGCCCTGTTGTATAATTACATTTATCTTCACTGTGTACAAGTATTTCACTGTGCAATCACTGCTGTGGAGTGCACTGGTTGCACAATCAATTTGTAAATAGTGCAGACCCTGATGAGACAGCTCCTGCAGGAGCTGTCTCATCTGGGTCTTCACTATTTACAGGTACGTATATTGACCTGCAGGAGCTGTCTCATCAGGGTCTGCACTATTTACAAGTTGATTGTGCAACCAGTGCACTCCACAGCAGTGATTGCACAGCGAAGTACGTGTACACAGTGAAGATATATGTAATTATACAACAGGGCATGGGTAAAGAGGGAGAAATGTATTTTAAAATTCTGCAAGAAAAGGGTTAACATTAGGACCCAAAGTGTTTGACACTCTGACATGTTTGTTTATATAAAACAGAAATGGAAGAAAAAATGCAAATGTTCTTTTAGAATTGAAACTGACAACAATTCTTAACAACAACAGTAACATTTACTGGTATGTTGCATATTAAGTCAAGACTTTTATTGTTGCTGGTATGTTGCATATTAAGTCAAGACTTTTATTGTTGCCTTATTGCAGGTATTTGGCAGTTTAAATTTGCTCAATGTAGAGAGTAACATTTGCCAGGCAGCGGTGACATCAACTGTCAGATGGAGTTCGACGAAGAAGCCGTACAAATTTGAAGCCCCATCACCATACAAGACCCCGGGCCCAAACCGACATGGGTACCAACAAAAGTTCTTTGATGGAGGTAATCAAGCATACCCCATTTAGGTGTTCACCAAATTATTACCAAACTATGACTTCTTAACATTACATTTTTCGAAGAAATATAAAGGGCTATTCTGCTGAACAGGGCATGGAAATAGGCGGAACTTTGAAGTTAAAGATTTTCATGAAGTGCCTTTTATTATGGCCGCACACCTTGGGTGCCCTATAGTAATCACCTTGTCCGTCAGCCCGTCATGCTTTTTTGTCCGCCCTCTAACTCAAATAGTTTTCATCTGATCTTCACCAAACTTACAGAGAATGTTTATAGGTGTAAAATCTTGACCAAGTTCGATTACCACCTAAATCGCATTAGACACCTCTGAGTTATGACCCTTGATTCACTAAAAATTGGCCATTTTAGCCTTGTCCGCTCTTTAACTCAAATAGTCTTCTTCTGATCTTCATCAAACTTGCGGAGAATGTTTATAGGTGGAAAATCTTGACCAAGTTTGATTACCATCTGAATCACATAAGACAACTTTGAGTTATGACCCTTGATTCAGTCAAAATTGGCCGTTTTAGCCTTGTCCGCTCTCTAACTCAATTATTTTACATCTGATCTTCACCAAGCTTACAGAGAATGTTAATAGGTGCAAAATCTTGACCAAGTTCGATTATCAGTCAAATTGCATTAGACACCTCTGAGTTATGACCCTTGATTCAGGCAAAATTTGCCATTTTAGCCTTGTCTGCTCTCTAACTCAAGTAGTTTTGATCTAATCTTCACCAAACCTGCAGAGAATGTTCATAGCTAAATTGCATGTTACACTTGAGTTATGGCCCTTGAATTAGTCAAAATTTGCCATTTCAGCCATGTCTGCTCTTTATCTCAAACACTTTTTATCTGCTATACACCATACGTTCTGAGAATGTTTATAGGTAAACAGTCTTCGCCAAGTTTGATCACCATGTGGGGCCCTTTCTGACATGGTCAGTGTTCTAGTTAGAAACGATAACTTTTGTTTTGAATCTTGATCAGTGTCATCAGGTGACCTTTATGATTAGTTCTTACCTCTGGACGGAACAATTACAGAATTATGCCCAGGGTGACTGACAGCGGTGTTCAAACCATGTCCACTCCCAAGACTTTCATCCAGTCTTCACCTAACTTGCTGAAATGTTTGTGGAATTAATATCTCAGCCAAGGCTGATAACCAGTCATGGTACCTCAGAATTATTGCCCTTGAATTGCCCAAAATTACAGGCAGATGGTTGGCATCCAAACCATGTCTACTCTCATGGTGGAACAATTTTCATCAAACCTTCACCAAACTTGCAGAAAATATTTGTGGTAATTATATCTCAGCCAAGTTTGATAAACTATTACAGTACATTGTTCCAGGCATTTCTGAATTATTGCCTTTGAAATTTGAATGGTCCAGCAGTAGCCATTTTGGCCTTGTCTACCCTCTAAGCAGAAGACTTTTCATCCAATATTCAGCAAACTTGCTGAAAATGTTTGTGGTAATATCTCAAGTCAAATTTGTTAACTAGTCATATTGGTCCAGGCTCTTAAGAATTATGGCCCTCGAATGGTCCAAATTAAGCAATAATGGCTTTGTCCGCTTTTAAGTCATATATAAAAGGCGGGTATATTTTTTGGCATATTGGTACTCTTGTTTTAAATTTTGTATAAGATGCCATACTATACATGTATAGTACAAAGTTTGTGTATTAAATTCCTCGGAGTCGGATTAGTTACAAACTTTCACGGATAACAACATTGCAAAATATTTATATTGAAATGAATTTTGGCTGTAATGGTTTTTGACAGAAGTACGGCTCTTTGAGTGTTTTTGTTTTATGAGATATTCTGCAAAAATCTTGTGTGTCCAACTCTGAAACTTTTGATAAGATTTGATTGAAACTTCCACAACTGAACAAAATTTATATGTAGATGTTCATCTAAAGTACAGTTAAACCACTCTAAATTGACTGCCAAAAGAGATCTTATTCCAGATCCTTTAGGAGCTTTCTGCATTACTTTTGTCCTTTACTAAGCAGCCACCTACTGTTAAAGACACTGATGCTTATTCATCAAGTGGGCCTTTTTAGAGGGGCTCTACAAACAGGGCAGACCCAGATCAGATGGCTCCAATAGGAGTCATTTAATCTGGGTCTAATCTGTTTGAAAAGGCGTAGAAAGGCATATTTATGGAGTAATGTATTTAGACTGGTTTTGCTGTAATTTAAATGTTCGAACATACTGTTCTCAGACAGCTCATGTAATTGTTGTCTCTTGCCACATGTCATATTCCTCGAGGTCTGACCGGCCGCGTTGCTCAGTGGTAGAGCGTCCGCCTGCGGTACGGAAGGTCGTGGGTTCGATCCCCGGCCGCGACAGACCAAAAAGTTGTTAAAAGTTGGTACTAGTAGCTCCCTTGTCTACGCTTGACATTAAATAGGTAGTTCTAGGACAGTTCGCCCCGGTGTCAGGATAATATGACTGGGTGGGGTGCCCTTGCCATGTGCCTGCGGCAGGGGCATTCCAGTGAGGCAGCATTATAACTTGTCTCATGCGGGTGCCGTCTACAAATAATAAAAATACTGTTGGTCAGACATAAAACCCAGCTCACTCAACTCCTCGAGGTCTGTCTGAGCCACTGTATTTATTGCTAATGATTGCATTGTGTGAATGTTTGTTCAGGGAGTAATGTCCCTTGTAAGATATTTAAAACTTGTTCTCTGTTTCAGGTCGTCTTCCTCGAGGCCTGTCTGAGCCACTGTACTCACTGAAACCATACAGACCAAAAGATTGCTGGGACAAGAAACATGCCTTGTTTGGCCAGAATGATTATATAGGTAAAGTGTGTTTCAGTGAAAAACATAGAGAAAATGATTGTTTTGTTGTGGCATTGAAATTTATTTCATTGAGTGGACAACCGAAATTGGTATTTGTACAAGTGGCAACGCTGACACATTTGATGTTCACATGCGATATATGTTTCAATCATACGAGGACTGATTGATAAGTTTTAAGCATTTAGTCCTATTACTCCTTGACTACATAAAATTATGTAACAACAACCCATGTCATTTGGTCAATTAACCCTTTGCTTGCTGAATTTTAACGTACATTTCTCCTTCTTTACCCATGCCCTGTTGTATAATTACATATATCTTCACTTTGTACAAGTATTTCGCTGTGCAATCACTGCTGTGGAGGGCACTGGTTGCACAATCAACTTGTAAATAGTGCAGACCCTGATGAGACAGCTCCTGCAGGAGCTGTCTCATCTGGGTCTTCACTATTTACAGGTAGGTATATTGACGTGAATAGTAAGCGAAGGGTTAATACCAAAGTGGTAACGCTCAAAAGTAAACTGGCCAAGTGACTGTTGCAAAAGGGTCAAAATTGCTGACTAAGCAGTGATTCAATACTTGCATAAAAAGGGTCTAGCACCTAAGGATATTCATGTTGATATATGGCAGCAATGGAAAAGAATGCCTCTTCATATACATGAACTATGATAAAGAGGTGGTTGGCAGAATTTAAGTGTGGCAGGGGGAGCCTTTAGGAGGACCCTCATCCTGGGTCCGTGCTTATAAAGCTTTTTAGTTGAGTCTGAGTTCGTTCTCAAGCTTTTGATTGGTCAGATTTGAGTTCTCAAGCTTTTGATTGGTCAGATTTGAGCCAAAGGCTCAAATCTGACCAATCAAAAACTTGAGAACGAACTCAGACTCAACTAAAAGTTTTATAAGCATGGACCCTGGCCTTTCGCAATGGCAACTCCCTAAATGGTAAAGACCTTGACATGGTTATAGGTGACAGACAAGTTACAGAAAGATACATAACTAGTGCTGTGGGGGTATCTCATGAAAGATTTAATTCCATGATTCTTATGGAACATCTGGTGATGAGAAAACTCTCGGCCTGTTGTACCCAGAGTTCTAACAGTTGATCCACACAGGACTGAATGTGTCGCATGCTAATCTTAACCATTTTGAGACAGATCCTGGCAACTTTCTGCAGATGTTTGTGACTGTGGATGAGACGTGAGTTCATCATTTCATGCCAGAATCTAAATATTAGTCTAAACAATGGAAACATTCTGGTTCATCCCCGCCAAAAAAGGCAAAGATTTCCATCAGCTGGGAAGGTTATGGCCTCGGGTTTTTTTTCATGCTGATGGTATATGGTAACCGTATTCATATGGTAGATTTTCTCCTAAAGGGGCAGACAATCTACAAATTTCCATAAGCAAACAGAGCAGACCTTGATCAGATGGCTCCTACAGGTACTATCTGATCTGGGTCTGCTCTCTTTGCTAAGATATGAGAAGACATTTATATGAAGGTTAAGTTAACCCTTTCCCTCATATAAACGTGTTTTCACACATTTGCAAACAGAGCAGACCCAGATCAGATGGCTCCTAGAGGAGCCATCTGATCAGGGTCTGCTCTGTTTGCTAATAGAATTTGATAGATCTGTTTCTGTACTTTTTAAACTGTCTACAATGTTACACCTTTCATATTTCTTTATAACTATATGTTAATGAATATGTAGTAGGTATTGAAATTTGGCCTAAATACAGAACAGGGAAAGGGTTAAGCAATGTAGAAAACTCATTAAAGGTGTTTTTATTCACCAGGATATTGCTCTACATCCGTCCTTGCATTGTCTGCATTCAATGATTGTGGCTTTGAATTGAGTCAGCATCCAGTTTACGCGCATGATCTCTCCCCACCAGCCTTCCATTTGTTTCCAGAGTTGAAAAAGGCCATGTTTGGTACCCATTTTCAGTAAGATGGCATCATACATGTAGTGGAGGACCTTCTATAGAGTATAGAAAAGGACTTCTATAAATGTGGCATTGAGGCCCTTCAACATTGCTGGCAAGAATATCTAGACACTGAGGGGGATAATGTTGAAAAATAATACATGTACAGTAATTATGTGTCCCAAAAGTCAAGTCTTTACATGTGAGGCTCACAGCTTACCAATCGGCCCTTGTACATGGAAACAAGAATTACATGTATTTTATTTCTAACATTTTTCTGTAAAATTGATTTCAGTTAGATTTACAGCTGACAACATTTATGCTTGAACCAAACCATTGATTAGTGACATCACATTTCGTTACATGTTATTTGCAAGTATTGTTTACAAAATAGTTTACTTTAAGACAAAGTTTGTGTTATGGCTCTTTGAATTTAGTTTACTTTAAGACAAAGTTTGTGTTATGGCTCTTTGAATCTTCATACATGCAGTGAATCTTCATTCAGGCAGTATGCTAATGGTGGACTTACCCTTTCCTTCATGTTTTCCTATTTGCAAACAGTAGACCCAGATCAAGCGGCTCCTATAGTAGTCGTCTTATCAGGGTCTGCTCTATTTGCTAGTGGAATTTGAAAGATCTGTTTTCTTTACTTTCTGAAATCATGCTACAATGTTCCACCTTCCATATTTCATTATAACTATTATGTCCATGAATAACTATTATGTCCATGAATATCCAGTAGGTATTGAAATTTAGAATGGATATAAAACAGGGAAAGGGTTAAGACAATGTTTGATTTTTGGCCCTTTGAATCTTCACACATACAGTGAATCTTCATCAGTATGCTTGTGATGGACTTTATAAATACTCTTTAATGAAGCCACCATTCTGTCATTATACAGAAACCCACACAATTTGGTTATCTGCCTCCTGGTCTCTAACTATTCTACTTTAATACATGTACTTGGACCTTTTGAATGTGAGAAACTTGTGTACTGGTATTTACAAACAATGTAAACCCAGATCAGGATCTGCACTGTTTGTCATTCAAAATCCTTTAAAACTGCAAGCTTTTCTGACTGAATAGAATCTAGTTAAACATTGGTGGGCCATTCCACTGTGAATTTCAGCATTCAAATGATTAAAATATGAATGGGGAGACATGTTTTTGTGACTCAAACACCCTGTTGCAAACAGTTTGTCTACATCTTTTGCTGAGTAAGTGAGCAAACAGTTTGTCAAAGTCTGTTGCAGTATATGTGACATAGATGCGATATCGTAGCTGTAAGACTGATAATGACTAACGTCCAGTTTACATTTAGGAATAGAGCTACGTTATCGTATCTATATGTGACAATGCAGTGAAATACTTTTTTTTTCATTTTCAGACATCCTCGGAGATTCCAATGTGCGACCAATAGATCTTGTTCAAGGCCCCAAGTGGTTACGAGGGTTCAACGGAAATGAGATGCAGAGATTGGTGCGTCGACTTAACTATGAGGGCTATAAGATCAAACAGCTATATCCAAGTAAATATCACAGCATGACAAAGAGGGTGCGCTTCCTGTACAAGAAATATAATTGGCGCAGAGGAAAAGCACTACCAGGTCCTAATAAATGGCAACCATAATTCAATAAAGACATGTTCTTGAAATTTCTTTTGTGTCTTTGTATCTTATCCTGAAATTACTGGCTATTTTGAAAAATGCCCTTAAACCTCTACAAAAATGTCACGCAGCAGAAATAATTCTCATAAGGATCCAAACTATGTTTTTGCAGACTGTATTTTCTTGGAGGAATGGAATATAAGATAACTGTTGAGAATTGTAGCAGATGACAATTTTGCAGATGGATTGCACATGACTTGCAAAACTCGTGTAGAACTCCATTGTCAATTAGGCCCCTCCCAACTTCATGATTTATACAGTAGAGTCTCGCTAATGAGATCGCATACTTCAACAAAATAGGAGTCTGTAAAAGCAGGTGTTTGCCTAGTGCATGGCAAAAGTAATGCAGACAGATCCTACAGGAGCATGCTGCATAATCTTTGCCATGCATTAAGCTACCAATTTTTTATGCCCCCACCCTTAGGCAATAGGGACATTAAGTTTTACTCTTGACCGTACGTACATGTACATACGTCTGTCCTGTGAAATTTTCATCAAAGATTTATTCGCTTGTGTATGTTGGAATGATTTGATATTTGGTCTGAAGCATAATCATAGTGAGTTGTACCGTGTCTTCCCTTTTCAGGTCTGTCGTTCATCTATTTCCTGTTTGCCGACACTTTGATTGATTTTTGGTGATTTTTAGCTCGTCTGTTTCGAAGAAATCATGAGCTATTGTCGTAACTCCGGCATCCGCGTCGTCATCGTCGTCCGAAATCTTAACATTGACCATAACTTCTTCAATTTTTCATTTACAACCTTCATTTTTGGGTATGCATGTTCATCTTGACAATGACGACAGGCGAGCGTTGGCACCCGCTTGCGGTGCTCTTGTTTAACAATTTGTGTCGTGTGTAGATGCGAATCTGGTCACGAATAGCGGGAGAAGGGCTAATATAGGACACATAACACTATTTATTATGAAAAACAACTCGATCGTTAACAAATAATCTTACACACACAATTGTTCCCCTTTAGCAGGTCCTAGTCTAAAAGAATCTTAAATGGAATCTTTAAGGCAAGCCTAACTTGACAAATCTTTTGTTCATATTTCTTTAACCCTTTTGCTCGTGTAAACGACTCTTCGCATCTTTGCAAACAGAGTAGCCCCAGGTCAGACGACTCCTATATGAGCCATCTGATCAGGGCTTGCTCTGTTTGCTTATGGAATGATATACAGGTAAACCTCTGAAAACCGAAAATCTCTAAAAACCGAACAAATATTTTGGTCCCGAATTTTTCCTTATACATGTATATTCTATATAGAAAATCACTCTGAAAACCGAACTCTCTGAATTCCGAATACCGAACACAATTTCCGGAACATAAAACCTATATTTGCATTGTAAATCACCTCTGAAAACCGAACATACCCTGAGGGCCAGTTAGGGGTGCTGACTTGGTGATATTTTTACTAGGGAATTTTGGGACCCCTACTGTGTTTGACAGCTGCCTGTGTCTGTGTACAGTGTAAACTGCAAAGGTGTGAAAACCACAATAGGGGTATAGACAGCTGATGTTGCTTTTGGAAATCATTAGAAAACTTTAATTAGGCAATGTCATGATTTTTCACACCTCCTTATTGAAATTAAGGGAACATGCAAATTGTGTTTTTATACAATACAATACAAATCTTTATTGGCATTAAGTATAAACATACACTTCTAGCCATCTAAAGATGGAAAAGGAACATGGATTATAACAAAACTGTAGACCTATTTTCTGAGAAGCAGTGTAGACCCAGATTAGTAATCGTGCTTTCGGCGCGCTTTCTGCTCAGGGTCTACATTGTATTGTGTTTTTATACAGGCATTTTGCTTATGAAAAATAATGATAGCTAATTACAAATCAATCAGTCAGTTTGATGTAAACACTCAACACAATCATGTCTGCGCCTCCTTCTAAATGTTGACGGGTTGAGTTCACTTAATAGGATTGAGTTAATTTGATTAAAGATTCAGAGGCTATTCCAAAACCGACGTTATCCATATGTGGCAAAGTATAAATTAGATAAAACAATATTACAATTTGATTATTTTCTTGTTACTGTATACTTCCATCTATAGTAGAAACTAAATGTTTTATCTTATTCTGATAAGATCAAAAGAAATAATGTTTTTACAGAAGATCACATTCACCACCTTCAGGTTTCAGTTTAAGAAAAATCTCTGAAAACCGAACACCTCTGAAAACCGAACATTTTGTCTGGTCCGAAGGTGTTCGGTTTTCAGAGGTTTACCTGTAGATGTGATTTTTAACAGTTTCTGGCAAGGTAAACACATCACATGTTCATGTGCATGTACCTTTTTTAACCATTAATCTAATAAATATTTATTCATTATGTTATTATTTCTTACATGACCTTTGAACATGCAAAGGGTTATGAATGACAAAGCTACGGTTGCTTTATATCCATGCAACATTCTGTATATATGGATTGGATGCTATAGTACCCTACTCTGCCATTCTACTGTCTAGATAAATCTGCCATTGTGCAAAGACGACAGTTTCCAACCACATTTGCATTAGTTCCGAATGTTGAACTTTACTGGGTTTGTGTAACCTTGACATTTGACCTTTACTACTGTTAGTACTTGGCAATAGTTCTATTTTATGCCCCCCCCCCCCGGATCAGATCTTGGGGGCATATTGTTTTTGCCCTGTCTGTCTGTTTGAGGACACCTTTAACATTGGTGATAACTTTTCAGCCAGTAAAGATAGAGACTTGATATTTGGCATGCATATGCATAAAGCCGCACATTCTGAGAGTTAAAGGTCAAATTGGCCGGGGGGAATAGTGTTTCACAAACGCATCTTGTTTTGTTTTGTAAATGTCTGTTCTATGGTACTGGAGCAAAGTGTTGTCTACCCTTTTTATCACGGATTTTAGAAATTCTGTTTTAGGAAGGCAACGAAATTGGCCAAACATCCTTACTCTTTACTCCATAGATACGCCTTCTATCCCTTTGCAAACAGAGCAGATCCAGATCAGGAACCGTCTGATCGGGGTCTGCTCTGTTTGCTTATGAAATAATATAGAAGAGATTCTACAGCTTCTGTCTTGGCCAAAAATTCCTGTGTTTATGTGCCATACAAAATTTAATGTAACATTTAATGTAATTAATATTCACAATGTTATTATATTTTTGTATTTCTTACATGACTATTCATGAAGTAAAGGTTTAACGCACGCGAAGCTGAAAAAAGTCTGCTCAAACCAGATTTGTTTCGACTATTACTTGTATCTGATTCGTTTAAAATATTTTTAAAACTATTGACTTGTTGTCAAACAATTTAGATTCTAATGAGACGCAGACTTACTCAGCATCTCATCTGGATCCAAGTTGTACCAGTCAGATCACGCTTAACATGCACGAGAAGGATTAAACTACATGTACATTGCATTTCCCTACGATTGTTACAGTACAATATGGCACACAATACAGTAAACTCACAATTACCCGAACAATCAAATACGTATTATTATCGACCTTTAAGACAGGTGACAGCTTCATGCAAAATGAAAGTCATGCAGAAAGCTCCTAGAGGAGCTTTCTGCATGACTTCCACCTTGCATTAAACAGTCATTGGTCTATTTTGTTTTTCGGATTTAATTTTCGAATAATCGAGATTTTAATGTAAGTCATGCTTATGATGTACACTGAATATGTCGTAAGCGTATCTGTTACAAAATGTGTGACTTCAAGTATTCTTTGAAACTATAAAATGTGCTGCCACCAAATTGGCTGAACGTGTCACTCTATCTTAAGTGTCTATAGAAATGCCCTAAACGTGTATATATATACATGTATAGAAAATCCCATATACAGCTGATTTAGCACCAGTGGTACAACGCGGTATTCACTTAACATTTAATTGTAAATCAGAATACAGGCGAAAATAAAGTGATGGCATACCAATGCAATATTCTGTAGATTTGAAGAGTCACAGATTGGTTGAAAATCGACACCTGATATGCACAACGGCTTCCTTACGTTTCAGATAGGATTTAAGTAAAAAGTATTTGCATCGGCCGGGAATCGAACCCGGGCCGCCCGCGTGGCAGGCGAGCATTCTACCACTGAACCACCGATGCTCACATTTAAGGTTGTTCAGCTTACTCTATATAGAAGTATACTACTTACGCTACTTGTGTTCTTCGAAGTATGACATAAAAAGTGATCCATTTAACCTTTAGCCTGCTGAGCAAATTATTTTTTCAGAATGTTTCACCTACTACATTTTAAAAAATCATACTAAAATCAATTTGTCTACCAAAATGCAATCAGAGTGTCAAACATTTTGGATCCTGATGAGACGCCGAGTTACTCGGCGTCTCATCTGGATCCAAAATGTTTGCATATGTATTCACTGACCCACCCATAGCAGGCTAATGGTTAAGACAAGACACCAGTTACCACAGATAGCGGCATCGCAGTGACTGAACATGTACATAATGTTACACAAGTATAGCAATTCAGAATGAAACCTGCTCAATTAAAAAATCCGTATAGAGCGATTTTGAGTTGCGCCATTTAATTAAATGTTAAAGGGTTCTATATGGCTTTCTGCATTATGTTTGATCTGCAGTAAGCTACCACTTGCCTTACAGACCCATAACTAGACCTTTTATGACCGCTTAACCCTTTCCTCCATAGGCTATTTTTAGATCCAACCACTTTGAATAAATCTACCGAAAATGAGCATTAACTAGAGAAAAGGAAAATTTTAGAATTTTGTAGTTTGAAACCATTGTGATAAATAGAGCATTTGCTCCTACTGATTCAAATGCTCTATTTATCATAATGGTTTCATAAAGGGACTTTTACAGAGGCGTAAAAAGGCATATTTATGGAGGAAAGGGTTAAGACAGGTTCTACTGACATGCAGGCAGAAGGCTGGTCTGTATACTTGGAAACGTGCACAAACTTTAGCAATTAACTATACTTCAGTAGATTTCAAGATGCTTTAACCTTTGAATTAGGGATGTGCATGTGCTGTCATTTGCAAATACAATTGAACTTCGATATCTCGAACTCCAAGGGACTATACAAATTAGTTCGAGATAACAGAAGTTCGAGTTTTCGGATTTCTAACCTGGACAAATTCTCGAGTGGACAGCTAAATGCACGTGTAAAGTAATACTGAAAGCTCCTACAGGTACTTTGCACATGCATTAAGCTGTCACGTGTGTTTCTAGATATCCGTAGTAATACATTTGATTATGTATTGTAAGTTTTGGAAGGACCGAACTTTTAGTTGGAGTTATCCCGAAGTTCCCGAGTTATCCGAGTTCGAGATATCGAAGTTCCACTGGAGTGAAAACTCAGCACATGGGGCTGCCAGAGGAGCCTTCTGATCATGGTCTGTACTGTTTGTCACTCAAAATCCTCCAGCAAGTTTTTAAAAGCTGTTCATACTGAGTGGACTTATTTACTTTTAATGTTCTGCAATTTTCATGACACATTAATGAAACTCGTTATATCACAATGGATTGTAGATGTGCATGATATATGTTTTGTATGTTGTCAATAACGTTGGTCAAAGGTAGACATCTCAAATTGAGAAGAATCTCAAGATGAGAAACTTTATATAAGGACATAGGGATATACATTTGTACTTGACTGTGTATGCCCCAAAAATCGTATTGCAAACATTATTCCGTTTTAACTAACATGAGCATGTGCTCGGAGTGAGCTATTTTGACCACCCACCGTCCGCATCTGTTTGTCGATCGTGCATCTTTTCAGCTTTCTTGTAACCTTTTCCTTGTTCAATATTCATGTCAGAAATAATGACATCATGAATATTTATATGCTGAAGTTTTATAATGTAAACTTTTCCATAGAATTTTTGGCTTCGATAAAACTTCAAAATTAGATATACATGTATATCATGTCATAAGCAAACAGAGCAGACCCCTGGGTTAAACAATATCTGGAGTCATTTATGTTTGTCTAATGGAGACCATTCAAATTGAATTCCATTTCATGTATATCTTCAGGGGCGGGACTGTTTTTCCATATATGGAATCTCCAGTGGGAAGATTTCAATACAAGTTTGCAGGAATTATCTACCCTCTACCAAATTTGTTAAACTCATTATACCTCCACATTTTTTATTTATTTATTTAATTATTATTTTTTTTTTTTTTATTATTTTTTTTTTTGGGGGGGGGGGGGTTATATAGGTGTCAGCTTTGTGGTCGGTCGGTCGGTCTGTTGACCTTTCCTCGCGGTTTCTCGGTAACCGCTGACTGGAATCCAATGAAATTTGACATGGTGCTTTATTATAAAGAGGACATGCGCATCCAATTATAGTTTTCCAGCTGATTGATTATGATATTTATCGTGAAGAGTGATTGCGCATCCTATAACAGTTTACAGTTTATCTATTTTCTTACAGAGTTATGGTCCTTCGAATTGTACAAATCTTTTTTTTGTGACAGTCACGTTTGTGTGTATGTGTGTATGTGTGTGTGTGTATGTGTGGGTGGGGGGTGGGAGGGGGGTATTAATCACCTTCATTGATTGTTCTAGTGCTGATTCGTTAAAAAACATGAGTTGGGCTAACTATTCTTGTATGACAATAGTGGAAATGCCAAAAATCTCTGAAACCACTTGGTAGATTTCAATAAAATTTGCAGGAATGATCATTGGTTGACCACCACCTAAATTTTTAAACCAGTTTGAATCGTTTAAACCATAATCACCAGGGGCGGGTATAATTTTCCTGATATGTCTGTGATGGAAATTTAAAAAAAAACCTTTGAAACACTATATTTGTTCCAAATTTCAATACCCACTGAATATTTATGGACAAAACAGTTATAATGAAATATGGAAGGTGGAACATTGTAACATCTTAGAAACTAAAGGAACAGATCTGTCAAATTCCATTAGCAAACAAAGCAGATCTTGATAGGAGCCGTCTAACCAGGGTCTGCTCTGTTTGCAGATGTGTGAACATGTGTGAAGGAAAGGGGTTAAAAGCATGGTTGGCTGGGGTGGGGCTAATTTTCCTTATAATTATACCCCCACAAACAGAGTTTGAGGGGGGTATACTGGAATCAGCCTGTCGGTCGGTCGTCGGTCGGTCGGTCGGTCGGTTGGTCGGTCGGTCGGTCGGTCGGTCTGTCTGCAAAATCTTGTACGGTGAACTCCTCCTTCAGTTTCAACCCGATTCACTTGACACTTGGCATAACTGTTAATCAGGAGTAGTAGATGTGCAAGACACAAATTTCAGGTCTCTGTGACCTTGACCTTGACCTTTGGCCTTGAAATTGGTCTTGAAATTGGCAGGCAAAATCTTGTACGGCGAACTCCTCCTTCACTTTCAACCTGATTCACTTGATACTTGGCATAAATGTTACTCAGGAGTAGTATATGTGCAAGACACAAATTTCAGGTCTCTGTGACCTTGACCTTGACCTTTGGCCTTGAAATTGGTCTTGAAATTGGCAGGCAAAATCTTGTACTTTGAACTCCTCCTTCAATTTCAACCTGATTCACTTGATACTTGGCATAAATGTTACTCAGGAGTAGTAGATGTGCAAGACACAAATTTCAGGTATCTGTGACCTTGACCTTGACCTTTGGCCTTGAAATTGGTCTTGAAATTGGCAGGCAAAATCTTGTACTTTGAACTCCTCCTTCAATTTCAACCTGATTCACTTGATACTTGGCATAAATGTTACTCAGGAGTAGTAGATGTGCAAGACACACATTTCAGGTCTCTGTGACCTTGACCTTTGGCCTTGAAATTGGTCTTGAAATTGGCAGGCAAAATCTTGTACTTTGAACTCCTCCTTCAATTTCAACCTGATTCACTTGATACTTGGCATAAATGTTACTCAGGAGTAGTAGATGTGCAAGACACAAATTTCAGGTCTCTGTGACCTTGACCTTTGGTCTTGAAATTGGTCTTGAAATTGGCAGGCAAAATCTTGTACTTTGAACTCCTCCTTCAATTTCAACCTGATTCACTTGATACTTGGCATAAATGTTACTCAGGAGTAGTAGATGTGCAAGACACAAATTTAAAATCTCTGTGACCTTGACCTTTGGCCTTGAAATTGGTCTTAAAATTGGCAAGCAAAATCTTGTACGGCAAACTCCTCCTTCACTTTCAACCTGATTCATTTGATACTTGGCATAAATGTTACTCAGGAGTAGTAGATGTGCAAAACACAAATTTCAGGTCTCTGTGACCTTGACCTTGACCTTTGGCCTTGAAATTGGTCATGATATTGGCAGGCAAAATCTTGTACTTTGAACTCCTCCTTCAATTTCAACCTGATTCACTTGATACTTGGCATAAATGTTACTCAGGAGTAGTATATGTGCAAGACACAAATTTCAGGTCTCTGTGACCTTGACCTTGACCGTTGGCCTTGAAATTGGTCTTAAAATTGGCAGGCAAAATCTTGTACTTTGAACTCCTCCTTCACTTTCAACCTGATTCACTTGATACTTGGCATAAATGTTACTCAGGAGTAGTATATGTGCAAGACACAAATTTCAGGTCTCTGTGACCTTGACCTTGAAATTGGTCTTAAAATTGGCAGGCAAAATCTTGTACTTTGAATTCCTCCTTCAATTTCAACCTGATTCACTTGATACTTGGCATAAATGTTACTCAGGAGTAGTAGATGTGCAAGACACAAATTTAAAATATCTGTGACCTTGACCTTTGGCCTTGAAATTGGTCTTGAAATTGGCAGGCAAAATCTTGTACGGCGAACTCCTCCTTCACTTTCAACCTGATTTACTTGATACTTGGCATAAATGTTACTCAGGAGTAGTAGATGTGCAAGACACAAATTTCAGGTCTCTGTGACCTTGACCTTGACCTTTGGCCTTGAAATTGGCAGGCAAAATCTTGTACTTTGAACTCCTTCTTCAATTTCAACCTGATTCACTTGATACTTGGCATAAATTACAGAATTTTCTCTATTTGAACTTTGGGTATTTTTGTTATTTGGTCCTGTTACATGTTCAAAACTTGGATTTGCAATCAAGGCTGCCGTGTGGGGGTATTCATCACCTTTAGTGATAGTTCTAGTTTATGGCTACTAGTATAGTGAAGATGTACATTATCTTCTCCTCTGACACCACCAGACAGTTTATTTAATTCTTACTCGTCTGCTCTAATTTGGCGCAATATATGGTGCACAATTTGACTACATCCGGTTCGATCAAGCTTTTGAGCTTTTGTTACCAAGTGCCAATTACTCGGCGTCTAGTCTGTATCCAAGCTGGTTGTAAAGGCGAGTCTGGTCACGAATAGCGGGAGAAGGGCTAATACAGGGCACATGTTAACCCATTTGCTCCCAGTGGATTCTTCCATGTTTATATATTGGATTAGTCCATTTTTATATAAGGGGTGCCTGATCTAAACGTTCAATTTCGTTTTGTTTTATATAGATATTCTTATCAGCAAACAGTGCAGACTCTGATCAGACGACGCTTACCACACTGTTTGCCTACGTCCCATATATGGGATTGTGGGAGCAAATGGGTTAATACTATTTATTATGAAAAACAACTCGGTCGTTAACAAATAATCTTACACACATATTTGCCCCCCTTTAGCAGGTCCTAGTCTAAAAGAGTCTTAAAGGGGATCTTTAAGGCAAGCCTAACTTGAGAAGAAATATTTTGTCATTGTCACATTTCTTTAATCCCTTTGCTCATATAAACACCTCTTCACATCTTTGCAAACAGAGTAGACCCAGATTAGACGACTAATCAGATCTATGTACATGTAATTCCATAAGCAAACATATCAGACCTTGATCAGACGACTCCTATAGAAGCAGGCTGGGAGCTTTATGCATGACTCCATCCTGCATTAAGCAGCCACCTCTAGTACCAGTGGTATACGCTCAATGGATACAATTTCGTTCTTCGATAGAATGTCTTGGTAGATCTGCCACTGTACAAAGACGACAGAATGATTCCAGCCACATTTGCATTAGTTCCGACTGTTAAACTTTCTTGGGTTTGCATAACATTGACCTTTACTATTAGTATTTGGCAAAAGTTCCATTTTTATGCCCCCGATCAGGGGTGACATGTCAATGTCAATGTCATCCTTCAGGGTCAAAGGTCATATTGGCTGGGAGGGCATGGTGTTTCACAAGCACATCTTGCTTTGTTTTGTAAATGTCTTCTATGGTTCTTGAGCAAAGTGTTGTCTACCCCTTTTTATCACGGATTTTAGAAATTGTGTCTTAGGAAGGCAACGAAATTGGCCAAAATACTTACTAGTTTAACCCTTTACTCCATAGATACACCTTTCTACGCATTGGCAAACAGAGTAGTTCCTATAGGAGCGGTCTGGTCAGGGTCTGCTCTGTTTGCTTATGAAATAATATAGAAAAGATTCTACAGTTTTTGTCTTGGCCATTATGAACATGTACATAATGTTACACAAGAAGTGTTAATTAATCTAATTAATATTCACAATGTCATTATTTCTTACATGAATAATCATGGAGTAAAAGTTTAAGGCACGTGAAGCTGAAAAAAAAGCCTGTTTAAACCTGATCTGTTACGACTATTACTTGCATCTAATTCGTTTAAAATATTTCAGAAACTATTGACTTGTTTTCAAATAATTTAGATTCTAATGAGACGCCGATTTACTCGGAATCTCATCTGGGTCCAAGTTGTACCAGTCAGATCACGCTTAGCATGCACGAGGAGGATTAAACTACATGTACATTGTATTTCCCTACGATTGTTACAGTACAATATGGCACACAATACAGCAAACTCGGGATGCCCCGAACACTCAAATAAGTATTATTATCGATTTTTAACCTATTACCTCATAGGCTGTTTTTAGATCAAACCGTTTTGAATAAATCTACCGAAAAGGAGCATTAACTAGAGAAAAAGGAAAATTTTAGAATTTTGTAGTCTGAAACCATTGTGATAAATAGAGCATTTGCTCCTATAGGAGCAAATGTTCTATTTATCACAATGGTTTCACAAAGTGACTTTTACAGAGTCGTCAAAAGTCAATATGCGGGAATGGGTTAAGACGGGTGACAACTTAATGCAGAATGAAAGTCATGCAGAAAGCTCCTAGAGGAGCTTTCTGCATGACTTTCACCTTGCACTAAGCAGTCATTGGTCTATTTTGTTTCTCGAATTTATTTTTCGAGATTTTACTGCAAGCCATGCTTATGTTGTACAATGAATATGTCGTAAGCGAATCTGTTACGAAATGTGTATTCTTTGAAACTACAAAACGTATTGCCACCAAATTAGCTGAAAGTGTCATTCTATCTAAAGTCTCTATAGAAATGTCCTAAACCTATATACATATGGATATATATTTAAATAGAAAATTCCATATACAGCTGATCTAGCACCAGTGGTACAACGCGGTATTCACTTAACATTTAATTGTAAATCAGAATACAGGCGAAAATAAAGTGATGACAGACCAATACAATATTCTGTAAATTTGAAGAGTCGCAGATTGGTTAAAAATCGACACCTGATTTGCTGCTTACGTTTCAGATAGGATTGAAGTAAAAAAGAATTTGCATCGGCCGGGAATCGAACCCGGGCCGCCTGCGTGGCAGGCGAGCATTCTACCACTGAACCACCGATGCTCACATTTAAGTCTGCTCAGCTTACTTCATATCCTAGTATACTACTCACGCTGCTTGTGTTCCTTGAAGTATGACAGAAAAAAGTGATCAATTAACCCTTACATGTCCAGTATTCATACAAACCCCCACCTACTATGTATATATAATAAAATATTTTTCATATGTAGACCAAATTGCATAGTACAGAACAGAAATGAAATGATATAGCAACGCTGTACGTAATTTCATTCTGCATTAAGCTTCAACCTGCCTATAAACCCGAAATGTTAGGCCTGTTTGGTGGTCACATTACGGGTTTTTTACTTTATTTTCTAAAATACGAGTATACGTGTGTAGTTGTAGTTGACAGTTGGCTGGGATGTTGATGAGACGCCGTGTGACTGCCTGCACATAATATTATTGTGAATTATCCCATGAATTGAAGCACAGGCCCTATTAGGCTCATGAAATATGTCTAAAATAAGTTAAAATGTCCCTAAATTGACGTTTTGTAACATTTGTTTATTTATTGAATGATTGTGGTTTTATTGTAAGTCATGTTTATGTTGTACAATGAATATGTCGTAAGCGAGTCTGTTACAAAATGTATGACTTCAAACATTCTTTGAAACTATGAAACGTACTACCACCAAATTAGCTGAAAGTGTGTGATTCTATCTAAAGAGTCTATCGTAATACCCTATACATGTGCTGTTCATGAACATGTATGTATATTTTAACCCTTTCCCTCATATAAACGTGTTTTCACGCATTTGCAAACAGAGTAGACCCAGATCAGACGGTTCCTATAGGTATGCTCTGTTTGCTAATGGAATTTGAAAGTTTCTTTACTGTCTTAAATGGCTATAATGTTCCACCTTCCATATTCTATTATAACTATTTTGTACATGAATATTCAGTAGGTATTGAAATTTGGAATAAACAGGGAAAGGGGAATCACGTTTAATAGTAGATCAGAATACTGGCGAAAATAAAGTGACGACAGTAGAGTTGAAGAGTCACAAATCGGTTGAAATCGACATCTGATTTGCACAACGGACTGCTCACGTTCAAATAGGATTTAAATTAAAAAGAATTGCATCGGCCGGGAATCGAACCCGGGCCGCCCGCGTGGCAGGCGAGCATTCTACCACTGAACCACCGATGCTCACATGGATGATCAAATCAGCCCACTTTATATAGTGTACACTACTATCTGCTTTTAAAGGTGCCTATATTCAAACATTGAATGGTCGCTTAAGACAGGTTCTGCTGTATACTAAATGACATAAAGTTACCAAAATTTACATTAATAGTTACTGGGATAAAGTACTTGTGGAATTATATACAAGTTTTTATATCTTACAAGTAACACCAGTGTACTGCTCCTTAATTGACAGACCTACTGTCACCAAACTTTACAGAAATGTGAAAGTACAGATATGATGTCCTTGTATTTAGATAAGTTTTTTTTATATATTATATGTAATGGCAAACATGTGTCAAATATGCAACCTGTGTCAAATATGCAACCTGTGTCAAATATGCAACATGTGTGTCAAATATGCAACCTGTGTCAAATATACAACCTGTGTGAAATATGCAACCTGTGTCAAATATGCTCTTTATTTGTGACATTCTTGAACGCAGGGGTCATCCGTGTACTACGGATACGATTCCAGTTGAACCGTTTATTCTATGAATATGCATTTAAGAAATAATGACGTCATGAATTTTAATTAGATGGAATTCTATAATGGCATACGAACACGGATCGTTTTAGCCAAGGCAGAAAATGATGAATCAGATCTATGTAATCCCATAAGCAAACAGATCAGACCTTGATCAGACGATTCCTATAAGAGCAGGCTGAGAGCTTTCTGCATAACTCCACCCTGCATTAAGCAGCCACCTGCCTGAAATGGTCTAAATTATTCTATACTAATATTTCGAAATATCGAGGTTTTAATGTACATGTATATGATTGAGATATAAAAGCATAACACACTTACAGCTGATCTAGTATTCGCTCAGTTGCATACATATTGACGCAATACGCTGTAAAGCAGCACAGATGGGTTGAAAAGTAAAACAAGCATTGTCGATTGTGGAATTATGGGTTGCTTTCAAATGGAATTTGCACAATGGGCTGCTTACGTTTTAAACAAAAATCTAGCAAAACAGTATTGCATCGGCCGGGAATCGAACCCGGGCCGCCCGCGTGGCAGGCGAGCATTCTACCACTGAACCACCGATGCTCACATTGATAACTATTCAACTCACGGTATATTATATATACTTGTCATGGTCTTTGAAGTATGAAATGGCTTAAGGCAATCCTATAGTGATCAATTTACGATAAGACACCAGTTTTACCTTGGAAACATTTAACATGTCAACGGGCTTGGGTTAAGAAAGGTTATTAATTTCATCTAATAAACACTATGTTTTTTACTCAGGAGACACCCCTCAATTAATTCTTTATCTGATAAGGGTCTGCCCTGTTTACACCAATTAGTCAACACCTTTATGATGTATCCAGCTAACCTCAGAAGCAGTATATATAGACTTCATACAGTTCAAGAAGCAGCGTGTGATATACAGTAAAACCTCTCTATAACGACCACTAAATTGTGTTAATTAGTTGGTATTTTGGGCAGGTGGTTGCTTAAAGCAAGGTGAAAGTAAAACAGAACGCTCCTATAGGAGCGTTCTGTTTTACTTTCACTTTGTTTAAGCATCCACCTGCCTTTAACACAAGATACTTGATGTAATTTAGTGGCCGTTATAGAGAGGTTTTACTGTATTGCTTTTTAGTACGTAGTAACCCCTATCATGTTAACACCATGATGGTTCAAGTAAGAAAATAAGGACGTCATGAAAATTAATTCGAACCATTTTATAATGGCACATGAACACAGGGAAGTTTGGTCATGGCAGAAACTGTAGAATCATATCTATATTACTTCATAAGTAAACAGCGCAGAACCTGATCAGACGGCTTCTATAGGTGCTGTCTAATCAGTGTCTAATTTGTTTACAAATGCATAGAATTGGGCGTATTGTATGAAAGTAAAAGGTGAAGGACGACTTGACTTGCAGTTGCAAACAGTTTGGATCCAGATGAGAGGCCGAGTGACCCGTCGTCTGACCAGAATCCAAACTTTAAGCTGATTGACACGTGGTCTATAGATTCTCAAACGCTTGAACGATTTGAGGTTATTAAAAGTTGCAGACATTACCTTTACAAGAGGACAAGGGGTAAATAGTTATGGTGCTTATGTAATGTTAGACACTGGATATCCTGGTCTGATGCTGCCACTAAGACATACAGTAGGGTCATAAGGCGACATATTATAAGTTAAATTTACAGCGAAACCTCTCTATAACGGCCACTAAATTACATCAAGTATTTTGTGTTAAAGGCAGGTGGCTGCTTAAAGCAAGGTGAAAGTAAAACAGAATACCTTAAATACCAACTAATTAACGCAATTTAGTGGCCGTTATAGAGAGGTGTTACTGTATTTCGAATATAACTACAGTAGGACATCGATATCTCAAACTTGGATAACACGATCCCTCCCAAACTTCGTAATACAGAATTGTTCTAAAATTCACCACTGCACATGACTATAAAAACATACGACAGCGTGATGCAAGTCGCAAGTAATGCTGAAAGCTAATACAAGAGTTTTCAGCATTACTTTCGATCTGCTTGAGCCGCCACATCGAGTTAGTTTCCAAGTTAGAACTAGGTTCACTCGAACTCTCGTTATCTCGAAATATTTTGTACGGTCCCTTTGGTCAATATGAAAGGATAGAAACTTCGAGAGGATTTTGAAACACAAGCCGTGCAGACCCTGATTAAAGAGCTCATCCAGGAGACATCTGATTTGAGTATACACTAATTGCAATGTCAGTACACTCGTTACCCGCATTCAAAGATAAAATAAATGTCTTCTGATTCGGGTTATGTTTTTTTCCATTTCTTTTCCATGACAGAGTGTCAGGCACTTTGGATAATGATTGGACACCTAGTTACTCAGAAGTAATAGTGTAGACCCAGCACATCCGTTTCCCCATTTCCACAACACATGATCAGAACCGCGATCTACCTAATACAGTATTGTCTCTCTCTAACGACCACACAAAATACAGTAGAACCCCTCTAATGCCACCACTTAATGAATGAGCATGGGTGGCTTTTTAAGCAGGTGGTTGCTTAATGCAGGACAAAAGTAATGTAGAAAGCTCCTAGGAGCTTTCTGCATTACTTTTGTCCTGAATTAAGCTACCACCTGCATCTAGTACCCATAACTATACCTCTTTTGAGTGGTCGCATTAGCGGGTTTTTACTGTAGGTCTACAGTAGAACCTGTCTTTAATAGTGGACATCAAAAAGAGCTCGAACTATGGGTCTGTAAGGCAGGTGGTAGTTTAACACTTTCCTCCATAAATACGCCTTTCTATGCCTCTATAAAAGTCACTTCTTGAAAACATTGTGATAAATAGAGCATTTGCTCCTATAGGAGCAAATGCTCTATTTATCACAATGGTTTCAATACTACACAATTATAACATTTTCCTTTTCTCTAGTAAATGCACCTTTTCGGTAGATTCATTCAAAGAGGTTGAGTCTAAAAATAACGGAGGAATGGGTTAATGTAGGTCAAACGTATTTGCAGAAAGTTTCTATAACAGCGTTCTGAATTACCTTTGTCCTGCATTAAGGGGCCATCTGCATTTAAAATATGTTCAATAAATGAATGGTCGCTTAGGACAGGTTCTACTGTAATTGTGATTCTGGATTTTTGATACAGGTAGTAAGTTTAATGCTGGAAAAGAGTTATGCAGAAAGATATTATAGGAGTTTTCTGTATTACTTTTGCCCTGCATTAAGCAACCACACGCTATAAAGAACCCCCCCCCCCCCCTGTTGAAATAAATGATGTACAGTAAAACCTCTCTATAACGACCACTAAATTATATCAAGTAGTTTGTGTTGAAGGCAGGTGGGTGCTTAAAGCAAGGCAAGGTGAAGAGGGCCCCTAGAGGGAACCTCTCATCAGGGTCTGTACCGTTTGTCATGTTACACTTTTCTTTAGAAAATTCCCTAAATATTCACCATAAGCATGACCTATTTGAATTTTGGAATATTCCATTTGAAATTTCTGCGTTTTCAGGTTTAACGTTTATGCAACATTCCTTATATACATGAGGTAACGCCATAGACACCTCTTACTTGAAAGTAAATGACCACTGAATACATGTATGCATGTGATATGTCAAACAACAAAACGCACTGAAGTATATATAATGTAATATTGTGGCAACACATTATTGGTTTATGACCGAACACGCTGTATAAATCACATACACGTCAGTGCAATGCTATTCTCTGAAAAGGTATATGGCCGAGATATGCCCTAATATGTACTGTAGAGCCGCTCTAAAGCGATCATCTAACCCTTTCGCTGCCAACCTCTGTCGTCTACTAACTTTGTCGTCTGCTACAAATTTTCATTCTTTTGATTTTCTTCATTTTTGTTTCAAAAACATAGTAACAGTAACAAGCAGTTTGGATCCTGATGAGACGCCGAGTTACTCGGCGTCTCATCTGGATCCAAACTGTTTGCATAGGTAATCACAGATCCGGCATTGGCAGCGAAAGGGTTAATGTATACATATCAGTTTCTTTAAATGCAGGTGGTAGCTTAATGCAGGACGAATATTATATAATCAGAAAGTTCTCATAGGAGTTCTCTGCATATATTTCGTCCTGCATTCAGGACCCGCCTGGCTTTAAGACTTAGACTACTGTCTAACATCCACTATCAGACTGACTGATGCGCAGTAAAACCTGCCTAAGGTGACCATTCATTAACTGGACACTGGAGTCTTAAAAAGCAGATGGTTGCTCAATACAATGCAAGAGTAATGCAGAACGCTCATATAGGAGCTTTCTGTATTGCCTTTGACCTGCATTAAGCTGACACCTGTCTTACAGATCCATAATTAGACATGTTTGATGGTCGCTTAAGACAGGCTCTACTGTTAAGTACATGTAAACATTTACCCTGCAAATCGCGACATAACTGGCATGGCAAACAACATTGGCCCGGGGCAAACACCGAGTAACTCGGCATAGTATCAGAATCCAAGCTGTTGACACTCGGCCAATTGTTCCTCAAAAGCTTGAACGAATTGCAAGTTAGCAAAACTGCTGCAAATCGGAGTATTAACAGACATGACAATTTGTGGCAGTAGGGACTAAGTCGATATCACACTGCAGGGTCAATTCAATTATATTGGGATTCAAGACTCACTCAAGACGTGAAAATTCGACTGCCTTATCTCTATGAATACTGAATATTCAAACTGGAATAACCCATCATTGTTTAACTACAGTAAAACCTCTCTAAGCCGGAATTCAAGAAGGGAAGACTTTAGATGCTATTAGGCAGGTGGCTGCTTAATACAGGGTGAAAGTAATGCAGAACGCTCCTAGAGGAGCTTTCTGCATGACTTTCACCCTGCATTAAGCTGCCACTGTCTCCAAGACCGATATTTTGCAAACGCCAATACACGTGTTTCCCTCATTCAACGAGTTAACCCGTTCCCTCTTATAAACGCCTTCTCACGCATTTTCAAACGGAGTAGACCCAGATTAGACAGCACCCATGGGTTTGTGTTTACCCAATTATGTCCAAAATTTTCCATTTCCTTCATATAAATGCGTGTTCACGCATTTGCAGACAGAGTAGACTCATAGGAGTAGATCCTATAGGCCTGGTCACAACCTACCGTGCATGTTTTTAGCACGTACGTTTTTTTGGGGAGGCCACGGCTACTACGTTTTTCTGAAAACGTAGAGAAGGAATAGCAAATGCAGGGAGGAACGCACGTCACACGCACGGTTGCGCAAGGTGTACGTACGTGGCACGCACGCCAGCCTCGCCCTGGTCGGTTGCGTGCATCGTACGTTGCACAAGTGGTAAGTGAGTTGAACGTGCTCACAACGTACGATCTCCGTGGGATGGCCGCATTATCGTACGGAGGACGTACTTACACGTGCTGCTCACGTACGGTCCACGCGAGTTTTGTCAGTTCATTGGACAGTAGAACTGGGGAAGTACCGAGTGAGCACAGACCACGTACTTATCACGTGCAAAGGTGCCCGACGCATGCTTGGACTCACCCATGGACCCCCCCCAAAAAAAAATAAAAAAATGTGATCGAAGTATGTTCAACTAGCCTAAAACGATCTATTTGAACCTTAAACCACTCCAAAAAACAAGAAAAACACGACCAGGAAAAAAATTCCTTTCGGGTCTATATAATTATGTATTCTTTCTCCTACTTTCGTTTTGAACGAAGTTGGCCATTTCGCTGTGGCCCGGAAGTAGTAGTCAATTTGCATATCGAATAGAACATGAGCCAGGTCACAGCAAAATGGTCGCATCCGTTCAAAAGGAAAGTTGGAGAAAGAAAACTGGCGCCCCGTAGCAGACTGGAAATAGTAAGCGCCGTTTTAATTGCGGTGAGTTTAATGTTCACCATAATTCGCGTTTTTGTTGAAAAGATTATTAATAATAATAATAGACTTTGAAAAACATGACTGTTGTATTTTCCGCCGCTGATCTGACGTAGTTAGGTACCTTTCAATACATAATAAGTATATAGACCCGGTAGGAAATTTTTTCCCGGTCGTGTTTTTCTTGTTTTTCGGAGTGGTTTAAGGTTCAAATAGATAGTATTAGGCTAGTTTTACATACTTCGAACTTTTTTTGGGGGGGGGGGGGGGGGGTGTTTCCGTGGGTGAGTCCAAGCATGCGTCGGGCACCTTTGATTTTGACCAGTAAATCTTACACACGAGTGTCTCGTTTTCATCGTTTTAGGTGTACGAAATGAAATGCGTTTATTGCATGACATCCATAAATAATTAATAAACACAAATGAAAGTGACATGATTGCCTTTCGTTAACGCTTTACTTCATGAATATTCTTGTAAGAATTAATAATTTCATGATTATTTATCAGATATTTATTTTATAACGGCATATGGACACAGAAAATAATGACATTGGCAGTTACTGTAGAATCATATCTATACAATTCCATATGCCAACTGAACAGACCCTGATCAGACGGCTTCTATAGAAGTCTTCTGATCTGTGTCAACTCTGTTTGCAAAAGCGTAAAAAAGCATATAGATCTACCAGATAAAGGGTTAATCTATGCATGTTTCATGCTAATTTATATCTGATTTGCCACACTTTCAGCGCTAAAGCGATGTCTACCGTGTGCTAAGGTAATAACATGCCTGACACCTTGACCAATAAAATATATGGTCAGTCATCAAGCCAGGTGACCATGTCGTCTGCTTCAATATGTTCGCCTTCTCCAAAACTTACGATCAATTTCGACTTAGTCAACTTTGGAAGAAATGTAGACAAGGTGTTAAGTTGGTTAATTCAAATCAATCGAAGAGGTAATAGGCACATGAAAGGCATCCAGTGATCTACAGACACAACACCCTGATAATGTTAACTAGTTTATGACGTGGCCATCTTCTTGACAACTTTTTCGAACAGTTTGGATCCAGATGAAACTTTGGTTGTTAATTAGGCATTTCAACAGAATCGAACCCGTTTGACACATCGTGTCTTTAAAAGAAATATTAGAAAATGCAGACGACAATGGCTGCAGACTTTTTAAGAGTTATTAACCCCTCTCTCAGTTGCTAAAAACAATGTCTGCTTAAATTCAGATCTGCTGCAATTTTGACTACTTCCGATTCGATCAAACGTTTGAGATACTATTTACCGAGTATCAAACAGTTTGGATCCAGATGAGACGCCGAGTTACTCGGCGTCTCATCTGGATCCAAGCTGTTTGCAAATGCGAGTCAGGTTATAGATGACGGTTAACTGATTACGGTGATCAGTTCGTGTCGCGTGGGAGGAGTACACTGACAGGTTTTCTGGGAAGTCTAGGGGTATGGGCTCTACTACGGGGACTGTCGATAGAGGTCATTTGTGCGGCGATGTGGATATAGCGATGTTTAAAGTAGGAGTTTACGGAGCTCTGCTCCGGGTGGTGACGTTGTTTCAGGTAGGTTGGGTAGTTCAGTGTAGTAGGATTATTAACCATTTCCCTGTTCTATGTTTCTTCCAAATTTTAATACCCATTGAATATTCATGAACAAAACAGTTATAATCAAATATGGAAGGTGGTGCATTGTAGCTATTTTAGAAAGTAAAGACACGGATCTATCAAATTCCATAAGCAAACAGAGCAGACCCTGATCAGACGGCTCCTCTAGGAGCCGTCTGATCTGGGTCTACTCTGTTTGCAAATGCGTGAAAACACGTTTCTATGAGGGAAAGGGTTAAAACCTTACTCTATGCATATTCATGGAAGAACTAATGACACAATGGATATTAATTGGACCATATTTTATAATGGCATAAGAACATGGGATTTTTTAGTCATGACAGACACTGCAGAATTAGATCAAAATAAATTCATAAGCGAATAAAGCAGACCCTGATCACTCATACAGGGGTCGGCTGACCCGGGTCTACTCGGTTTGGAAATGGCGTCTCTATGAGGTAAATGGGTAAACGTTTGCTCCATGGCTATTCATGGCTGACTCTAACCATTATGGACATTAACTCTTTCCCTGCTCTATGTTTATTCCGAATTCCAATACCTACTGAATATTCGTGAATAAAATAGCTACAATGAAATATGGAAGGTGGAACATTGTAGCCATTGTAGAAACTAATGAAACAGGTCTATCAAATTCCTTAAGCAAACAGAGCAGACCCTGATCAGACGGCTCCTATAGGAATTACTTTTGACTGCATTACGCCACCACCTGCTTTACAGACTCATCATTAGATCTTTTTTGATGGCCGCTTAAGACAGGTTCTACTTTATGTAAGATTATAATGTATACTGTAGTGAAACGTGCTAAGATAAGTAAAACCCTTTCTAAACTGGACCTTAAGTAACATTGATAACATTGTAGACAGGTTTCTGCTATATGCTGGATGAAAGTCATGCATAAAGTTTTTTTCTGCTTGACTTTCACCCTGCATTAAGCTGCCACCTGTCTGATCTGAGCCTGTTTTGTTTGCAAAGGAGTTAATAGGCGGGGTTGTTAAAGAAAGGGACTGCTAACGTTCAGCAAAATTAATAATAATCGTCAGAAAACATTTCCTTGTTCTTCTGTTGCCGCTCTTGTTTTAATTTCGTATTTGCCTTTTTCCAACAACTTTGAATCCTGATCAAACTCTTGAGTTGTTGAGATGTTCGTGTACTTAATCACGAATTCATGCCAGAAGGCGCCTAACTCATTCTCGTCTAGACTATTTTAGATCCAACCTCCTTGATTAATTCTACCGAAAAGGAGCATTTACTAGAGAAAATGGAACTTTTAGACAGCCGTAGAATCAAAACTACAAAATTCTAAAAGTTTCCTTTGCTCTCTTTATCACCATGGTTTCAAAAACATGACTTTTCCAGAGGCGTCAAAAGGATGAAATGCGTTGATCCTTTACCTTATACTCTACCAACCATGATCATTAATTAACTATTGTGTTTATATCAGTACATGTACGTATCAAACAAGTGAAAACATTGAGCACTATGACAACTAGTACATAATTGGATCTGAAGCATTACATAAGCAAACATAGGAGCCCTTGTCCAGACAGCTCCTAAAGTAGCCGTCTGATCTGGACCTACTCTGTTTGCAAAGACGTTATTGAAATCAAGAGGTATAAAGAGAATAAATCTACCGAAAAGGAGCATTAACTAGAGAAAAGGATTTTTTTTAGAATTTTGTAGTTTGAAACCATTGTAATAAATAGAGCATTTGCTCCTATAGGAGCAAATGCTCTATTTATCACAATGATTTCAAAAAGTTACTTTTACAGAGTCGTCAAAAGTCGTCAATATCAGGGAATGGGTTAAATATAAGATGCGCACATAATATAAGAAAGAATCATTGAAAGTAATTTAAACATTACCCCTCTGCGAAAAACAAACAAACAAACGCGTCTTCTCTGATTAGGATCTGGTGTTATTTTGACTACTTTTGATCTTAGATCTGATTCTATACTAATTTGGCATAGCTAGGTATTTGCTTGTTTTATATAACAGTACAAACTAATTATTAGTTACTTAACCATTCCCTTCATATTTATAAACGTGTTTTCACGCATTTGCAAACAGAGTATTTCAAAACTACACTCTTGTAAAATTCTCCATTTCTTATTTTCAGTAGATTTATTCAAAAAGGTTGGGTCTAAAACAGTATAGGAGGGAATGAGTTAAAGCAGACTCTTAATTAATAAGTACATGTATGCATCTTTTTAAAAGCAGGTGAGTGCTTGATGCAAAACGAAAATATTGCAGAAAGTTCTCCGGAGCTTTTCTGCATTACTTCCGTCTTTGCATTAAGTCTTGCATTAAGTTGCCACATGCCTTATAGGCAGCGTGGTAGAACAGGTTTAGGGGGATCTTACTGTATTTGCAAACAGCTTGGTTCTAGAGGCGACATAGAGTAACACGGTGAGTTATTATTTTCCAGCCTGTTTGCCACCCTGCCAATACAGTTGAACTTCGATAAGTCGAACTTCAAGGGACCGTACAAATTAGTTCGAGATAACAGATGTTCAAGTCATGCGATTTCTCATCTGAACGATTTGTCAAGACCACAGCTTAATACAGGTCTAAAGTGATGCTGAAAGCTCCTGTAGGAGCTTTCAGCATTACTTTAGATCTGTGTTAAGCTGCCACATGTGTTTCTAGATATCTGTAGCGATACATTTTAGAGCAATTTTGTAGTGTTAGTTTTGGAAGGACTTGACTTTTTGTTCGAGTTATCTCGGAGTTCGAGTTATCCGAGTTCGAGATATCGAAGTTCAACTGTAGTTTCTCAAAAGCTTGAACGATTCGGAAGTAAGCAAACAATTTGAATTTCAGACTTTTACCAGATATTTTCCCAGCTTGTTAACTCATTCCCTCATAGGCTATTTTTAGATCCAATCACTTTGAATAAATCTACCGAAAAGGAGCATTAACTAGAGAAAAGGAAAAGTTTAGAATTTTGTAGTTTGAAACCATTGTGATAAAAAGAGCATTTGCTCCTATAGGAGCAAATGCTATATTTATCCCAATGGTTTCAACAGGTGGCTTTTGCAGAGGCGTCAATATGAGGGAATGGGTTAAACGTTATGCTCTATTCTCTTTTCAACCCTTTTCGTGTCCATCGCAATTTGACCCATATTTGCAAAAATATTGGATTCAGATCTCATGACATTCAAACTATTTCCATGGAGTCAACAGCTTTAAAAATTACGGATTTAGTCGAATAATGTACATAAAAAAGAATCAGACGAGATTTTCAGCAGACGACAATGTCCATAACAAAATGAGAGTTACACTATTTCCTGAATGTATGGGCAAAACGTTGCATGTCTCATAAAAATTGGTGGACTGTAACCGAAATCAGATCGTTACGTATCGTGTGCACTTACCTCTACGGCAATATGCAGGTATTGTTAAACCTGTTTCAAGCGATCATGGACATACAGTAGAACCTGTATTAACCCTCTCCTCCATAAATACGCCTTTGTACGTCTCTGTAATCGTCACTTCTTGAAACCATTGTGATAAATAGAGCATTTGCTCCATAGGAGCAAATGCTCTATTTGTCACAATGGTTTCAATACTACACAATTTTAAACTTATCATTTTCTTTAGTAAATGCTCCTTTTCGGTAGATTTATTTAAAGAGGTTGGGTCTAAAAATAGCCTATGGAGGAAAGGGTTAAGCGACCCACAAAAAGAGATATATTTATGGATGTATAAGTCAGGTGGTAGCTTAATGCATATCAAAAATAATGCAGAAAGCTCCAATAGAAGTTTTCTGCATTACTTTTGCACTGCATTAAGCAACTACCTGCTTTTTAATGTTCAATGAATTAATGGTCGCTTAGGACAGGTTCTACTGTACTTAATATAGGGGTTCGTAACCCTTTACTCCATGAATATTCATGTAAAAAATAATGACATCATGCATATTAATGAAATATTTTTATGATGGCATTGGTACACAGGAATATTTTACCATGGCAGAAACTGTATACTCATATATATATCACAAGTAAACAGAACAGACCCTGATCAGGTGGATCCTACAGGAGCCGTCTGGATCTGTTCTGTTTGCAAATGCGTATTTATGGAATAGAGGGTTAAAACAACAGATGGTTGCTTAATAAATGGAAAAAATGAAGAAAAAGAGCTGTTTGCATTACGTTTGCCTTGCATTAAGCTTCCACATGTCTTATCCCTTTACCCGATGAATGGCTATGACAGAAATACAGTAAAACCTCTCTTAACCGGACATTAAATTTAGTATAAATATCGGTCGTGGAAACAGGTGACAGCTTAATGCAGGATGGAAGTCATGCAAAAAGCTCCTAGAGGAGCTTTCTGAATGACATTCACCCTGCATTAAGCAGTCACCTTCCTAAAATATCTAAATTCTTCTCTACTAGAATTCCGGTTAAGAGAGGTTTTACTGTAATGACATCCTGAATATCTATGGCCTGACTGTTTAGAATGGAAAATGAACATAGCCATTTTGATCATATTCAGATCTACATTGTATATTATCCGATAAGCAAACAGAACACACATTGACAAACGTGTCTGACACAGGGGCAGTCTGATCTGGTTCTACTCTGTTTGCAAATGCGTGAAAAGATGTCTCTATCAGGTAATTCCGTTTCAATGGTCGCTTAATCCTTTCCTCCCTAAATACGCCTTTCTACGCCTCTGTAATAACCACTTCTTGAAACCATTGTGATAAATAGATCATTTGCTCCTATAGGAGCAAATGCTCTATTTATCACAATGGTTTCAACTACAAAATTCTAAACTTTTACTTTTCTCTAGTAAATGCTCCTTTTGGGTAGATTCATTCAAAGAGGTTGGGTCTAAAAATAGCCTATGGAGGAAGGAAAGGTTTCCCTGCTCAATATTCATGTAGGAAATAATACACCGTGAATATATTTTTCCATATTAGCTGAATTTTCATAATCGCATAATTGTTATGTACAGATGATATTTTGCTCATGCAGAAACTGCAGAATCATATCTATATTATATCATAAGCAAACTGAGCAGACCCTGATCAGACGGCTCCTATAGGAGGCGTCTGATCTGGGTCTACCCTGCTTGCAAATGCGTGAAAAGGCGTTTATATGAAGGAAAAGGTTAACATTTTACCTGCTAAACACGACCAGACTGGCTTTTTGCAAACAGCTATGATCCTAGTATGGGATGGGACGCCTAGTAACATGTCGTATCATCTGGATCCAAGCTGTTTGTCAATCGGTCGATTGTTTCTCGAAAGTTTCAATAATCAGAAAGCATTACTTGTAACAGCTTGGAGTTTAACCCATTCCCTCATATTTACGCTTGTAAATGACACTTTTTGAAACTGTTGTGATAAATAGAGTATTTGCTCCATAGGATCAAATGCTCTAATAATCAAAATGGTTCCAAAATTATACAATTCTCAAATTTCCCTTTTCCCCTGTAAATACTCCTTTTCGGTAGATTTATTGAAAACGGTTGGGTCTAAAAAGCCTATGAGGGTGTGAGTTAAGCTGATAGATAAGTGTTAAAGCTGGTTTTACTTCATTTTCTCTGTTAAACATGCATGAGATTGCTATAACCCTTGCAAACAGCTTTGTTCCAGATGAGACGTCGGATAGCTTGGATCCAAACTGTTTTGCTCTCTGGTTGTATTTTCAAAGGCAAACATAAGAAAGAAAACAACTTGAAAATTGAAACTCTTCCCAAGACGAAAGTTATTCACAGTTGAACTTAATGTTCAGTCCTTCCAAAACTTGCAATACAGCATTGCTCTAAAATGTATAATCACGCATGTCTACAAACACACTTGACAGCTTAATGCAGGTGTAAAGTAATGCTGAAAGCTCCTACGGGAGCTTTCAGCATTACTTTACACCTGCATTAAGCTGTAAACTAAGAAATTGTCAAGATCATAAATCGGATAACTCGAACTTCTGTTATCTCGAACTATTTTGACTGGTCCCTTGAACTGTAAATACAGTTGAACTTGAATAGCTCGGACTCGGACTTCGTTATCACTCGGAGTAAAAGACCGGTCCTTCTAAAACTTACAATACAGAATTGTTCTAAAATAGTGATACACTACGCAATATTTAGAAGCACACGTGGCAGTTTAATGTAAGTCGAGAGTAATACCGAGATGTTCTGCAGGAACTTTCAGCATTACTTTCGACCTGCGATAAGCTGTGAAGTTGAGAAATTGTTCATATTAGAAATCAGATGGCTGCTATTCCACTATATACTAGTGAAATACACCGTCTGCTATCCCGCAATGTGTCAGTGCGCTACATTGGCTGCTATTTCATTATATACCTATGCACTACACTGTCTGCTATTCCGCCATAAACCAGTGCGCTATGATGTCTTTTATCGCGCCATGTATCAATGTGTAACGTTCGTAGAACGTTGGTAATTATGCAAATGAAGCTGACCAGATCATTGTATCTTGGGAAGTAGAGGTATATATATAGCGCAACAAACATCTCTTGATGTGAGCTTAAGCTTTGCGCCGACAGGGTTTGTTGTTGCTGGGTCTCTCGGCTTGCACGTTACAAATGCATTGCACTGTGTGCTATTCACCATGTATCAGTCTGCTATTCAACTTTATAACAGTGCACTGCACTGTCCGCTATTCACCATGTATCAGTGCGCTAGAATGTCTGCTATTCAACTATATAACAGTGCACTACACTGTCTGCTATCCCACCATGCATCAGTGCACTACATTGTCTGCTATTCCGCCATTTAGCAGTGCGCTACACTGGCTGCTTTTCCACTATATACCAGTGTACTCCACTGCCTGCTATTCCGCTGTGTATAAGTGTGATACACTGGCTGCTAGTCCACCATGTAACAGTGCCCTAATGTCTACCATCCATACACTGCTGGCTATGCCTATCTATACTGTCTGCTATCCATACTCTATATGTTATCACACTATATACCAGTGCACTATATTGTATGCTATCCACACGCTATCTGTTATTACACTATATACCAGTGCACTATACTGTCTGCTATCCATGCTGTATCTGTTATCACACTATATACCAGTGCACTATACTGTCTGCTATCCACACGCTATCTTTTATCACACTATGTATCAATGCACTACACTGTCTGCTATCCATACTCTATCTGTTATCACACAATTTACCAGTACACTATACTGTCTGCTATCCACACGCTATGTGTTATCACACTATATACCAGTACACTATACTTCTGCTATCCACACGCTATCTGTTATCACACAATTTACCAGTACACTATACTGTCTGCTATCCACACGCTATGTGTTATCACACTATATACCAGTACACTATACTTCTGCTATCCACACGCTATCTGTTATCACACAATTTACCAGTACACTATACTGTCTGCTATCCACACGCTATCTGTCATCACACTATATACCAGTACACTATACTGTCTGCTACCCTACACTGGCTGCTATTCAACTATGTATCAATTGCACTACATTGTCTGCTATCACACTATGTATCAGTGCACCCCATTATCTGTATCAGCTGTTTTCTATCCGAATTATATCAGTGCACTAATACTGTCTGGTGTTACACGATGTGCCAGTGTACAACATACCTGTTATTTCACTATGTATCGGTGCACCACGATGTCTGCTACATAGTTTACATCTATAATTTGATATCCACAATATATCAGTGCACTAATAATGTCCGCTATTCACCATGTATCAGTGCACTACATGCCTGCTACATTAGTATTTGTCAAGCAAAATTAGTATTCAAATAAAAACAAACACATATTTAAATCACTTATCTAATGTAACTTATGTAAAACAAACTTGTGAAATGGTTGAATACATGTCTTGTTTTCATTCGACACCTACATTTTGTAAAACGCTAATTCAAATCTCGTCGTGAACGTGTTAAGAGTGGAAGGAAATTTAATCAATCGTTTTCATATTTTTCTTTACTGTTACAGTGTCTCTGGAATCTTTCAATGCATCTGATGCAGTTTTATTACAATCCCACAGAATGCATATAAGCAGTAATATTACCTTTACTTTTATGTCTTGACATTGGTTATAAACAGGTTTTAGTTTTTAACCCTTTGCTTGCTTAGCGCGACCTAAGCGACATTTGCAAACAACATGGATCATGGGTCCATGCTTATAAAACGTTCTCAAGTTTTTGATTGGTCAAAGGCTCAAATCTGACCAATCAAAAGCTTGAGAACTCAAATCTGACCAATCAAAAGCTTGAGAACTAAACTCTGACTCAAATTAAAGCTTTATAAGCATGGACCCAGATGAGACGTAAAGTAACTCAGCGTCTCAGCAGGATCCAAGCTGCTTGACACTCAGCCATTAGTGTCTGAAAAGTTTGACTGAATTGGAAGTAATTGGAAAGAAGTGAAAATTGTAATAGATGGGAGATTAAGCAGACTTCATTTTAAAACAGACAAAGAACATCACAGGTCGGTGTCATCACTCGTCTGGTCTTATAAATTATCAGATTGTAGCTCTTGTAAGTGTGAATACCAGTGTGAAGTTTAATATGGAAAGCTGTATTGATGTTGAAACTATAACAAAATGTCAACAAGTTATTGTACAACCCCGCGATAACATAAGGACAACAATGACGCACCGACAGCGACGACGACAACGATGACGACATAAAAAAGGTTATGGTATATGTCGATCATTTTTCTTCTAAATTCTAAATTATCCTCTATAGTTTTGAGTCTAGCAAAAACTATAACTATTTTGATTTCTTAATTTTCAGGTTATCGTATCATATGGACAAGCCCAGTGGCCTCAGAATGTCAGTCCATTCAGTCCAGGTCATGGGATATTCGGCAACGACCTGCTTACTGGAGGCGGATGGAACCAGGGACAAGCTTTCAAACGGTCATCAGCACTGTCACTAGGATCGTCAGGCATTCAAACAGGAGGTGTGCCATTCTCTGCACTTAGACAGAGTGACAGAAAGAGCTACAGCAGAACTGGTGGGAGATACGCACAGAGAAGAAGTAAGCGAGATGTTAGAAATCAAGAAACAATGCTGATCTATAGAGGCAATGATAGGAGATCACAGAGGACAAAGCGCCAAGCCCCAGTCACCGACCAAGTCCAAGCGTGGGATTTCCATCCATCCAGTTTGGCCCGAAGTCGAATACAGTCTGCTGTGGCAGCAGAAATGAGACGGCTAGTGAACCAGTCAAGAGAAATGGGTGGGTCGGTTGTACAGAAATCCCCCACAGAGGAGAGAGTCCTACCGGCCTCGGCGGTATCTAGCATCCAGTCAAATTCAGTAAGTGGGGGAAACTCAAATGTCCCACAGGCATCAGTTACCACTCGAAAAAGACCTCCAACTGTGTTGAAGTCGTCTCGAAGCGGAAGGCGTCGACAAGGTAACAATTCACGAGCTCGGCTATCAAGAATGAGCCATTCAAACAAACGCCCGGTGCCGCCTAATCGTCGGGGTTTTCATTCTAATGTTCCAACGAAATCAATATTAAATAGTCGTCAACGGAGGCCAGCGATTAACAATAAAACAGTAACGAACCGAAGAAGGCAGCTTCAAAGTCAGCGCCAAATTCCCACAGCTAAAACCCCTATTATGCCAGCTTTCAATAGACATTCACCTATCCTCGATGCGTCAATGATGGCTCAGGCGGTAGCTTCATTGATGACCCAGGCGGTTGATTCTCACTCACAGCCATCAAATAAACAAGAGCAACAAAGTCAGCCTTTAAACAACGGGAAGTCATTTGGAAACAATGAGGCACAGCCTGGTACTAGTCATGCTCAATCAATGACAGAACTAGCATTGCCAATGGCGGATCAACAGAGAAGCAATAGCGGTGGACTAAATAACATTCCTTCAAACCCAGCAAGAAATACACAACAAAACACTTTCGACCAAGGGTCCATGCAATTAAATCCACAGACGGGAATGGCTCCACTACCACCTATGCGTCAAACTCAAGACCCGCCGATGGGAATGGCACCACTACCACCAATGCGTCTTACTCAGGGCCCACCAAGAAGAATAGCTCTGCAGCCACCAGTGCGCCAATCTCAAAACCCACCGATGGGAATGGCTCCACTACCACCTATGCGTCAAACTCAAGACCCGCCGATGGGAATGGCACCACTACCACCAATGCGTCTTACTCAGGGCCCACCAAGAAGAATAGCTCTGCAGCCACCAGTGCGCCAATCTCAAAACCCATCGATGGGAATGGCACCACTACCACCGATGCGTCTTACTCAGGTTCCACCAAATCGACAAGCTTCCAAACCACCAATGCGTCAAAATCAAAATCCATCTATGGAAACGGTTCCAAAACCACCAGCGAGTCTTAGTCAGGGTCCGCCACAAGGAAATGCACCGCAACAACCAAGGAACCAAATTCCAAATCTGCCGATAGGAATCGCACCGCAACCACCAATGCGCCTAACACAGGACCCATCAAGAGGAATGGGGCCGCAACCACCAATGCGACAAATACAGGATCAACCGAGAGGAACTGCACCTCAATCAATAATGCACCAAAGTAAAAAACCGTCAGTGGGAATGGCACCACAGCAACCGATGCACCAAACTCCAAATCCATCAACGGGAATGGGATTGCAACCGCCAACACATCTGTCCTCAAATCCACATATGGGAGCGTTCCCACAATCACCAATGCGTCTAGCTCAAAATCCTTCTGCAAATCAACAAACTCAACAGGAGCCAATTTATCAAGTTCAAAGCAATATTGGTATAAATGAGATATTGTCACCTCCTTTTGATTCAAATGTTCAGTTGTTAAACACACCCGGTGCTAGTCAAATGTCACAAAACATTCCACCATCGAAACAACAACAGCAAAATAATCCCAAGATGTTCATCAATCAACAATGGAATGAACAACCTTTCAATCAATCGCCACTGAATCAACAACAGTCATCGCAACATCAGTTTGCTGAGAACTATTCTAACCAGCAATCACCTGTCAACCACTTAGTTACACAACAAAATAACCAATCATTTAATCACCCACCGTCCAATCAACAACTATTACAGACAAACCAGCAATTTATTCCCCAGTCATTCGCTCATCAAACTCCAAACCAACCACCAAATAATATACAACAATCAAATCAAGGACCTTTCAACCAACCACCACCCAATCACCAAATGCCAAACCAAACACCAACTAATAAACATCCCTCTAACCAAGGACCTTTCAACCGACCACCATCAAGTCATCAAACTCCGAACCAACCACCAAATAATATACAGCAATCAAACCAAGGACCATTCAACCGACCACCACCCAGTCATCAAACTCCGAACCAACCACCAAATAATATACAGCAATCAAACCAAGGACCATTCAACCGACCACCACCCAGTCATCAAACTCCGAACCAACCACCAACTAATATACAGCAATCAAGCCAAGGGCCTTTCAACCAACCACCACCCAATCATCAAACACCAAACCAAACACCAACTGACATACAGCAATCGAACCAAGGGCCTTTCAACCGGCCACCACCGAATCATCGAACTCAAAACCAAACACCAACTAATGTACAACAATCAAACCAAGGTCCCTTCAATCGACCACCACCTAATCATCAAACTCTAAACCAACCACGAAACAGTATACACCATTCCAATCAGGGACAGTTCAACCGACCATTACCCAAAATTCAAGCAACAAACCAAAGGACCAACCGACAACAAACTGGCCAAACACCTTTGCGTCAGCAACAGAACAATATGCATCACTCCATGCAGCAACTGCCTGACCAATTCAACAATCTACCACTGAGTCAACAACAACTTAACCAACCAACAATGAATCAGCCTCGTCAACAGAGAAGGCAAAACCGACAAATGTCAAATCAAATGCCAACCAACCAGCAACGCACGGGAAAATTAGCACGAAACAAACAAAATCAAAACCAACGAGCATTTACTCAACAAAGGCATAATCAGCGACAAAAATCACAGCAGCAGGTTAATAACAGGGTATTGCATCAAAACCCGCAGCGAAACCAAGAATTTAATCATGTCATCAACAGCAGGCCTAACAAAACCTTGCGCACGAGGGGGCCGGGAAACAGGAACAATCCAAAACCTACTTCTGGACAAAGGCCATCGCCGCAAACTAATAAATCAAACATGAACACATCGTTTCTTGGCGTTTCTGTAAAACGTGGTCTAAAGGAGCCACTTGCTGCTAAAAAGCTCTGGTCTCCAGTTCCAGCTGGGAATACAGGCATCGGACAGCCAGTGTTGAAGAACAAATCTGCACCTCAAGGAATTCAACAACAGCAACAAAGTATTCCTCTCAAAACATGGTTCAAACCAGAAGGCCTTCACCATGCAATTTTCAAGACTACTACTCACGCCCCGCCGACACCTCCTGTCCAACCAAGAGAAAATGCCTTTCGCGTGAGTGGTCGTCGTGTAGCCATGAATACTGTCAAGCCATCAACAACAACAATGAGCCCATTCATGACGCAACAACCAACGGCTGGAGTTTGGTGGCAGCAGATGGGAGGGGTTGTTGTTACAACGACTACATCAACCCCTCGTCCTACATCCGAACCTCGTAGAAAACCAACCTTTCGACGAAAGCCTTATAGACGTATGGGTATCCGTCATCCACCTGTTATGACTAGAGGGAGACAAAGAACGCAAAACAAATTACAAACCAAACCAATGCACTCTTACTGGAAAGCAGATCGGATGAATAACGTAAGATCGCAAAACAACATGAACAATATATTAAATTCCGGTTTTCCTTCCACCACAGCACATATCCCGACAGTAACACCAACCCCGCCAATGCCAACGCCACCTACCATTATTCCACAACACAGGCCACCTGCAAGAATGCCCCCAAAGAGGCGGATGAACAATAGAAGGTCGAGAAACCGTGTATCTGCGAAACCGTCATTTAGACCTACCCCAACAGTGCCACCTACATTACCAACTAACCCAATACCTACAAGAAGAATAAGACCCAATATTAAACCTTGGCCAGCTACAGAACCCCCTTTATTTACCAGCAATAAATACACTACCACTACAAGTGTTCCACCACCTGTAACCGCTCCGGCAAGGCCAAGAAATCAACAATGGCGATCACCTCCAAGAAGACGGCATCCTCAAATGAGCCACGCTTCAAAAAGACGTATGGCAAGACCAAAACCCCGTATAGTAAACCCAACGGCAGCCCCGTGGGCTACTACCTCAACATTCCAATGGGACCGAATAAAAACAACAACACTGACACATCCGAGTTTTCGACCAACTCAGAAAACACGGAGAAACAAACCTCAGCGACTGACTCGGCCTGTTCCACCCCGTATCAAGAAATTTCCACCACAACAAATCACAACTGTACCACCATCTCAAAACAACGAACTGTTACAATTGTTGCGCCAAATAGCAAGTAGTTCAGCATCCAAAAAGACCCCTACTTCAACCACACCATCGCCGCCTAGTCCACAAATAAAACCAGTAAACAACACGCAAACTGTACATACAAAACAAAACAACGAATTGTTGAAGCTACTGCGGCAAATGGCGAACAACGGGGCGGCTCTACAAAAACCCCAAGGCACACCAAATCCTGTGCAGAACATGTCGAATCTTCTAACGGGACCTAATCCGATTGTTGTGATGACAACTACACGCCCATTCAATACAGGGAAAGCCGACGCTGGCCAGCGAAATATGCAGCTGTTATTGGATGCACTAGCCCATAATCAACATAAGACAGCTAGCCTTAATTCTCTTGTTATGAGTCTGTTACACAACACACCACAGGCCTCAATGAACATGCAGCATCAGTTTGATCCACAAATTATAAATTTCTTGAACATAGGGCACGGAATGGGACAGGAACAGCAGCCTAGCGCGGGGTCAATGGTGAGCGTGCTGATGAAGCAGAATATGCCAGAGCCAAGTAAGTATTCGTTTGGCGCGAAGTATTTATCGTCTGCAAATATTAGTGTGTGTTTTAAATTTCAAACTGGACTTTCCTACAAGTGTTTCTCAAACACAGCTGGGGTGTCAAACAGGTTGGATCCTGATGAGACACCAAGCTGCTCGGAATCTCATCTGGATACAAACTGTTTGCAAAGGTAATCACATGTTTGTCCACTGCAGCAAGCCCTGTTAGTTGCTTTCCAGTGACTTCAGTGGTGAAAGAGTTTACACCTATATGCTTCATAAAAACATAATCTGCTGTAACCGTACCTACCTGTAACCGTTCACTCTTTATTGTCGGAGTGTCAATTGCATCGGGTCCCGGTGAGATGCCGAGTTACTCGGCGTCTTATAGGGGCCCAAGACTATTACAATAACAGTCAGGTCGTGACCAAACCCCTACTTTGTGAATATTCGTTTAACCCTTTCCCTCATATAAACGCATTTGCACGCATTTGCAAACAGAGTAGACCCAGATCAGATGGCTCATATAGGAGCCATCTGATCAGGGTCTACTCTGTTTGCTGATGGAATTTGATAGATCTGTTTCTTTAGTTTCTAAAATGACTACAATGTTCCACCTTCGATATTTCATGATACCTATTTTGTCCATGAATATTCAGTAGGTATTGAAATTTGGACTAAATATAGAACAGGGAAAGGGTTAAGAAATACATTTGTAATTACATCACTGATACAGTTAAACCCCTCTAATGCGACAACTGAATGAATAAGCATTGGTGTCTTCATAAGCAGGTGGTTACTTAATGCAAGACAAAAGTAATGCAGAAAGCTCCTCTATGAGCTTTCTGCATTACTTTTGTCCTGCATTAAGCTACCACCTGCATCTAGCACCCAGAATTATACCTCTTTTAGGCGGTCGCGTTAGCGGGGTTTTTACTGTATATATCAGTTGAATCTTTACAATGTTACATGAATACTTTTTACCTTGGCAGATACAGAATAACATCTATACAGTGCTCCCTCCCTACAACGGCCCTCTCAATAACGATTCCCTCCTTACAACAACGCATGTCACTGTTTCCGAAAAAACAAAGCTCCAGAAACAACATTTTTCCATCGCATTTTCTTTATGCCTCCATCAAACCCTATGCTTTGATCACTTTGTGACGATTCTAAAGAGTGGTCACAACATAGGGTTTGATTGAGGCCTAACGGTTTTAGTTCTCGAAATACACCTTATCTGGGGATCTGCAAACAAGCTAGTTATGTTTGATTTTCCCTCCCTATAACAACTCCCTCTGAACAACACATACAATCTCTGTATGCCAAAGGGTGTCGTTGTAGAGAGGGAGCACTGTAATATTCAATAAGCAGTCAGAGCAGACGCTGATCAGAGCTGGTGTAGGAACGTTTTCGTCTGGGTCTGCTATGGTTACAAATGCGTGAAAATGTGTCTCTATTAGGGCTATATAAATATTAAAAGAACGAGAAAAGCTACGAACATCCGGGACATTGCAAACAGCGCAGAAGAAGCGGAGATTTGCGTGTTTCTACACTGTTTGACATTCTCAGTATCTGCACATGAACGACAATGGGGATGCCTTTGAAAGATAAGAAAGGAGACTGCAGTTCATGTGAAAAAAGAAACTTTATTTAAAACATTGCCACAATGTACATAATTAAAAAGTGTAAACCCCATTTCTCAATTCCATAAGACTTTGGTCAGTAATATTATGTTATCATTATTAATAGTTATACAGATTCAAGTGTTTTCTCCATGAATTTTTATGTACGAAATAATGGCATAATTCATATTAACTAAAAGTGTTTTTGACACAAAAACTGATGTCCCCCCTCCGCGGGCAAAATTTTCCATGTAAATATTTCAAAGTCCCATAAGTCTGCAGACAATTATCAAAATGGAACAGGAATAAGATATGCACAAGTCAACTAGGCATGGTGCTGATCAATCCTATGAAATTTCATGAAAGTTATTACTGGCAAATCATAGTTGTCAAGTTATTACTGTAAAATTACCATGGTCATATTAAAGTCAAATTATTACTGTCAGGTTACAATCTAATCATCCGAAGTCAATAACTGTACTGCAACCATCCTTGATGAATTTTGCATGTCATAAATAACTAGTTTGAAGTTTTATAATGGCATTATTAACGTTGGAGGTTTTGACTATGGCAGAAACTGTACAATTAACCCTTTGCTTGCTGAATTTTAAAACACATTTCCCCTTCTTTACCCATGCCCTGTTGTATAATTACATACTATTTACTGTGTACAAGTATATCGCTGTACAATCACTGATGTGGAGTGCACTGGCTACACAATCAACTTGTAAATAGTGCAGACCCTGATGAGACAGCTCCTGCAGGAGCTGTCTCATCTGGGTCTTCACTATTTACAGATATGTATATTGACGCGAATAGCAAGCGATGGGTTAAGTCTTTATCATCTTATAAGCGAACAGGACAGATACTGAATAAAAATACATTGCTATCAAGTAAAGGGTGAATGATTATAAATGTACTTTAGCATTGTTTATTTCGATTAATGTTGGACGAACACTATGCAGTAAGCTCTCATATGATATGTCTGCTTTACTTTAAAAGCTCATCAACGCTTTACGTTTAATTGTTTCGCTGCCAATGTCGCACCTGTAATTACCTATGCAAATAGTTTGGATCCTGATGAGATGCCAAGCAACTTGGTGTCTCATCAGGATCCAAACTGTTTGTTACTGCGACTATTTTATGAAACAAAAATGTAGAAAAATAAAAAAAATGTATGAAAATTGTAGGAGACGACAAAGTTTGCAGACAACAATATCTGGCAGCGAAAGAGTTAACATTCCTGTAAGAAATAATGACACCATGAATATTTATTAGTTGATTTTATTTATATACTAGTAATTTTCCAAGCGGACAGTTTGTTTTGACAAAAACTTTACAATTATGTCTGTATTGTACCATATGCAAACAGAACAGACCCTGATCATACGGCTCCCTTGCCGGTTTATATGAATGAAAGGGTTAACCCTTTACTTGATAGCAACATCTTTTTCCGACAGAGTAGATTCAGATCAGAAGGATCCAATAGGAACATGAATACAGTAAAACCTCTCTATAACGACCACTAAATTACATCAAGTATTTTGCGCTAAAGGCAGGTGGATGCTTAAAGCAAGGTGAAAGTAAGCTCCTATAGGAGCGTTCTGTTTTACTTTCACCTTGCTTTAAGCAATCACCTGCCCAAAATACCAACTAATTAACACAATTTAGTGGTCGTTATAGGGAGGCTTTACAGTATTAATGGAGTAAAGGGTTAAGCTGCCATTGTGTACTACTAATCATTCACAATATAAAGTTTAGACTATGTGTCTTGTGTATTTGCAGGATCTTGCATATGCCATCCAAAACTGACTGGTTGTCCAGTGGACAAGAAAATGTATCCTGGCTTTGCCGACTGCAGTAGCGAGACAGAAGTCACGTGTTGTGATGACAATTAAAGCGCCACCTCAATCTTAGAACTATTGTAGTGCTATAAATATTATGTATGATCTAGGCATTTGGAGCATAATATATGCGAAACCATCTCCTTTATATTCTATACTAGATTGTATCTATCTTATACAATGGAAGAGGAAGGGTTTTTGGCATATGTTATAGGAATAACCCATGCGATTGAAAAAATACGAGTAGCCTAGGTAACTATTTATAATTCTGAGAGCAATAGTGTGACAATTTTTGCAAACAAATTGACACCATGTGAGATGAGACATCGAGTATGCCTCATCAGACCCATGTGCATGACATTCCAATTGTAATAGACAATACCTCTTTTAGAGTTGCAGCAAATGCTGGTGTAGTCATGTACGATACAATCAGCCATTTAATCTCTTCTACATGTAAATGCATTTTCACACACTTGCAAAGACTGTAGACTCAGACGAGATGACTTCTATAGGAGCATCTGATCAGGATCTGCTCTGTTTGCTTTTTACATGACATAGATCTGTTTCTACAGTTTTTGTCAAAGCAAAACATTCTCATGAAAATTGTACATTCTAAAAGTTTAGCAGAAACTGTAGAATCAGATCAATAGTTCTGCTATGAGTCGTCTGATCTGGATCTTTATTTATTTGCTGAATTTTTACATCGGCATATGTACACATGAATGTTTCGTACTAGTAGAAACTACAGAATCAGATCTATATTATTTCATAAGCAAAGAGAGCAGACCCTGATCAGGAGGAGCCATCTGATCTGGGTCTACTCTGTTTGCAAATGTGTTTATACGAAGAAAAGGGTTAATAGGCATATTTAAGGAGTAAACGGTAAACCTACTCCTATCCTGCTAGGTGTGGTCGCCTTGCACTTGCAAAATGTGTGGATCAAGCTGGTAAACCCAGTAACTCGGTGTCGCATTATGAGCATAGCTCTTTTGTTGACCAGTGGAAATTCGTGTGTATATTCGAGCTACAGTGCTCCCTCTCTATAACGACACCCTTTGGGATACGAAAATTGTATGTGTTGTTCAGAGGGAGTTGTTATAGGGAGGGAAAATCAAACATAATTAGCTTGTTTGCAGATCACCAGATAGGGTGTATTTCGAGAACTAAAACTGTTATGCCTCAAGCAAACCCTATGTTGTGACCACTCTTTAGAATATGTGGGATTACAGTACAAACCCATAAACTCTATAAATGCAGGACACATATGCACTGTCATTTGCAAACATTGTAAACCCAGATCAGAGGAATCCTAGAGGAGTCCTCTGATCAGAGTCTGTACTGTTCTCTAGCAAGTTTAAGCCTTTCATATTAACCCTTTCCTTCATATAAACGCCTTTTTCATGCATTTGTAAACTGAACAGAGTAGACCCAGATCAGACAGCTCCTATAGGAGCAAGTGCTCTATTTATCACAATGGTTTCAAACTACAAAATTCTAAAAAAAATGATTTTCTCTGGTTAATGCTCCTTTTCAGTAGATTTATTCAAATTGGTTGGATCGAAAAATAGCCTATAATGGAAAGGGTTAAGAGGACTATAGTTAAACAGTGATATGCTATTCCAGAAAAAAATCACAATGGCATGATGAGCTGATGTATCATTTGTTTCAGATTGTTGTTTTAGAGTTAGAAATAAAAATCTTAAAGGGAAGCAAGAATTTATTTTGTACCTACAGACTGCCGGGGGCAATTTCGTAAAGCTTTCCATTCAAGAGAATTATCAGAGCGAAATGTTGTTTTACCGCGATCGAAAAAAGGATCTGTAGAAGATTTCTGTTGAATATTTACCTCGTCACTCCATGAATAACCATGTAAGAAATAATGACGTCATGAATATCAACCAGCCCAGTGTTTATAATGACATACGAAAACTGATGTCTCCCCCAGCGCGTGGACAAAGTGTTCCAAAGTCCCATAACTCTGCAGAAAATCATCGAACTGGAAAAGAAATAAGCTATGCACATCTAGGCATGTTGCTGATCAATCCTATGAAGTTTCATGAAAATCCTATGAAATATATTTGGGGAAACCCCGCAGACAAAACTTTCCATGTCAACATTTCAAAGTCCCATAACTCTGCAGAAAATAATAAAACCGGAACAGGAATAAGATATGCACAACTAGGCATGCTGCTAATCAATCCTATGAAATTAAATGAATATCCAATTAAAGATTTTGGAGAAACCCTGCGGACAAAATTTCCATGTAAAAATTTCAAAGTCCCATAACTCTGCATAAAATGGGAGACAATAACTCCAATATAATTGAAGCCAGAGTTATGATACTTGTGCATAACACTTCCTTCCACCACGCTCTTTCCATACTCGAACAGGGTTCCCACAAAACAGAAAAAATAAATTTCCCTGACTTTTCCCTGACCGAATTTCAATTTTCCCTGACCCTATGTTAACATAAGTTTAATTGGTCATCTAAGAGCATGATCAATAAATGTTGGCCTCCGCCCCCCCCCCCCCCCCCCCCCCCCCCCCCCATATCAGCCAATCCTTACCACCTCTTTCCTCTTTCTTTATGACAACTATATTTATGTTCTGCGCAATATTGGAATACGGACAATTCTAGAATTGCCCTGCGCGTTTTAGGAATTCCAATAATGGCGGACCATTCCGGAATTGCCCTGCGCGATTCTAGAATCGCGCAAGGCAAACTTACATTAGCATTGTTGTTATGTTCTACTATTGTTCGGCGAGAAAAAAGAGAATTTGATGCCGGTACACTTGGTCTTTGTTTTTATCAAATTGGTTTGTTTTGTGGTCATTATTACCTTATTATTTATGGTATTGATAGAGCGTATCGTCGTGATACGATAGTGCGTCTTTCCGAACCATGTTTTATTTTTGTGTGTTAAATACAAATGTATTTTTATCAAAAAATTACTAAGTGTAGACTATTAACCCTTTCCCTCATATCACCGTATTTTTCATGCAGTTGCAAGCAGAGTAGACCCAGATCAGACTGCTCTCGTAGGAGCAGTCTTCCCAATGTCTGCTCTGTTTGCTTATGACATGATAAAGATGTTAACCCTTTATTCCATAAATATGCATTTCTACGCCTATGCAATTCATATAGGTAGTGAATAAAATAGACTATAATTGATAATCTATAAATGTATGTACTGTAAATGGAAAATCCCAACTTTGTCCACAATTCCAAAAACGCGCACGGACCATTCTAGAATCGCCCTGCGCGTTTTAGGAATTCCAATACTGTCCGCCATTATTGGAATTCCTAAAATGCGCAGGGCAATTATAGAATTGTCCATATTCCAATAATGCGCAGAACATATATACAGCAGTAGTGTTTTGATCATTTTAAAAAAAAAAGTTTTTGACTTTTTCATTTTTAATTGCTCAATATTTAATGTAACATGCATGATGCCAAACATGTCCTAATATGCACCCTAAGTATAAAGTCTCTTGAATCTTTTCTACCTCTCTTAACCCTTTCCTCCATGAATTTTTATTAGAGACTCCATCTACTATGAATATATAATTAAGTAAAATTTTATTTTTAAGCAAAGTTAAGAAATATTTTGGCAGTAGACTAAAGTAAAAACTCAGATTTATGATTTTTTTCTAAGCAAACAGAATAGACCCTGATCAGGCAGCTCCTACAGGAGCTGCCTGATCTGGGTCTATTTTGTTTGCAAAGGTGGTAAAATGTGTATCTATGTTGGAAAGGGTTAATCTTTCAGTTTTTCTGTGTAAGCTGAATTTTAAAATAGTACATACAGTGTGTAAGACACTGATATAGCATGCTATTAAAATGGTATTTAACTTTGAGTAAGTGAGTTGGGTTTTACGTTTAACTTTGAAAAAACTGAACAATAAACCCTATTCAAATTTATCAACACTGAACTTTAATAAACACTCTTGATCCCTTACATTGGAATCTACTTTCAACTTTACAGAGAAGAGCTGATCAAAACAAATCATATAAAACACTAGATTAAAATCCATGAAATCAAGAGTTAAAACAGAATTACTTACAAGCATAAATGACAGAAAATAACAGTTATGGTCTATCTGTCTTATCCTTTTATTTTCATTCTTTCTTCTTTTTGGCATATTTTCTTAGACAGCCCTCATCGTTTGGTTCCAAATTTCCCTGACTGTTGCCAAATTTCAAATTTCCCTGACCAATTAAAAAATATCCTGACTTTTCCCTGACCTTGAAAAAAATATTTTTTCCCCTGACTTTTCCCTGTCCGTGGGAACCCTGCTGAAATGTCATTCCAATAGCATCAGTAGAGCAGGAGTTATTGATCGGACAAAAAATGTAACAAAGGGCAACTAGAGGTTTGTTTTTGTCACAAAAAACAGATGTCTCTCCTCCCATCCTCTTTCCAGGAAATACACATGTGTAATGTCTGTAACTCCAAAGTTATCAGGGTCTAATTGTAAGTCATCAAGGGCAATAACTCCAAAGTTATCAGGGGGAACAACTCGTGTTGGTCAACATTCCTGTGACGATAGCCCCTATAGTGGTTTAAGAGATACGTTTGACACAAAGTTTGTCTAAATTTAAGTCATCAGGGTCAATAACTGCAAAGTTATCAGGAGGAGACAATTAAAAAACACCAAGTGCACAACATCACATGCTGGTCAACATTCCTGTGAAGTTTGGTGATTATATCCTTACTGGCATGGTTTCAAAGATACGCATGGCACAAAGTTTCTCTAATTTTAAGTAATCTTTTTTTCCCGTCTGCGGCTATTCATAACCGAGTTTCGCCCGTCGCCCACAATCACCTCCGCTGGCTTGCCGCTATGCGTCGTATTCGTTCATTGCCTCCTCGTACTCAGTGCCGTACAGGGTTACTCGTGATTTCGTCTCCACGGGTTTTCTCTCCGAGTTGTCCCTCCTAGTCATGATACCCCGAGTGCTTTCACACTCATGTTCGGATAGACTGCCTCTTCATATGCTGGTGGAATCTACTAAGCACTTATCGCACATGTATACACAGCTCTTCTCCAGTCGGGCTAATGCTCTTTCGGGCTCACTGTGACAAGCCGTGTCACAAGTCAATGTGGGCTAATGACTGCTTTCCGGGCATTTCAAGCTTCCCAGACAATTTTCTCAGACCCCATGTGGGTGGGAGACACAGAAAAGCATCTCTGAAATTTTCCGAGCGGACCGGGATTTGAACCCCGGACCTCTCGATTGGTAGTCAAGCGCGTTACCACTACACCACCGCTCCACCCTATTATACCAAGTAATCATACTAAGTAATCATACCAGGGGCAATAACTCAACAATTATCAGGAAGAGACAATTCAAAAACGCCAGGTGCACAACAACTCATGCTGGTGAACATTCCTACTCTAGCTCTAGTGGTTTCAGAGATATGCAAGGCACTAAGTAAAGTTTGTCTTATTTTAAGTCATCAAGGGCAATAACTCCAAAATTATCAGAGGGAGACAAAAGATACCAGGTGCACAACAAATGCTGGTCAACATAATTTTACATCCCTGTGAAGTTTGGTGACTCTAGCTCTACTGGTTTCAGAGATACGCATGACACAAAGTTTGTCTAAATTAAAGTGTTCATATCAGGGGCAATAACTCACCAATTATCAGGGAGAGACAATTAAAAAAATCCCAGGTGCACAACAACTCATGCTGGTGAACATTCCTACTCTAGCCCTAGTGGTTTCAGAGATATGCGTGACACAAAGTAAAGTTTCTCGAATTTTAAGTCATAAGGAGCAGTAACTCCATAGTTATCAGGGGAGACAATTAAAATAAAACCAGGTGCACAACAACTCATGCTAGTGAACATTCCTGTGAAGTTTGGTGACTCTAGCCCTACTGGTTTCAGAGATACGCGTGACACAAGGTTGGGACAGACAGACAGACAGACAACTCTGGCAAAAACAATGTCTCCCCATAAATGGGGAGACATAAAAACTCCAAAAGTATTGAAGTCAGAGTAATGGCCCTTATACATGACACTTCTTAGCATCATGCTCTGTCAATGTATAAAGTTTCAATCAAATGGCATTAGCCATGTAGGAGTTATCGTCCGGACAAGAAAGTGTGAATAATTGACCATGAATTGTGACCATGACCTTGAATTGTGACCTTGACATTTGACCCACGTGCCTGAATCCTACTGTCTTCACATCTGCTTGTTAAGGAGAACATTTGTGCCACAGCATTTGGGAATCCTTCCAAGGGTTATACAGATGTGAAGCAGGCATGCACATTAAGGATAAAGCATTTGACCTTGAATTGTGACCTTGACCTTAGAAGAATGTGCCTGATTCCTGCTGTCTGCAAATCGCCTTGTCATGGAGAACATTTGTGCTTCAGCATTTTGAAATCCTTCCAAGGGTTTAAGAGATATGGAGCGGACACGAAGGGTGTGGCTAAAAACATTTGACCTTGAATTGTGACCTTGACCTTTGACCCACGTGCCTGAATCGACGCTATGCACATCACCTTGTTGAGTTTGTGCCAAAGTATTTTGAAATCCTTCCATATTTGTGAGAGATATGGAGCGGACACGGGTGTGACAGATAGACAGACAGACTGATGGACAGACCATAAACAATATGTCTCCCCATTATAAATGGAGGAGACATAAGACATTTTCGCCATGGCTGGGGCTGTAGAATCAGATATATATTGCTATAAGCCAACATAGCTGACCCTGATCAGACAGCTCCTACAGGAACCATCTAACCTGTGTCATCTCTTGTAACAAAAGTGTTACCAGGCATATCTATGGAGCAAATCATTATTTCAGTAAAACCTATCTACAGTGACCACCAAAATAAGTCTTACTCTTACTTTTAACCATTTCCTCCATGTATATTCATGTAAGAAATAATGACATCATGAATATTGATTAGATCAATTGTTATAATAGCACGTAGACACAGGAATTTTTGGTCATGGCAGAAACTGCTATCATATCATAAGCAAACAGAGCAGACCCTGATCAGACGACTCCTGTAGGAGCCATCTGATCTGGATCTACCCTGTTTGCAAGAAAGATGTATTTATGGAGTAAATGGTTAAAACAGGTGGTAGCTTAAACCCAAGTGTAATCTCAAAATTAACTCCATGCAAGCCATCTATGCATCAAGTCGAGTCACGCAGACTCATGATACACCTCTCCTAACTAAATATATTCTCCAAAAATCTTTCTACTTCAGTAACCTTGACCTTGATCTGAGACCCTTTCCCAAATGCAGTCCTAACTTTAAGCATTTTATCTCCATGCAACTACCTGTACACCAAGACAAGTCACAAAACATTTTTTTCTATGTAAAATTATTGACCAGAAACTGTTTTTTTTTTCAGTTTTAGCACAAATTAAATATTTGATTATTTACTTCGTAGTTTTAGTAAAACTGGCTTTGATCCCAGATCCCCAAAATGCCATTCCAACCTCTGTCTACATGCAACTATCTGTACATCAAGTTTGGTCCTTATGTCTTATTTCTATCATAAGTTATCTTGCAGAAACCGTCCCAGTTGACAAATGACGAATGCATTCAATAACCAGAATTTTTCTCTGAAAAATCTGGTTAATATAACTTTTGCACCAGACAAATGGACATTTTTCCCCAACTTGTTCATCACAATTAATAAACAAGTCATTGGATTCAATACATACAGAGAATTGTTTTAGTCTCTATTTTTTATTCTGTTATTTTATCAACTCTTGTGTTCATATATATATAAGTTTTTCAATCATACAATCAATAAAACACACTACTAATTTTTACACTAACAACATTCAAACAACAATAATTCTGTAACAGAGCTGACATTAAATTGTACTACACTCATAGAATCCCACTAAACACTAACATCACATTAGTGTACTGGTATCTGATCAGAGTCTGCACAGTCTGTGATTCAATATCCTCTTTCAAATTCAGTCAAACCCAACTGAATGTACTCTACACCTAAACAATGATTATGACTGACAATTCCACTTTGAAAATAAATCCTTTCCCTTTTCTGTGTTTATTTCAAATTTCCATACCTACTGCATATTCATGGACATAATATTTACAATGAAATATGGAAGATGGAACACTGAAGCCATTTTAGAATCTAAAGTAACAGAGTATCAAATTCCATTAGCAAACAGAGCAGACCCTGATCACATGGCTCCTAAAGGAGCTTTCTGATCTGAGTCTATTCTTTTGTAAATGCCTGAAAACACATTTAACCCATTACCTCATAGGCTATTTTTAGATACAACCTCTTTAAATAAATCTACCGAAAAGGAGCATTAACTAGAGAAAATGAAATTTTTAGAATTTTGTAGTTTGAAACCATTGTGATAAATAGAGCATTTGCTCCTATCGGAGTAAATGCTCTATTTATCACAATAGTTTCACAGAGTGATTTTTACAGTCGTCAATATGAGGGAATGGGTTATATGAGGGAATGGGTTATATGAGGGAATGGGTTAAAGGATTAGACACCCAGTGCAGGACTTCTACGTTTAACCCAGAATTCTTTGTATAATCTAACACGATATCATCCCTATATAAACTTGGTCACAACTCACGAGAGTAACAATGCAAATCTACGGTTGTTAACCAATTAACCCTTTCCCTGTTCTATGTTGATTTCAAATTTCAATACCTACTGAATATTAATGAACAAAAAAGTTATAATCATTAATGCAATATGGAAGATGGAATATTGTAGCTATTTTAGAAAGTAAAAAAACATATCTTTCAAAGTCCATTAGCAAACAGAGAAGACCCTGATCAGACGGTTCCTACAGGAGCCGTCTGATCTGGGTCTACTCTGTTTGCAGATGCATGAAAAGGCATTTATATAAGGGAAAGGGTTAAGACAACAAATTAAAGAAATGAATTTTGAAATAACCCCTGAAAAGTCTCACCTTACTCCTTTCTAAACAAAGCAGACAATAATCAAATGGTTCCTGCAGGAACTGTCTGTTCAGGATTAATCAAATGGTTTCTCCAGGAACTGCCTGTTCAGGATTTGCTCTGTTTAACCCTTTCCCTGTTCTACATTCAGTCAAAATTCTAACACATACAGGTTACTGGATACTCGTGAACGAAAGTTATAATGAAATATGGAAGGTGGGACATGGTAGGCATTTTAGAAACTAAAGAAAGATCTACCAAATTCCATTAGCAAACGGAGCAAACCCTGATCAGACAGCGTGAAAATGTGTTTATATGAAGGTAGGGGCTAAAGGGTTGAACAAAATGACAATACAGTAAAACCTCTCTATAACGGCCACTAAATTACATCAAGTATTTAGTGTTTAAGACAGGTGGATGCTTAAAGCAAGGTGTAAGTACAACAACGCTCTTATAGGAGCGTTCTGTTTTACTTTCACCTTGCTTTAAGCAGCCATCTGCCCTAAATACCAACTAATTAACACAATTTAGTAGCCTTAATAGAGGGTTTTTACTGTATATGTGCCCAAAGAGTTATACAGTCTACACCCTCTCAATCCTTTGTGCCTATCCACAATGATATTAGACAAATTCAAGGGAGCTGTATTCCATTAATCTGTCTCATGCACATTTGTTCTATGCTTCATGATCATCCACATTTGATTTCCATTTCATAATGTCAAATACCTGGCCCTGAGTTTATACCACTTCTGAGTTTGAACCTGAGTTCATGCTCAAGCATATGGCTGGTCAGATTTTGAGCATGCTCATAGTTTGACCAATAATATGCTTGAGAATGAACTCAGAAGCAAACTGTTTTATAACATTATGACATTTCCATGAAACCATACAAAGATCTTTTCTTTAGAGAATATGGCTTTACTCTTCATTTACAGGTAAAATGATACAAGGAACCAAACACCTGGGAATTTATAGTCTTGCTTTCCATCTTCGCTAAGTACCAAACGATAATGAGAACCACATTCCATGGCCAACAGAATATAAATCTGCTTCCAAGTTTTATTCACTTGCACTTCGTGAGTTATAGAATATAAATCTGGTTCCACATTTTATTTTGACACTAGTAGTTGTTAACTGGAACAAGAATCAACCAGTAAGAGAATGAAATTCAGATTTCATTTTCTGGCAAATGCAACTTGTTACCAGTCTCTGTTGGTTACTAAGCATATCTGAAATTTCTAACCAACACAACTGATTTATCAAAATCCAGACTGCATTATCATTGCAGATTACAATATTTGGTCCAGTCCCTACAATAACCTTTGTTAACTCGTTGACGGTGAGGGTTTGTTCTTTGGTATAACCATGGAAGCAGCTTTCTGTGACACTTCTTTGCCCGTATTATCATAAATACTCAGGTCTTCTTGCCATTCAACCTTTTTCTGATGACCTCGTATGGCATCGTCTACCTTCTCATCGATCATTTCTTCTGTCAGTATGCCAGTCTCTGCAGCATAGGCTGCGGCCTGAAAAGATAAGTAATTGTATGGAGGATATTACCCAGATAAGAAGTGTAATTTAAAACAGTTTCAAGAATAGCTCTTTTATTTTTCCATCAAAACCCTATGCTGTGAGCTAAGGGCTATTCCAGGAAAATCTCCTATTAAAACTAGAGGTTTTTGTCACAAAAACGGATGTCTCCCCTCTAATAAAAGCAATATGTAAATAGAAATCACTAAAAATGTTATGGACTTGATGATTGATACTTCCCTTCATTATGCGCTTTCCACACCACATTTTTCAAGAAGAAAATGATAACAGCTAATAACTCCAAAAATATTGATACCAGAAGTATTGAAGCCAGAGTTATGGCCCTTGTTCATGACACTTTCTCTCACCATGCTCTTTCCATGAATGAAGTTTCAATACGATGGCAAGAGCCATGTAGGAGTTATCGTCCGGACAAGAAAGCGTTAAACAAATGTACAAGGGGCAATAACTCTCAATTTATTGAAGCCAGAGTTAAGGACCTTATGCATGACACTTTCTCTTATCATGATCTTTCCATGTATGAAGTTTCACTCCAATGGTATGTGCCATATAGGAGTTATCATCCTAACAAGAAATTGTGTTGTTTTTTTTACAAAGGGCAATAACTCATATATTATTGAAGCCAGAGTTATGGACCTTGAGCATGACACTTTCTCTTATCATGATCTTTCCATGTATGAAGTTTCAATCCAATGGCATGAGCCATATAGGAGTTATCGTCCGGACAAAAAATTGTGAAAAAAAATTACAAGGGTAATAACTCCATTATTAGTGAAGTCAGAGTTATGGACCTTGTGTATGACACTTCCTCTCTTCATGATCTTTCCATATATGAAGTTTCAATCCAATGGCATGAACCATATAGGAGTTATCGTCCGGACAAAAAAGTGTTTATTTTTTTACAAGGGGCAATAACTCCTATATTAGTGAAGCCAGAGTTATGGACCTTGTGCATGACACTTCCTCTCATTATGCTATTTCTATATATGAAGTTTCAATCAACTGGCATCAGGCATATTGAAGTTATCGTCCGGACAAAAAAGTGTTTATTTTTTTTACAAGGGGCAATAACTCCTATATTAGTGAAGCCAGAGTTATGGACCTTGTGCATGACACTTCCTCTCATTATGCTCTTTCCATATATGAAGTTTCAATCAACTGGCATCAGGCATATTGAAGTTATCGTCCGGACAAAAAGTGTGACGGACAGACGGACAGACAGACGGACAGACAGACAGACAGACAGACAACTCTCACGAAAACAATATGTCTCCCCCATATAAATATGGGGGGAGACATAATTACCTTGGTGGGGGGTGCAAAAGGAATTTTAATTCTGTTGGGGGGGGGGGGGGGGATTTGATTAAAGTTCTATTGGTGGGGGTACTTTAACATCTGAAATTAAATTGATGGGTGGTTTGTCAAATTAAATGCTTCATGCAAGAAGTTTTCTTCGACAATAATGAAAATTAACGAAAAACCTTTTTCTGACATGAACTCCTGCGAAAATTCCATTGTGTGAATATTATGGACACATGCAATTTTTAGTCTTGATCATCTAGACATTTATCTGATCCGACTTCAATAATGAGCGGCTGATTGATTGAAACAACCGTGGTAAAAAGTGGGGGTATAATGAATTTTTATTCTCTTGGTGGTGGGGTAAAAATTCTATTGGTGGTACCCCTTATTTAGACCGTCGTTCCTACACCGCTAGGGAGATTTTCCTGGAATAACCCTAAACAAAATATCTAGTTTGATAGTTTAGCCAGGTGATATATTTTGTCAGTCTTCAGATCTCCTAATACCAAAGAGTAGAACAACCTTTTACTTGATAGATACACCATTTAACACCTTTGCAAACAGAGGAGACCAAGATCAGACGACTCCTACAGGAGCTGTCCGATCAGGGTCTGCTCTGTTTGCTTTATACTTTAATATATAAATCTGATTCTACAGTTGCCAAAACTTTCTGTCTCCATATGCCATTCAAAATGTATCTACTTTATTCTTTATCTCATACTGTTTTACAAACCCATTTACATGCCTTTGAAAACAGAGTAGACTTAAACCTTTCCTCCATAAATACGCCTTTCTACGCCTCTGTAAAAGTCACTTTATGCAACTATTGTGATAAATAGAGCATTTGCTCCTATAGGAGCAAATACTCTATTTATCTCAATGGTTTCAAACTACAAAATTCTAAACTTTTCCTTTTCTCTAGTTAATGCTCCTTTTCGGTAGATTTATTCAAAGAGGTTGAAACTAAAAAATAGCCTATGAGTGAATGGGTTAAATCAGGCAGCTCCTATAGGAGCATCTATCAGAGTATGCTCTGTTTGCTTATGAAATAATAATAGATCTGGGTCCATGCTTATAAAGCTTTTTAGCTGAGTCTGAGTTCGTTCTCAAGCTTTTGATTGGTCAGATTTGAGTTCTCAAGCTTTTGATTGGTCAGATTTGAGCCAAAGGCTCAAATCTTACCAATCAAAAACTTGAGAACGAACTCAGACTCAACTAAAAGTTTTATAAGCATGGATACTGACTACAATTTCTACGATACCAATACCCTAATATCCTAAGTACATATACCTTTATAAAAAATCAGCTAATAAATATTCATGATGTCATTATTTCTTTGATTAACTTTCAAGAAATCATTATTTCTAACATGAATATTCAGAGTAAAGGGATAAAGACCTACCTGCCAGCCTACACCTAGTTTTGATATTTCTCTCCCAGAAAGTCCCTCTGTCCGCTCTGCAATCTCAGTACACTTCTTATCATAGTCAAACTCTGTCACTTTTAAACGACTGAAAAAAACCAAACCTCAAACAATTAATTAAACAAACCTACACGCGATACTCTTTCAGCAAACTTACAGATTCACAGCAGATGTTCATACTGGGATATATTGCAACAGAGAATATTTAAAATGGTTGCTTTCATTGCACAACAAAGAATAATCATATCATCTCATTAACACTTCACCTCCTAGATATGCCTTTTAATGCCTTTGCAAACAGAGAAGACAAAGCTCAGATGGCTCCTCAAGGAGTTGTCTGATAAGGGTCTGCACTGTTTGGTTATAAAATAATATATATATCTGGTTCATACATGTGATAACTACCGGATTCTGCGGGAGACTACCGGATTTGAGCCCAACTCCCGCAAGTCCCGGCCGGGAGACGAAATCTCCCGATTTCTGAATAAAAATGGTTTTTATTTTTTTCCCACCCCATTTTCTATCATTTTTTGTCAATAAGCGCTAGCCAGACGCCTCAAAGAACCAGAGTTGTTGACTTATTTACTGCCCTGTTTATCATGGCAGGCACAGCGCCGTGTCCCTTTTGTAGTACGTCGCCATGTTGCCCCTTATCAAAGACCACCGCAGCATGCTCTAAATACCATGCTGTGTAATTGTGGCCCCAGTAAAAGGGATTAAATGGTCAGCAAACTCAGCATGGTGTGTTATTTACCTTGGCATGTGTGTATTCCGTAACATAAACATTTGTGTATGCATATATGTCTCTGGTGTATTACACTGTCGTCATTACATGCTTTTTTCTTCACGGTCAGGTTCTACCAAATTTCTGTTGAAGACGATCTTATTTTCTGAGACTAAACATCTAGATAGTTACTTTATTAAATTAATTTAGGTTCTAAGTTTATTAATAGATGTCCACATGGCATAACTGTAATGAAAATGTGCTTTTATCAGAAAAAATAAAATAAAAAAAATTGGTTGCCTCAAACCACGGATTTTTCGAACGGTGAAATGTGTCATTCTTCTTCTTCTTCTTCTTCTTCTTCAATAATGGCTATCCGTCAATTTCTGAACGATTATGGCCATGCGTGGGGGTTAAAAAAGAGATAGATTGTCATGTCTCCCAGGCTACTTAGTCCACCCAGGAGGACATGGCAATAGTGAATATTTACAAATCAAACAGGCTTAATTTTTTTATATCAGGCTATGTGTAGTCTCATTTCATAGAGGCAAACACAAACATTGTTTTCCACAGACATTTGGTAACATATTCAAAAGAAATTGTGTTTGTATTGAGTATAGAATGTATGGATGTCAAATACGCAAAATTTGGTGAGATAGGAAGCACTTTTCAAACCAAAAATGAAACTACAAAATGCAAAGATAGTGTACTAGTGTTTGGATAGTACCATATTTCGGACAGAAAGTGACAAATGTATTATGTTTATTTCAGAATATAAATTTCTGGATATATTTCATTACAAAAATGAATTAAAATAATAAAAACAATAATGTCAATAATAATATAAGAATGAGAATAATGTAAATAATGATAGTAAAAATAATAATAATAAACACATGTCTATCAATTGGCCAGTTAAAATAATAAACACAAGTCTATCCATTGGCCAGAATGGAATGGAATAGAAAGAAATGGTAATTAGAAGAGAGTATATGGAAATAGATAATAGCACACACACAAAAAAATAGAATAGAAATGAATAGTAATTAGAATAGATTATATGAGCACAGAATAGATAATGGAATAGAATGGAATGAAACACAAAGGAATTAGAATAGATAAGAGAATGGGATGGAATGGAATAGAAAGGAATGGGAATAGAGTAGATGTTGATGGATGTAGAACAGAGAATAGTACAGAATAAGGAATAGGATATAAAATAGAATTAATACAAACAAAATTACACAGATGTAATTTGCTAGATAGGCAAAAAAATGCCCTAGTAATTAAGATGTTTTGTCGCGCATAAAAGTGCTTTTATCATACCTCCTCCTTTCAAACCAGGTGTGTGTGTGTGTGTGTGTGTGTGGGGGGGGGGGGGGTGTTCTCTTCTTGCAGATATTTATGTAATATAAATATAGGTCTCTTGCTTATTATACCATCAAATAACCATCCGCATAAATCTCCCTCTTTGACACCCAATCTCCCTCATTTGAAAAGCTAATCTCCCTCTTTACCTCGAAAAAATTATCACATGTATGCTGGTTCTAAAATTACTGTCATGGCAAAATACACCTGTGTTCATAAGTCATTATGGTCCTACCAAGAAACAAGGGTAAATCTAACTCTTTTATTATTAGAACTGTGACAGGTGATGTTCTTGGAGACAAAACTTACTTAGCATACAAATCTTACCCTTTTGCCTCATAGGCTGGCTGTAGTACGTATTTATCAAAGTATAGACGGACAAGTCTCTGTCTTTCTCCTAGATCTGGCAGTATGAACTCGACAATCTCATCCAGTCTGTCATTAATAGCCCAGTCAAACTGCTCTGGGGTGTTACTAGCTAAAACTAACATAAACCTGAAAATAATGCAGACAGCCATTCGTTAGCCAATATACAGTCACAGTAACTCAATAGATATCTAATTCTGGATCGTAATCCTTTACGGTAAATTACCTGAATTACCTGAATGAATAATCATGAAAGATATAATGACATCTTAATATTTTTAAGCTGTATTTTTCACAAAGGCAGAAGGGAATTTTGGTCATAGCAGAACCTGTAGAATCAAATCTATTTTAGTTCATAAGCAAACACTGGTCAGAGAGCTCCTACAGTAACTGTCTGATCTGGGTCTGCTCAGTTTGAATGAGTAAAAATGTGTATCTATCAGGTAAAGCATTAACCCTTTACTCAATAAATGTGCCTTTCTATGCCTTTGCAAACAGAGTAGACCCAGATCAGACGGCTCCTATAGGAGCCGTCTGATCATGGTCTTCTGTTTGCTTATGATATAATATAGATATGATTCTACAGTATCTGCCATGGCCAAACATTTCCGTGTCCATGTGCTATTATAACAAATTAATATTCATGACATCATTATTTCTTACATGAATATTCATGGAGTAAAGGGTTAAACAGCCTTTGTCAGCTAAAGACATCCATGTTATTCACTATGTGGCCCTTGGACTGACAAAGGGGTGCTGCTACTGTACAACATGCTAAGGTATAGGAGCAAATAAAAATTCTATGATACTGATAGTGAATGTAATAATAACCCTTTACCTGAAAGAGGCATTGTTATGCACTTGAAAAACAGCAGACCCATATCAAATGGCTCCATCCGATCAGGGTCTGCTGTTTCTTTATAGAATTCTAGTGTCTGCCATGGTAAAAAGTTCCCCTTTTTCACAACACCATGATAAATATTCTGCTCATTGATATTTACAGTCATTATTCATTACATAAATATTTATCAAGTAAAGATTTACTTACTAAATGCAATTAATATGGGTTTCTATTTAATAGTACTTTTTTTGTAATGATAAAATGGAATTATAGACAGAAACATATCTAATCATATCTATATTATTTCATATGCAAACAGCAGATCCTGATCAGAAGACTCCTACAGGAGCTATCTGATCTTGTCTACTTTTTGCAAACCTGTCAAAGCATGTCTCTATCAGGTAAAGCAGGCTTTTTCTGGCAATTACGGGGTGGGGGAATGGGATTTTTTTGCACATAAAACTCAATGATCTGGAAAGCAATATAGGTCCCTTTTTGCATGTTTTAGCATTTTAATCAAAATTTGGTTTCTATCGGCATTTTTGGTCCAAAATTGGGAAAAATATTACCTAATTTGCATTGGGAATGGGTCCTGTAGATGGATACATGTAGACACCAGAAAAAGGCCTGTAAACGTTTGATTTGTTACTGCTATTTGTTGTGAACTGCTAATGACAGACAATCTCAAAAAACAATCTTCAGATCAACAGATAAAGGTGCATATTCAAATACTAGAATCATCATTTCTCCACCAAACCCTGTGTTGTGACCACTTTTTAGACCACTGTTTTGAGACAATTACAAAGAGTGGTCACAACATAGGGTTTGGTGGCAAAAATAAAGGAGCTGCTCTTGAAAATTTACACATGTTAAATGGGCCTCTAAAAAATTTTCTCAGTGCCTGGCTAACATGTGTGTACTTACTTATTTGACTGTTCTCCAGTTCTGTACAAAAATGCATTTAGTGTAGCTCTCATATCCTCACTAATCATCTCCTGTGGCATAGAAAAGACATACATGTAAATACAACTTCTTTATGGTGGCAACACAAAAAAGACCTTTTCCTAAAAACAGTAGCTTAAGTTATAAAAGAAGATCCTTTGAAAGCAAAAGCAGCAATTCAAAACTAGAAAATTGTGTCTGTAAGACACAGCGATGCCCCCTTGGGCAGCATAGGCTGGGTGTGCAATGAAAGTATAGATGGTATTTAATGTGTATATGCAATCCCATGCGAATAGCTACAGTGGTTAGGGAGATACAAGATGTTGAAAAAACTGTGACATCCAACTGCACGTAAAACTTCAAGTCATCTGTCCTTGACCTTGGGCTTGCAGGCAGCCTGGGCTGGGTGCGCAATGAAAGTATGGATGGTGTTTAATGTGAATATGCAATTCCATGGCACTAGCTACAGTTATTAGGGAGATATAAGACAATGAAACAATTGTGACAACCAACTGCACGTAAATGTGACAACCAACTGCACATAAAATTTCAAAGTCGTTTGACCTCGACCTTGGGCTTGCGGGCAGCATGGGTGGGTGCCAAATGATAGCACAGATGGTGATTGACGTGTATGAGATGTTTCATGTGTATAAGTGTAGAAATTACTGACATATAACACTTTATAGCGAAGTGTGATACACGGAATGACGGACAGACAAACAGGTGCAAAACATAATGCCCCCTGACTGTCGTCACGGGGGAATAAAAATGCAACACTACTCACGCCCTATAGCACCGTCTTAATCGGCATCAATTTTCAAAACTAATAACATTGAAACTAATGATGCCGAAAGGATCCCACTATTCATGACCTGGCTCACAGATGAGACTCTGAGTAACTTGGTATCTCATCAGGATCCAAACTGATTGCATTATTGTTTCATGGACGGTTAATTCAATGCAAAAGTAATGCCGCAAACTCCAAGGTATCTGTACCAATACACGTAACATCAACGAAAATATGTTTCAGCATGTTATACAGTAGAACCTGTCTTAATCAACCATTCATTCATTGAACATAGGAGTGTTAAAAAGCAGGTGGTTGCTTAATACAGGGCAAAAGTAATGCAGAAAGCTCCAACAGTTCTTTTCATTACTTTTGAACTGCATTAAGCTACTGCCTGCATTACAGAACCATAAATAGACCTCTTTTTGATGGCTGCTGAAGACAGGTTCTACTGAACATGTATTTAGACAATATTTACCCTATTTCTTTTCCGTAAAAATGCGTCTGCTTCATCCACAAATAATAATACCCTGAAAAAGAAGATAATGGAAAATATAATACAAGGTTAACCCCTTTGAATGATGCATTTTCAAAGTGGGCTGGTCCATCATTGTTTAACATCAGATACCTTGTGAGAGGATTTTAAATGACAAATAATGTAGGCCCTGATCAGAGAGCCAGGAATCCTCTGATCTGGGCCTACATTGTTTGCAAATGCCAGTACACTAATTTCCCCCATTCAAAGGATTAGTATCTGAATAATAAAGCAGATGTATGGTGTATACCGAGTTCCTGTATTTTTTTTTTAACCCTTTCCTCCATAAATGCGCCTTTCTACGCCTCTGTAAAAGTCCTATTGGAGCAAATGCTCTATTTATCACAATGGTTTAAAAACTACACAATTCTAAACTTTTCCTTTTATCTAGTAAATGCTCCCTTTCGGTAGACTGATTCAATCCTGGTATTCTGAGTCCCTGTATTCTTCTGATTGTGACCACTCTTTAGAATCACCTCTTAAAGACAGTTCTAAAGAGTAGTAACAACACAGGATATGATGAAGAAATAAAGGAGCTATTTTTGAAAATGTTGTAATGTACATGTAACCTCTTATCTTTGGCTGGGCTTTTCGGGTTCCCATAATAGGACATTTTACTCTGTAATTAAATTTCGGATATACCCTATTACAACTCCGTTAAACCTTTCCCTGTTCTGTATTTAGGCCAAATTTCAGTACCTACTTAATATTCATTAACAAAATAGTTATAAAGAAATATGGAAGGTGGAACATTGTAAACATTTTAGAAAGTAAAGAAACAGATCTATCAAATTCTATTAGCAAACAGAGTAGACCCTGATCAGACGGCTCCTCTAGGAGCCGTCTGATCTGAGTCTACTCTGTTTGCAAATGCAAATTTATATGATGGAAAGGGTTAAAATACGGATTATCCTTTGTGTGCTCCCTCATTACCATAGCGGGTCGAATAGTGTTTTGACTGGAGGGATTGCATATTGCGATTATATAATAATTGTTTATTTGTATTGCTTAGTTTATATGCATGAAGTTCAAATTGATCTGTTCTGTTACCCAATTTTCCAGCAATATTTTATGTGTTGTAGTGTTGTATGTCAAAAACAAGATGTGTTTGTGAAACACTATGCCCCCTCGATATGATATTTGACCCTGAAGGATGACCTTGATCTTGACATGTCACCCCTCAAACTGTGCAGCTTCATGGGGTACACATGCATACCAAATATCAAGTCTGTATCTCTAATGGTTCAAAAGTTATGGCCAATGTTAAAAGTTGGTGACCTTTGACCATGAAGGATGACCTTGACATGTCACCCCTCAAACTGTGCGGCTTCATGGGATACACATGCATACCAGTATCAAGGCTGTATATCTACTGGTTCAAATGTTATGACCAATGTTAATGACCTTTGACCTTCAAAGATGACCTTGACCTTGACATGTCACCCCTCAAACTGTGCAGCCAAATGAGAAACACACGTATACCAACTATCAAGTCTGTATCTCTACTGGTTCAAAAGTTATGGCCAATGTTAAAGTCGGTAACCTTTGACCCTGAAAGATGACCTTGACATGTCACCCCCAAACTGTGCAGCTTCATGAGATACACATGTGTACCAAATGTCAAGTCTGTATCTCTACTGGTTCAAAAGTTATGGCCAATGTTAAAAGTTGGTGACCTTTGACCCCGAAAGATGACCTTCACATTGACATGTCACCCCCAAACTGTGCAGCTTCATGAGATACACATGCATACCAAATGTCAAGTCTGTATCTACAGGTTCAAAAGTTATGACCAATGTTAAAGTTGCTGACAAACAAACAGACAGGGCAAAAACAATATGCCCCCCAGATCAAATCTGGGGGGCATAAAAAGGGGAATAACTAAAAAAATATTGATGCTAGAGTTGTGGCCCTTGTGCATGACACTTCCTCTCATCATGTTTGTTCCATCTGTGAAATTTGAAAGCTCTATAATGATTAGTTTAGAGATGACAGCCAAAAAAAGAAAGTGTGACGGCCAGACAGACGGACAGACGACGTAAAAGTGATCCCTAAGTGACACACTGCCTCTAGGCAGGTGACACAAAAAGGAGAATCACTGAAGCATTTAACCCACAACTCCATGAACATTCATATAGAAATAGAAGTCTGTATGAATATCAATCGTAGCTTAGTGTTCATAATGGCATACATGTAACAGATTCAGAAAAGATCCTTTTAAATTTGAGGTTCATTTGTAAATGTAAGGGTCATTTCAACAGAAATAGGGGGTCAGGGAAAATCGTGGACCAGATAATTTTAGGTATTGTATAATCAGTTCTATATAATTCCACAAGCAAACAACAGGCCCTTATGCAAAGGCTCCTACAGAAACCGTCTGACATGGGTCTACCCCATTTCCAAAGGTGTTTAACCCTTCACTTGCTATTCGCGTCAATATACCTACCTGTAAATAGTGAAGACCCAGATGAGACAGCTCCTGCAGGAGCTGTCTCATCAGGGTCTGCACTATTTACAAATTGATTGTGCAACCAGTGCACTCCATAGCAGTGATTGCACAGCGAAATACTTGTACACAGTGAAGATATATGTAATTATACAACAGGGCATGGGTAAAGAAGGAGAAATGTATTTTACAATTCAGTTGCTTATATAGTAAAGGGTTAAAGATATGGTTCTTGTACACTGCACTCCTCTTGAATTTTGTGATATTTACAACGGTTTTGGGGTTATCATATGTACAAAGAATGATTAATGCCAACAACTATGCTTGACTAACAACAAATTATATACTATTCTAAGAATAGTTCAATTAAAGTAATTCAGACTGCGTACCCTCTGCGGCTTGTCTGGGACCAATCAAAGACCTTGTGCATGGCACTGACTCCCTCTTTTCCCATTGGAGCTATGTCACCTCCCGTCATTATGGCATACTCCATTCCAGAGTGCCGTGCAAGACTCTGTAAAGATAAAGAGTATACATGTACACCAATCTATCACAGTGATAGTGAGACACTTTAACCCTTTCCCTGTTCAATATGTCGTTAATATTAACCCTTTCCCTGTTCTGTACTTAGGCCAAATTTCAATACCTACTGAATATATATTAACAAAATAGTTGTAAAGAAATATGGAAGGTGGAACATTGTAGACATTTTAGATTGCAAAGAAACAGATCTATCAAATTTTTCTAGAAAACAGAGCAGACCCTGATCAGATGGCTCCTCTAGGAGCCATCTGATCTGGGTCTACTCTGTTTGCAAATGCGTAAAAACACGTTTATATGAGGGAAAGGGTTAATTAGATTATTTTATATTATGACAGATGAACACAGGACATTTTGGCTCAAGCAGAACCTGTAGAAGCAGATATATTATAATTCCATAAGCAACCAGAGAAGACTTAATAGATGAGATGGCTCCTAAGGCTTGAAAAAGCATTTATATGAGGAAAAGGATTAAAACAGAGGCTAACTCTAACATCTAAGCTCTCATTGTATTTGAGAATTTGTGACAACCTATACAAACAACTTGAGTAACCTACATCTGTCATATTCCTCACTCACTCACTCCCATTATATAAAATTTCATTAACCCTTTCCTCCATAGGCTATTTTTTAACCCAACCTCTTTGAATAAATCTACCGAAAAGGAGCATTAACTAGAGAAAAGGAATTTTTTTTAGAATGTTATAGTTTTGAAACCATTGTGATAAATAGAGCATTTGCTCCTATAGGAGCAAATGCTCTATTTATCACCATGGTTTCATAAAGTGACTTTTGTCAATACATCTGAAGGTTACATCAACTGAAAATTTTAGGAAGACAAATACTTTGTAAATGTTTATATATGCTAATCACTGTAGATACCTCAGTTTTGTACTAATGCATGGATTTGAAACTGCCCAGATCTGTATTCAGTAGTAATGCAGGAGAAAGGTTACCAACATGTTCAAAACATGTTGTTGGTTTTTTTAAAAAAAATATATATACAGCAATTTATTATTAACCCTTTTCTAGAGTGAGGCACCTTTCACTACCAATACAATAAGAGTAGACCCTGATCAGATGGCTCCTATAGGAGCTATGTGATCTGTGTTTACTCTGTTTGCAAAGGTTTCAAACAGCAGATCTATCTGGTAAAAGGTTAACCCTTTCGGCGCCAAATTTCAAATTGTCGTCTGCAATCCAAGTTTGTTAAATCATTCAGTAAAATAAGGAAATGAGATAAATAAATGCAAATTTCAAAGAAATAAAGCACATATATAGAAATAGAGATTGAGACAAATAGTGAAGTCCCTGATCAGACGCCGCCTTGAAAAGGCGGCGTCTGATCTGGGACTGCACTATTTGTCGTTGTGCATTTATGCGACTGCGGCGGTGAAAGGGTTAAAAGACACAACTCAAGTTGCATATCTATAAGCACTACAGCTATAGATTACCTTGGCAAACATAGTTTTCCCAGTTCCTGGTGGGCCATACATAAGCAAATTTCTGTAGTAGCCTTTGTTCTTTTTGGTGTGTCTGGTTGCTATGGCAACATCTCTAAGACGAGACTCAAGGTCAGGCTGAAAAATATCAACATCGAAACATGTTAACAAAACTTGGACGCAAAAGAAAAAGGATTTATTAACCCTGCACTCCATAAATATGCCTTTCTATGCCTTTGCAAAGAGATTAGACCCAGATCAGATGGCTCCTATAAGAGCTGTCGGATCAGGATCTGCTCTGTTTGCTTATGAAATAATATATACACATGTATATGATTCTACAGTTCTGCCATGGGCAAACATTCTTGTGTTCATGCGCATTATAAAAATTAATCTTAGTTACATGTATATCCAAAAAATCTTACTCCATAAAATGTAAATATGCCTTTTAATATCATTGCAAAAAAGAAGTCCATGATCAGACAGATCCTGAACGATCCAACTGATCAAGGTCTGCTCTGTTTGCTTAGGGAATAATACAGACATGATTCTAGTTTCTGCCATTGCCAAACTTTGCTGAATTCATATGCCATTATAAAAATAAATATTTTCATGATGTCATTATTTCTTACATGAATACTCATGGAGTAAAGAGTTGATTATTCCTGTTTGTTAAGGCATATATAAGTGCCCATATTCATGTTTAACTGAGCATTATTACACCATAGGCTATTTTTAGATCCAACCACTTTGAATAAATCTACCGAAAAGGAGCATTAACTAGAGAAAAGGAAACTTTTAGAATTTTGTAGTTTGAAACCATTGTGATAAATAAAGCATTTGCTCCTATAGGAGCAAATGCTCTATTTATCACAATGGTTTCAAGAAGTGACTTTTACAGAGTCGTCAAAAGTCGTCAATATGATGGGTTGGCTGAGCATTATTACGCCAGAAGTGCTAAATATTTGGATGAACAAACTTGGGCAAAAAGTGTAGAAAGAGATCTAACAGTTTCATTAACACTGTTTGTCCATCAGTTTCAATTACAGAAATCAAAACTGTGCAACATTTACTTATTCACCTTTTAACAGCAATGGAGTGGAAGACATAAGCTGCCTAACCCTTTACTTCATATATACATATTTTTACATCTTTGCTACTACATCAATATAATTTAAAGTTATCAAAATGATGCGAAATTGTATTATTTAGATTTTTTAACACTTTCCCTGTTCTATGTTTATTACACATTTCAATGCCTACTGAATATTCAAGAACAAAATAGTTATAATGAAATATGGAAGGTGGAACATTATAGCCATTTTAGACAAGAGATGTCACAGTCACGTGACAAATGCCCCCAAAAATTGTACCCTGTGACCTTGACCTTTGACCCATGGACCAGGGAGTTGAAACATCGTCTTTGTGTGGTGAACATTTGTGCCAGGTTCCTTTGAAGTTCATTCACAGATAAACAAGTAATTGTACCCTGTGACCTTGACCTTTGGCATATGGACCAGGGAGCTGAACGCGACACGTCTTTGTCTGGTGAACATCTGTGTCAAGTTATATTGAAATCCATTGATAGATAAAGATGTTACAGACTGGACAGGAAATTTGTGACAAAGTAATTGTATTCTGTGACCTTGACCTTTGACCCATGGACCAGGGAGTTGAAAGCGACACATCATCTTTGTCTGGTGAACATTTGTGCCAAATCATATTGAAATCCATTGATATATAAAGAAGTTACAGACCGGACACGAAATTTGTGACAAAGTAATTGTACCCTGTGACCTTGACCTTTGACCTATGGACCTGGGAGTTGAAAGCGACACATTGTCTTTGTGTGGTGAACATTTGTGCCAAGTTATATTGAAATCCATTGATAGATAAAGAAGTTACAGACCGGACACGAAATTTGTTACAAAGTTATTTTACCCTCTGACCTTGACCTTTGACCCATGGCCCTGGGAGTTGAACGTGACACATCGTCTTTGTGTGGTGAACATTTGTGGCAAGTTATATTGAAATCTATTGATAGATAAAGAAGTTACAGGCCGGACACGAAATTTGTGACAAAGTAATTGTACCCTGTGACCTTGACCTTTGACCCATGGACCAGGGAGTTGAACGCGACACATCGTCTCTGTCCGGTGAACATTTGTGGCAAGTTATATTGAAATCCATTGATAGATGAAGAAGTTACAGACCGGACACGAATTTGGGACGGATGGAAGGACAGACGGACGGACGGACGGACGGACGGACGGACGGAAGGACGGACAATGCGATTACTATATGCCCGCCTTTGGGGGCATAAAAATAAAGAAACAGATCTATCAAATTCCATACATAGCAAACAGAGCAGACCCTGACCAGACGACTCCTACAGGAGCATTTATAGGAGTCATCTGATCTGGGTCTACTCGGTTTTCAAATGCGTGATAAAGCATTTATATGAAGAAAAGGGTTAAATATTTTATCATAGCCATAAAATGTAGGGTTCATTGTCTTATGTGACAGTAGGTATTGAAATTTGGAATAAAGGGTTAATACAAAGCTTAGCCTTGAATTTACTGTCATAAAAATGTGTCAGAATATTCATGGACGAACTAATTAAAATGAAATACGGAAGGTAGAAAATTGTAGCCATTTTAGATAGTAAAGAAACAGATCTATATAATTCCATTAGCAAACAGAGCAGACCCTGATCAGATATAGGAGCCATCTGATCTGGGTCTACTGTTTGCAATGCGTGACATGGTGTTTATATGAACGAAAGGGTTATGGATCATTAGCCTACCAGACTAGAAGTTTTAGTTTCCTGTTTGTTTATAGGACACTCAAAACTACTTATGAAAGTTAGAAGTAATACAGTGAACCCTCGTTACAACGGAGGTGTTTGTTTCCAGACATTTTGCTGGTATAACAATGTTGCCGTTATAACGAGTTTAAATATGAAAGGAACCATATGGTCAGTGTTAAACTAATACCAACAGGTGAACGCTTAATACAGAAGGCAAGAAGTGCAAAAAGCTCCCTTTGGGAGCTTTTTGCACTTCTTGCGTTCTGTATTAAGTGATCACCTGTCTTATTGGTATTGTACATATTTATTCAGTGGTTGTTTCAAAGACGCAACACTAGTTTTGTTTCAAGGCATACTGCCGGTATAACGAGGGTGCCATTGTAAGGAATTCCGGTATAATGAGGGTTCGCTGTATTCAATTAACATATAAACCCTATCTGTTCCTCTGGTGTCACTTTTCATTTTTTTGTTGTTGTACTTATTCACCTCAAATAAAGCAATAAAAATCAGCTGGGTCTTTATATCTTTTATAATCCAGACATGTTTATGGTTTAATCTATTCCCTCATAGGCTACATTACCCAACCTCTTTGAACAAATCTACCGAAAAGGAGAATTTACTAGAGAAATGGATTTTTTTTAGAATTGTGTAGTTCTGAAACCATTGTGATAAATAAAGCATTTGCTCCTATGGAGCAAATGCTTTATTTATCACAATGGTTTCAAAAAGTGACTTTTACAGGGACGTAGAAAGGCGTATTTATGGAAGAAAGTGTTAAACTGTCTGTTAACCCTTTTCGCGATGGTGACCCATTTTCAAACCTATGCAAACCGAGTGGACACAGTAGAGGAGCTTTCTGCATGACTTTCACCCTGCATTAAGCTGCCGCCTAAAATTAATTATCAGTTTAGCGGAGTTTTACTGTAAAAGCAAGTTACTAACCTTCAATATAATTCCACTCAAGGCTTCCTCTGGTTTAGTAATGAGTCTTTTGGTTGTCTGAAATGAAAATTTTAATGAGCAAAGGTAATGCAATAAAAACAATTTGAGCTTAACCATCGTACACTAACAATTGGCTGGCAGCACAAAGCCTTAGTTTTCTTCATTTATTTCAAAGGGACAAAACTCCCATGAGTAACCCTTTACCTGTTCACTATTCATGAAGAAATAATTACATCGTGAATATTAATTAGATTAATTCTTATAGTAGCATATAAACACGACATTTTCGCGTATGCAGAAACTGAAGAATCAGACCTATATTATTCAATAAGGCAAACAGAGTAGACCCTGATCAGACAGCTCCTAAAGGATCTGTCTGATCTGAGTCTACTCTGTTGCAAATGTGTGAGACATCTATATGAAGGAAAAGGGTTGAATATGAAAGGGTTATTCAATAACTCTTATAAAAAATTTGCCATTGTAATAGATAAGTGAACAAATATTGATGTTACCATTTGAACACATACTACACAACATGCTTGTTATAGACATTTAGTTTTTTGTTGGACTGATGGCCAGACAGGCAGAAAGAATGGTCTGATTTAACATGTTAAGACATATACCTGTGAAACTTTCATAATGATCACTCAAGACACTTTTTGTGTAGTATATTTTATAATGCACTAATTCTAATCAAGTCAAGGTCTATAACTCTCTTGATACTAGGTTTCACCACAAACAAAATCCTAAAAGCCATTTGATCTAGGTCTACTCTGCACCCAGCACCCACCTTTATTTCTCCATAAAGGAGTTATTCTTGAAAATATTTAAATTTATGCATCTTATCTGGACCTCTATATATCTATCTGTATATGGTAGCTGTTTGCATGCTAGCAGTGAAACTGTGATTATCTATGTAAACAGTCTGTATCCAGATGAGACACTGCATAATGCAGCGTCTCATCAGCATCCAAACAGTTGGAAACTTAGACCATATTTTTGCAATGAAATGAGAGAAATTTTATCAAAAGATTTGAAGCAGATGACAATTGTTGCAGACAAAAAATGTCTTAGCATGCAAAAAGTTAAGCCAGACTTACTAACTCAACTACCAGTATCACAAATTTATTTTAAAATCTATCCTATTCTTTTTCCAACTTCAAGGTCCTAAACTGGCATAGACTATATTGGTTTTGAAGGTACAGTAGAACATGTCTTAAGCGGCCTTCAAAAAAAGAGGTCTAATTATGGGTTTGTAAGGCAGGTGGTAGCTTAATGCAGGTCAATAGTAATGCAGAAAGCTCCTTTAGGAGTTTTCTGCATTACTTTGTCCTGCATTAAGCAACCACCTGCTTTTAAGACACATATGACCAGTAAATGAATGGCCGCTTAAGACAGGGTCCTACTGCGATCATCTAATCTAGTCACATCATACCGACTATTCAAAGCCCATAAATGCATCTCTCTACTGAACAGACTGAGAAAGTTAATACCTTGATTGGATGTTTCATGGCCTCTAGGAGTGTGATCCTTGATGTTTCACGCACTAGAGATGGTTTGCCTAATCTAGCTTCGACGTAGCGAGCTGAGACACCTATACTGTACTTGGCGGCATAAACACCAGCTGCAACCAGGGTTAAACCAGCAGCCTGCAAGACAGGAGCAATAACAGGAATCATCAGGAATCATAGATACATGTACATAAGCTAAATGAAGTATATGTTAACATCCAAATAAGAATGGTTACCAGAGGAAAAGATGTGCAGAATGAAACATTTTAAGAACTGCTTCTTCATTTCTGCATCAAACTCCATGTAGTGACCATACTTAAGAATCATTCTAAAGATTACGGTAGTCACAACATACAGTTTGTGGAGAAATGTTAACTTAACCCTTTCCTCCAAAAATGCGCATAACAAATTCTAAAAGTTTCCTTTTCTCTAGTTAATGCTCCTTTTTGGCAGATTTATTCAAAGATGTTGGATCTAAAAATAGCCTATGAGGGAATGGATTAAGTATTTGAATACACACCTAATCTACAGCCCAAGTTACCTTAAAAATTGTATCAATATTCGCTTAATTCCAGTAAACCCACAGTTGTGATTTTCAGGATTATTTATCCATTATTCAATAAATACACTTTTCTACACCTTTGCAAACAGAGTAGACCCAGATCAGAAGGCTCCTGAATGAGCCATCTGATCAGGGTCTGGACTGTTTGCTTATGGAATAATATATATGTGATTCTAGTCTCTGCTTTGGCAAAAAGTTCATGTGTTAATTGCTATTTTCAAAATTAAACTAATTATTTCTTACATAAATATTCACGAAGTAAAGGAGACATTTCTAATGAGAAGTGACACCTTAGGGTTTGATGCAGAACTCTGAAATACTACATTTCCCTTTAGCTGAAGCTCTGTAAAAGGTAAATTGACCCTATATTTAAAGCAACAGATAAAGGTACTTATTCAGATACTAAAATCGTCATTTCTCCACCAAACCCTATTTTGTGACCACTCTTTAGAATCGTCTCTTCGAGACGATTCTAAAGAGTGGTCACAACAGAGGAGGGTTTTTTGAGAAATAAAGAAGTTATTCTTGAACATGTTTTAATTTTTTACGCATCTTAGCTGGACCTCTGATATTCATTTACAAAATAATGACAGTATGAACATAAATTAGCTCAATTTTCATAAAGGTATATTAACCCTTTACTCTATAAATATGCCTTTCTTTGCTTTTGCAGAGTAGACCCAGATCAGACAGCTCCTATTGGAATTGTCTGATCAGGGTCTGCTGTTTGCTTATGAAATAATATCTGATTCTACAGTTTCTGCCATGGTCAAACATTCCTGTGTACATATGTCATTATACAAATTAAACAAGACTGACTCAGTCAGAGAGGGCCGTGCAGATGCTCTTTTGTTGAATATGGCATTTTTGATAAATCAAGGACAGATAACTCAGGACAAGGTGATCTCATTTAACCCCCCAAAAAAATACTAAGCATATGCCTTTAATATGAACCAAATATGTGAAGTACTGTTTGAGTTATCACGTCACATCAAGTGCTGACAAGTTAATGGCATTTTGGATGAGTGAGGGGCAGATAACTCTAGACAGAGTGATCTTTAACACTGGACTATCTCATGCCAATTCTTAGACTGTAAAATATGAAAAACAGTGCATACCCACACCAGAAGGATACATCAGAAGCCCTCTGATCTGGGTCTACAATGTTTGCAAAGGTTGTTTAACTCTGTTCCCGTATTATTAGGGTTAATATACAGTAGAATATCTCCATAATTTGTCATTTAATCCTTTATTCCATGAAAATTCATATAAAAAATAATTGTATCATGAATGATTATTAGCTGAATTCTGATAATGATGTACAAACATGGATATTTGTCCAAGGCAGAAACTGTACAATCAGATCTATAGTATTTCCTATTAAAGTAAATAGAGCAGATCCTGATCAGACGGCTCATACAGAAGACATCTGATCTGGGTCTACTCTATTTGCAAAGATGTTAAATGTGTATTTATGGAGTTAATTAACAAAATGAAATGTATTTATCTTGGTATGTGGCTGCTTAAAGTTAATGCAGAAAGTTCCTATGGGAGCTTTGTGTATAACTTTTGTCCTGCATTAAGCTACTATCTGCCTTCAAGATCCAACATGTCACTGTTTTAAAGTGACTGTTACAGCAAACTATAAATATTCCCTTTTTGTACACAACTTACTGTTGCTGTGACTTTGTCCCAGTCGGATATAAAGGCTCTGAAGCCCTCTCCAAGTACTGAACCAGCTGTCCTATGAAAGCAAACATAGATGTCCAAGTCAGGAAACATCCAAACTTTATTATATATATATATGAACCATCCATACGACAGGTACATTAACCCTTCAACCTTACAATGCAGAAAACGAGTTGTTGATGTCCTTTGCAAAAAGTGTAGACCCAGATGAGAGGACTCCTAGAGGAGCTCTCCCATCAGGGTCTGCACTGTTTGTAATGTTACACTTTTCTTTAGAAAAATTCCTAAATATTCACTGTAAACTTGGCTTTTTTGAATTTTGGAAGGGTCCATTTGAAAATTCAGCATTTTAAGGGTTAAACACAAGCTTTTAATATGACAGGTACTTTAAACCTTTAAACACAAGCTTTCAATTAGTCAGATAAACATTCAAACTTTATATGAGCCTATATACATGAGCATATTTTACAGTTATGTAGATGCAAACAATTAATATACGAGGTTAACCCTTCACTGCATAAATACACCTTTTTACACAACTTTTTGCACAACAGAGCAGACCCAAAGATCAGATTCTACTGTTTTAACAAGAGACCAAACATTTCTTGTTCATAGCCATTACAAATATTAACCCATTCCCTCATAGGCTATTTTTAGATCCAACCTCTTTGAATAAATCTACCGAAAGGACCATTAACTAGAGAAAAGGATTTTTTTTTTAGAATTTTGTAATTTGAAACCATTGTGATAAATAGAGCATTTGCTCCTATAGGAGCAAATGGTCTATTTATCACAATGGTTTCAACAGGTGAATTTACAGAGGCCCAGAAAGGCGTATTTATGGAGGAAAGGGTTAATATACACACATAAAGTTATTTCTTTATACAAAAATACTCATGAAATAAACAGTTAAAGGAAATCAAATATGCTTAGTTATATTTACAAGTGACACACGTACATGGAAAGAACGTTTATCACTTTTCTAAAAATCATAGTTGGATAAAATACCATTGAAAAGTTTGTCAAACAGTATATCACTATATCATGTTTAGCTAACACTTTTTATCATGGCATCTAGTCAGGGTCTACAAAATTTAAAAAGTAATCAGAGAGCTTTGTCATGAAGTGGCCGATTGTATTGTGTTTGCTTGGTTTTAAACTTTTCCCTCATATAAATGCTATTTCATGCATTTGTCAAAGTTAACATTATACAAATTGATCTAATAAATATTCATGTTGTCAATATTTCTTACATGAATAATGAACAGGGAAAGAGTTAAGGCACTGCAATAATAAATACATGTAGGACATACAGCGCCACAAAACATACTTGATAGATTCCAGTCGTGTCTTCCTATTCTCCTCTGCTTTCAGCCTGATATTCTCCTTGATAATGTCCTGGTTCTCCCTGTCCACCTGAGCCCGCCCCCGAAGCTCTGCCTCTATTCTTTTCATGTCATTCTTGTGCTGTAGGTCTGCCTGATAGTCCATGGTAGCTGAAAATGACAATTACATTCTTAACCTTTTACCTCAAATTTTGACACCTTGGCAAACAGAGTAGACACAGGAGCCGACTGATCAGGATGTGCCTATTTTAACCCTTTACTCCATAAATACGCCTTTCTACACTGATACAGTATAGATATGATTCTACAGATTCTGCCACTGCCAAAAATTCCCCTGTCCATGTGCTGTTATAACAATTAGTCAAATTAATGTTCATGATGTCATTATTTCTTTCATGAATATTCATTGAGTAAAGGGTTAAAGAGTATTAAGTAGTGTAGACCCTGGTTAAATTCCTCCAGATGGAAAAGTTTAACCCATTCTCTGTTCTATGGTTATTTCAAATTTCAGTATCTACTGATTATTCATTGAAAAAATAGTTATAATCATTTGGAAGGTGGAACATTGCAGCCATTTTAGAAACTAAAGAAACAAATCTATCAAATCTCTTTTAATAGCAAACAGAGCAGACCCTGGTCAGACGTATCCTATATAGCAAATGTCTGATCTGGGTCATCTCTGTTTGCAAATGCCTGAAAAGGCCTTTATATGGAGGAAAGGGTCAACTATTTGCACATCCAAATATTTAACCCTTTTCCTCGTATAAACGTGTTTTCACGCATTTGCAAACAGAGTAGACCCAGATTAGACTGCTCCTATACCGTCTGATCAGGGTCTGCTCTGTTTGCTAATGGAATTTGAAAGATCTTTTTCTTTACTTTCTAAAATGGCTACAATGTTCACCTTCCATATTTCATTATAACTATTTTGATCATGAATATTCAATAGATATTGAAAGCTGGTCTAAATATAGAACAGGGAAAGGGTTAAAACATTACCGGTAAGTGTAATGTTTGAAAGATAAGATACTCAGTATTTTGGTATTCAAGAGATTCAGTGGGCAAATTATTTTAAAACCTGATTGTGCTTTTGAAAAGAATAGGAAGCAAAGATATTTTTCGTATTAACGTAGATGACAATTTTTATAGATGACAATTACATAGTCTGCAATGAATGAATTAAGGAAATTTAAAGATACAAAAACTGGCCTTATACATGTACATACACCGTTTCATAGCCTCCTGTTTTTGTGTGGAGTCTTCCTGCTTTCTAAGGTTCTCCTCATTCAGTCTTGCCTGTAACATAATGTAGTTAGTATAATAATTGACTACTAGAATGCCACTGGTGATTCTGAAAGGTCAGTTGCAAACAGTTTTGTTCCCGATGAGATACCCAGTATCTGGGCAACTCATCTGGATCAACACTGTTTTGATTCTGCTTGTTTTGGTGCAATAGATAAAGGTGCATATTCAAATACAGTTGAACTCCGATATCTCGAACTTAAAGGGACTATATAAATTAATTCGAGTTAACAGAATGACGAGATATTCTATTTCTAATCTGGACAATTTCTCAAGTTCACAGCTTAATGCATGTCTACAGTAATGCTGAAAGCTCCTGTCGGAGCTTTCAGCATTACTGTAGACCTGCATTAAGCTGTGAAATGTGTTCCTTGATATGCGTAGTGATACATTTTAGAGCAATTCTGTATTGTAAGATTTTGGAAGGATCAAGCTTAAGTTCGAGTTATCCCGAAGTTCGAGTTATCCGATTTCCAGATATCGATGTTCAACTGTACTAAAATTGTCATACCTCCATCAAACCCTGCATTGTGAATTAGTGATCACGCTTCAGGTTTGTCTCATGGAGACGATGCTATAGTGGACACAAAATAGTGTTTTGTTGAGAAAAAACAGGAGATATTATCTATGACTATGTTGTATTTTTGTAGCAAGTTAAAACACTGTTTGGAGCTTGATAGATAAGAGTAGCAGATGATGAGTTTTGCAAATAATAACAATTAAGCTTGAAAGAGTTAACCCTTTGCCTCATATGGACTATAGAGGTGTTTTCATTACTTTAACCTTTAGCCTGCTATGGGCGGATAAGTGAATACCTATGCAAACAGTTTGGATCCAGATGAGACGCCGAGTAACTCGGCGTCTCATCAGGATCCAAACTGTTTGACACCCGGATTTCATTTTGGTAGACAAATTGATTATAGCTTGAATTTTGGAAATATGGTAGGTGAAAAATTCTGTAAAAATAATTTGCTCAGCAGGCTAAAGGTTAAAAACAAAGTAGACCCAGATCAAACGGCCCCAATACAGTTGTCTCCTCTTGCTTGCTTCTAAATGGTATAATATAAATTTGATTATACAGTTTTTGCCTAAGCCAAAATATATTTATTTAATATTCATGATGTCATTACTTCTGACATAAACATTCAACAGGTAAAGGGTTAACAAAAGTTCGACAAAATTTTGGCAAAGTTCTGCAAAAATCAATCCCATTTCTGAGTGCAAAGGGGTCTCTATCACAAAATGGGTCAGCAATAAAAGTCTGTCATCAACACTGAGGAAGATGGACAAAAACGCTCTTCTACACAGATGATAGAAAGAAATATTTTATGTCACATATTCAGGGGACACGCACCTGTTGCGCCAGCTGATCGTCATAGCGTTTCCTTGCCAGCTGGTCCTGATATTGTGCGCGCTGTTGTTGCTGTTTAGTCTCCTCAGCCAGGGTCTTTCGTCGTTCCTCTTGCATCACTCGAGCCTGTTCAACTTTTAACCTCTCTACTTCTGTCTCCATTTGCTGTTATATATTAATTAACACACGTAATTTTTTACCAAAGTAAATCTATCTATCTACGTTTCATTGTATGAGCTATTGTATACAAAAACCAACCTTAACCCTTTACCTCATATAAAAGCCTTTTCAAACATTTGCAAACAGAGTAGACCCAGACCAGACGGCTCCTATAAAAGCCTTCTGATCAGCGTCTGCTCTGTTTGCTAATGGCTACAATGTTCCATCTTCCATATTTCATTGTAACTATTTTGACCTTGAATATTCAGTAGGTATTGAAATTTGAACTAAATATAGAATAGGGAAAGGGTTAAGCATTGCAAACAAAGTTGAATCAGATTAGTCACTGATTAAATCATATATAGTAACCATTAATTAAAGAAATATATACATCATAGATTTTAATTTTTAAAATGGTAAATGGACACAGGAATTTTTGGCCATAGCAGGAACTGTGGAATCATATCTATAATATTTCATAAACAACCAGAGCAGACCCTGATCAGATGGCTCGTACAGGAGATGTCTGGTATGGGTCTACTCTGTTTGCAAAGCCATAGAAAGGTGTATTTATGTAGTAAAGAGTTCAATGGAAATAAAAGGGAAATGAATTTTGAATATAAAATATATCAAACATAATGTAGAAAGTTTGTAAAACCATAATAAAGAATCATGATGCAAATGTTTATCTGAAACCAGAATCTGTTCCTTTTTAATTTGCATCTTTTGATGTTATCTCAGGTTCCCTATCTAATGCATCTCATATTAAAACAGCCATTGAATTCTGACTGAATTCCTACAAAAGAACGTTTATTAGGGTACATTTATTTTCATTGCGTTTAGGCCACAGAGATGCACACTTTTACTTTGGTAGATCAGTCCCTAACCGCCAACAATTAACATCAATTTAAATTTGTAAATTTTCCTAAACACCAAATTTTAGTCTTACAAATTTAAAGCTGTATACAGTATCTATAAAGAAAACATTTTAAACAGATAAATGTCCTAACTGTCAAAACAAATACCTACCTTGATTCTAGCTTGATTTTCAAACTGTACAGTAATTTCCTGCTGTTTAGACAACTCTAAAGCTTCTTTGGAATGAGCTGAAAAGAAACAAAAAATATTTTTCTATGCGGAATTTTCAACAATCTAAAATCTTGATTAATTTATAAAACCCAAGGCTGTGAGTCAATTAATTTAATGTCTGATCAGGGTCTGCTGTGTTTGCTTATGTGTTACCGATGCTCAACTTTATGCTATGGCAGTAAAATCCCTCATTTTGTAATATATATTTGATACAACAGACGTTAGTTAAATGATTTAATATTCAAACTGAGCAGACCCTGAGGCAAACTTGCATAAATATTCATTAACCCTTTCCCTGTTATGTATTTATTCCAAATTTCAATATCTACTGAATATCCATGATTCCATGTACACACTAGTTTTAATAAAGTATGGAAGGTGGAAACGTGTAGCCATTTTAGAAAGTAAAGAAACAGATCTTTCAAATTCCATTAGCAAACAGAGCAGACCCTGATCAGACGGCTCCTCTAGGAGCCGTCTGATCTGGGTCTACTCTGTTTGCAAATGCGTGAAAACACGTTTATATGAGGGAAAGGGTTAAGTAAAGAGTTCAAACAATTTTCTCGCAATTTGCATATTATATATTTTGTGGTATTAATCCTTTCCTTCATGTTTTCATGAATTTGCAAACAGGGTCAACCCAGATCAGACGACTGGCTCCTTTAGATCAGGGTCTGCTCTGTCTGCTAATGAAATTTGAAAGATTTGTTTCGTCACTTTCTAAAATGGCTACAATATTCAACCTTCATTATTTCATTTTAACCGAACACCGGACAGGGTGATTCCATTATACACCCTCAAACAAGAGTGCAGGGGTATAAATAGAAAAGAATTTCCATATAAATTTTCTCGGAGAGAAAATCTACCTGTCGAGCCTGGGGATCAAACTCGAGACCTCGAGATTCCTAGTCAATCTCTCTACAGCATCACCGTAGAAGTTGGCTTGCAAAGTAAGACTTTACAAGTGCTGATACAGGTAAATTACACCCCGTGACATACTCGCCCATCAAGTTGAAATTTGTATAGAATTCCTATGGGTACGGAGAACAATCTACAATGACTCTGGAGCACAGACATGGCCCCACGTTGGGCGCCGAATGTAACCAGGGTTTCTTGGAGAGAAAATATACCTGTCACGTGTGCAGATCGACCTCGAGATTTCTTGTCGAATGCTCTACTGCATCGCTGTAAAAGCCGCGTTGAACAGTAAGGTTGCACAAGTGTGGATACAGGTAAATTACTCCCTGTGACATGTAGCCCAGCCCTTTTTTTAAGGTTTTGGGGAAGTGTGGCGGGGCCTTTAGACTGGGGAATTTGCAACATAACTGGGCCTTTTGGGGAAAAATTTTGCAACGTAACTGGGCCTTTTTGGGAAAAATTACACTGTAACAGTCTTCATAGGCGACAAAAACCAGGGTTTATTTTAACTCATTCCTCACTGGTATTTCAAAATTGACACTTCCAGGTAAATGTTTCCAATTAAGTCTAGTAAGTCCATTTTTGACTATTATTTAAGGGTTGTTTTTCCAATATATTTCAAAATTACAAACAGTGCAGACCCTGATCAGATGGCTCTTTAGGAGCCCTCTGATCTGGGACTAGACTGTTTGCATATGACAAGACTTGAAGACAAGTGTACACTTATATCTTCTATACAGTGGAAAGAGGATGGGAGGGGGAGACATCTGTTTTTGTGACAAAAACAAACCTCTAGTTACAAATTGTTTTCATAAAACTTGTTTACTATAATGAATATGACACTTGCTAACATCCGCGCACGATCCCGATGGTCCAGGTGTTTCCTCAGAATTTACGATTTCACTGTCGTTAGACATTTGTGCCCGAGAGCTAGACTGATTCATGACAGCTTGCTTAAACATAAAGTCAATCTTAAAAGATCCCTTTCCGTCATTCTTTTTTAATTTTTTCACATAACAACAAATATTATGAGACATTTTCGATGTGTACAGAAAACACGTTTCATGTCCCGACGACGCTTGACTTTTCTAGTATCAAATCAATAAGCGTCTAGCGATGATGACTCACATTCGGAACTACTCGCCAATTTCCCTACTATCGGAATATCTCACATATACAGAAGTTACGTCTACGAATCTCGGTGCATCTTTAACAGTTGTTTGGACAGAAATAATTCGGAACATCGGCCTTCAAAAATACGACATGAGGTGGGGAATTTTTACCAGATTTTGGGGAAAAAAGTATATGATTTGGCTTGGGGAATGGGGCCGAATATCGGCCCCAAAAATGGCATAAAAAAAAGGGCTGTAGCCATTTGAGAAATATCTCAGCACAGAAATATTTCCAATAAAAATATAATGGCACTTCAAATTTGTCATTTAATTACACTTTAAAAACACTGCCCAGGATAATTTAATTACTTTGTCATTTTCTGTATTTGTGATGTGTTACTGTTAAGTGTTTAAAAACTTGATTATAACGATCTGTTCAGAGTTTTTAAAGACATAATAGTAATAGAGGACGAAAACGTCTTCCCAGACTGCAGTAATACATGACATCTGGTGATATGAAAACAGGACTGGAAATGGTCTTTTCCCCCATTCTAATTTATTACAGTAAGATTGAGGACCACAATATCTTCTGAAAAGCATCAGCATATGTTTCAGGGAGCTACTGCAATAGAATGCACTGATGGCCCTTGAATGATGATGTAAGCAGGTACATTCAATTGGAAATTCTAGCTTGGTTTCATTCCGAATAAAAAAAACAAGAATGATAAATCCACATGCAAACAAATCATAGTTTGTATTGTAATGGAGTTGACTTAAGGCAGGTACAGGTAACTGGAGGGAAACCAATATGACCCAGATTGTGTGGCTTGGTAGCTCAGTAACCACAAAAAGCTTTTGGGGAAAAATCCCACAATAAACCAAATTTTGAATGTGTATAACTTCACAGCATCTGACAAAACGCAGATTACAGTATTGGCATGTATGGGCGCTACAGGTCACTATTTGCCACCTCTAATCGTCTATCCTGGTCAAAGTTTTTATTTTAACTCGCTCGAGGGATTTCAGGAAGCTGTATTTGGACACACAGAAAACGGGTGCATGGACGCTACTCTATTTCTTACTTGGTTGAAGAAACATTTGTTCCTGCAATTAACAAGAGGGGAGTAAAAAAAACTTGTTCTGCTTTTAGTCTATGGTCACTCGACTCAATGTCTTGGGTGGTTAGTGACGTTTGCTGTCAAAATCGAATAGAACTCTATTGGTTACTAGAACATGCTAGCGGTGAGCCATGTAATGTAGCCTTGTGACTTGCGTCTGTTTAATGTACTTAAAGACAATTGGCAACAGGCAGTGCGTAAATTTCAATACGAAAACATCGGCGAAAATGTAACAAAACAGAATTTTGCATCTGTCTTTAGGGAGGTGTAGGAAAAGTCAACCTCTCTAGGTGTGCCATTCATGCATTCATTGATGCAGGGCTATTTCCACTTGATCTGTCCAAAGTACTAGGCACTCTCAAAATGGAACCAAGCCATATCTTCCAGGACACTGCCATACAGGAAGTGGTAAGCAATGAAACAGAAGGCAGGGGGTCTGCGGTAATAGATGCGACCGGTGATGCTTCAGTGACAACTTGGAGTAGTCTTCTACCCACCCAGCCGTCTTTCTCAGAAAAACCTCCTCGGTCTGCGTCATCTGTTTCAACTGCTGTCAATTCCGGGCCTGCGTCGTCTATCTCACCTATCATACATTCGGAGATTGTGTCAACTGTATCGTCTGTTGCAAGCCCCGGGTCTGTGCTGTTGGCCGATTCATCTTCTGTCGATTCTCTCTTAACCCTGCTGAAAGCGAACTTGTCGAAAAAGTCATCTTTTAAAAGGGAGCCCATTCCAAAGGCAATTACAAGCAAACAATTTCGTGAAATGCTGATTGAAAAACAGAGAAGGAAAGTGAAAGAATTGGAAGAATAATGAAAGGGCCAACGAGAATTGAAAAGCAGCAAAGAGAACATGAAAAGCAGTTAAAGCTTACACAAAGAGAAGAAAAGAAGAAACAACGAGAAGAGATGAAAATGCAGAAAGAAAGTGAAAGGAAAATAAGAGAACTGGAAAAAAGAAAGCATAAATCTTAATCCTCTGACGAGAGCGACTTTGATATGTCTGACTTATCGGACGAGTCTGACAGTGCCCTGGACTTTGATATGTATGTGAGGAGAAGTATGATGCTTTTGATGCTCCTTTCTGCCATCGTTTTCATAAGACCTGCATAAAATCAATCAATCCCTGCTTCATGTTTGAGTGCGCTTTTACCTGTTTGAAACGCCTGTTCATGCCTTTCGAACAGGGTAGACTATGATCTGGCAATTCATATAGGAGCTGTCTGATCAGGGTCTACTCTGTTTCCCTAATTTAATTCTGTAGGGCACATTTTACACTACATGATACACGTACAGCGTTAATTTCTGCTTTCATGTGTCAGTGTATGAAAATGATGCAAGTATATATGCATAGAAGGCAAAGTGTTGTATAAATATTGAGCAGGTAAAGGATTAAACTGTGATAACCAGTCATTCATTCTTCATTTTAATTGTCAGCAAAGTTGTCATCTGCTTAAAATAGTGTCTGTTGCTTCTCAAAGGTCTAAGTATTTTATACACATATAAATCTAGATCTTTATTTATTTCGGGGAAGCATAAAGTCAGAGTGGCAAACAAGTTTAACTCAGAAACAGCTGATCTGGATCTAAAATGCATGTATGACGAATGCCTGATATGGGTCACGTTTGCATTTGCTGATCTTGTAGGGTGTTGCTTGGCTCCACACGAAGCAGTTTACATACACTAGAGCTAAATGTTTTATTTAGAAAGTTCTAGCTGAGGCTATGGGGAGTAAAATCGACATTCATAAGCACCGAGTAGTGAGCATTTAGGATTGGCCGACACAAATGTGTTTGGTAGATATATCTTACCATGAACAATAAAGCTGTTCTTTAGAACATTGATTTCATTCACAGTTAATTATGTAAGGACATTCAGGAGCTTTGGCAGCAGAAGAGGCCGAGTTTACCCGACGATACATTCCGATAAAATGTCACTGGTTCAGTGATTCTCCACTTAAATCGCATCTGCATATGAAATCTAGTGTTTAAAATGTAAACCAGTGTACCAATTAATGTGTAATATGACCTCGGCCGCCCTAGAGCTGTAGTTTGGATGACATTCGAAAAAAATGCTAAGACGGACCCGGCCGAGACCACCCGAAGCACCTCTATTCGGTCATGATTCCATATTGTTGGGAAAGGTGTTAAACCAGCAATCACTGAGGAACTAATGTTATACAGACGATGTAATAAAAATGTGAACAATAAGAAATTACTTCGTTGCAGTTTTTTTTCATTCAACTTCTGATTTAGCTGCAATTGACCTTTATATGTCATCATATGACCTTACGTTTTATTTACATATGCTACTGGTGCACAGTGTTCTCGAATCGTATTGTGACTTAATTACAAATATTTTATATCAGTACAATACTTACATGACTTTTCAAGGGTCTGTGCTGCCTTTGCAGCTCGCTCAAGTGCAGCTGAATCAAATCTGTAAGCCTCCATCTTCGACGATTTTGGATCCTTATTTGCGTCATCTCCGCCACTGTCACCGCCTGATCCTGGGGGTGGTAATCCGGGTGGTGGCTGAGGCACGTCTTGGCCCTTGTTCATACCAAATATCCACGACATAGCTAACTGTTTTATCAAAAAACCCTAAATGACCGGTTAGCTGACGATCATGTAACCCAACCGGAAGTTGTGTTTCGCACGTGTTGACATTTAGAACGGTGTTCCGTGAAAGTCACTATCGCGTGAAATATCATAATCCTGGTTCTAAATGCGGCGTTGTTTACCTGGACACAAACTGTTTGGTAAAAAATTACAGTGATTTGACCAAAATAGTTTGTGTCCAATTATCGAAGACTTTTAGTTATTAGAGCTACGCATGAATTGGGGATATTTTGTTTTTCTGGCCAAGATCCCGTCCGAGTAACACGGCAACATGAAATAAAAATTTTTTATATACGCTATTAGTATTTGATATACATGTAAGAAACAATTACAGTAGATAAGATAAGATAATATTTATTTTCAGTCGGCAATACATCTACAAATAACATAAGCTCTGAAGAGCTTTTTAACCGACTATATAACTAGTGTATGCTAACATATGTAAAAGAAGCTGCAAATTTAAATGAGTAATAGGCATCATAAAAGCTATGAGAAATATGCCAATCTTACAAATGAAAGTAAGGAGAGGAACTCAATATATATTACTACGTTTAGACGTAGAACATTTTTGAAGCGTGTGATAAGCATATTATTCATAGGAATAATTGTTTAAAGCTATATTAAATTTAGTTAAGCTCATATAAAATATGAAAATGGAGGTATATTATAAACGTTTAGTAAGTATTTCTAAAAATAATATGTAACTTACTTCAAAAAATTCATAGCACTCTTAATCATCTACATCATTGGCATTAAATAAAAAATATGATATTATTTATTGACAGAGGAATGTTTTGCCACATTGTTTAGCAGAAACCGCAGAAACAATTCTGTGTTATGACATGAGCAATTTATTAAACAGAGCAGACCCTTATATGAGCCGTCTGTATCCATGCAAAACTTTTTAGTTGAGTCGGAGTTCGTTCTCAAGTTTTTGATTGGTCAGATTTGAGCCCTTGACTCAAATCTGACCAATCAAAAGCTTGAGAACTCAAATCTGACCAATCAAAAGCTTTATAAACATGGTCCCTGATCTGGATTGACTCTGTTTCGAGGTCTGTCGTAGTCATATTCACTGTATTCATATTAATTGTTAAATTACCCTGATAATGCTGTTATCTTGTCCATAACCAGGTCCATAACATTACATGTTAAGTTTCACTCGTTCACTCGATGTCAATGTACATGTATTCCTCGGGGCCAGATAGGGTTACCGTGCATGCACACCCCGTCTGACTTTTTTCATGTGTACCAGGGTGTTTGGTAGGGTCTGCTATATGGAAATAAAAATATACCCATGAAAAAACTCATTCCTGCTATGGGTATTTCCACCGTTTCCATGGCAACCAGTGGTCTAGACAACGACGGTGGGTAAAGGCTATAATTTAGTATATCTATGCTATTTGGGGCGCTAAGAATTTGAAATTGGTGCATAACGAAATGTAAGACATTGGTCCTTAATTAAGAATATGTTTTTGTTAATTACCTCATTTGCATAATAAGGAATATTAATGAGAAAACCGAAAAATGAAGGAATTAAGGACCAATGTCTTACATTTAGTTTGGCACCAGTTTCAAACGCTTAGTTCCCCAAATAACAGATATACTACAATGTAGCCTTTACCCACAGTCGTTGTCCAGACCACTGGTTGCCATGGAAATGGTAGCAATACCCATAGAAGGAATAAGATTTTTCATTGGTACATTTTTCATTTCCAACCAGCAAACACCCTGGTACCCATGTAGACGAGTCTAAATTTCTTTTAGAAATAGCTAGACCAGCCTGCTTCGATTTACCACGATTTTTCTAGTCTTTCTTGAAATATGCTCTTGGAAGACCAATTTGAATCATCTCGCATAAACCAATTAAACCATCGAATGTGGGAAAGTTCATACGAGTGCATCGACATTTGCAAACAGTGTATAACGGACCCACACCAGATTACTCCGAGTCCCCTGGCTAGGGTCTGCACTGTTTGTAGTCTTCTTGCAAATTTAAACCTTTAAGTGGAATTGACTCTATCGTCAACCCTTTCCTTCACGAATATGTAAGAAACAATGACATCAAGAATATTAACTTGACCAAGTTTTCATAATGGTAAACGAACAGAGGAAATGCTGTCCACGATGTCCAGGAACAATATAAGATCTATATAAACCCATAAGCAAACAGAGCACGCCAAAAATTGTACCCTGTGACCTTGGCCTTTGACCTATGGACCAGGGAGTTGAACGCGACACATCGTCTCTGTCTGCTGAACATTTGTGGCAAGTTATATTGAAATCCACTGATAGATGAAGAAGTTACAGACCGGACACGAATTTGGGACGGATGGAAGGACAGACGGACGGACAGACGGACGGACGGACAGACGGACAGACAGACGGAAGGACGGACAATGCGATTACTATATGCCCGCCTTTGGGGGCATAAAAATATTACAGTCCCGTAACTTTGGCAAAAACGCCCACCACACATTAATGTAATTATCTATAACCATCTTCACATCAAGTCTGTTAAGTATGAAAGCTTGAAGCAAATCATGCAAGATGTATACGAGGAAGCTGGATACACAAGAACTTTTCACTAAAACTTTAAAGCGAAAACATTTACAAAGAACCGCATCTCTTGTTGAATTAATTGGTAGCAGCAAAACTCCCCCACCCCTTTTCGACCATATTCACATCAACGGTGTTCATCTGTCATCCTGTTTGAAGTGAATTCTCCCATTGGTGTATGAGTAGTTGGACACAAACTGTTTGAGGGACATACATATACACGGACAGATATACGGGCTATATACCCCCCCCCCCCCCCCCCCCCAACTTGTAGGGGCATGCTTACGCTAGAACTTGAAAAGTATGGAAGCACAATGGTGCCATGCGGACCTTTTACTTCGACAGTATATAAATAGAAAGCGCATCACCTTTCGAGCGATTTGCGAAGAATTTACACCACGTTTTTGTTTTGGAAATAAGTATCTGTTTCATTTGACTAATATACGTATAAGATGAAACCTTTAGAAAACTGTTGTTAAACTAAATACATGCAAAAAGACTGCTTTTATAGGCATACACGTGGTTCTGAATCTGGTGCCAGCATTATATATTAGTACTGCCATAACTTTGTATTAGCAATGCCATGCCCTGTGTATAAACCGGTGCGTGTCTTAATACATTATGCTTACAGTTATTCATTTTATGCTAACACTTTAATTATGGGAGACATATATACATACAATATGTATGTATAATTATATGTCTCTGCTATGGCTTGCAATATTAACGAAAGGTAATGGCCTAAAAGGTTTCAATATTTTGATAGTAAAGAGTCTGTACATATATCACCAGATACCACCAAATTGGTTCTGGATACCACTTAAATGGGTTCAGGATTGCACGAGGGCGACCTAACCCCACCCCATCTAGTCCCTTACAACATTCGGACACTGTTTCTTCTTGTGCTTCAGCGAGGTAAATATACTGGTTACGCCCATGAATCTAGTTCATTCGGGGGAAAACCGAACGTTCCACTTGATATCACGAGACTACAACCTTTAAAATAGAGATATTTTTAACGTTACTTTAATTTTATATGAAAATAAGCCTACACACCAAGACAAGCAATACCTTACGTTTATTCAACTGACACAGTGAATGCGTGTCTAATTGGATTATCACACACATGCGTGCCATTAACTGGATTATCACACCTACCTAAACATGTAGTATTAAAATCTTGATATTATGTAACATGGTGAAAAAGTTGTGACTCGACTGGGACACCGGGACACGAACCCAGGGCCCCTGGCTTACCATGCCGACACTCTTCCGACTGAGCAACCAAGCCACACAGTTAAGCCTATCTTCTTATTTCACCACAATCTCTACCCGGCTACACATACCCCCTCTACACAAGAATTCGTCCCGAATTCTTACTCAAAGAGCACCCCACGAGTTTCCTATTATTACAAATTATCTTTGTATAAACCAACCTACCAAGCCAAACAGTAAAGCCTATCAACTGTTTCACCACAATCTCTACCCGGCTACAATTATATAAACAGAATAAGATGCGATGTTTCCAAATGACAAACATATAAGCGATAAGTAACTACATGGCATTCTAGAAATAATGAAGATTAAACATAAACTCCAATAAACATGTAGACCGGTTTGATAATAATAATAAAAAAATCATGTGAGGCTTGTTCGACTTAATTTTTGTGTGTGTGTGGGGGGGGGGGGGGGGGTAGGGGGGGGGGGCTAATTGGGACCGGTTTGACCTCCTGTAAGTAGATGGGTACTACTTTGCTTTAAAAAATATCATACTTGTTATTTCTTGATCCGATTTATATTGGGGCCGAAACTACCAAGGCCGAAACGACTTAGGTCTGAAATGACCAGCGGCCGAAACGACTTGGGTTCGAAACGACCTGAGACACCGCACACATCCGCCCTCTCCAGTGTCAGATTAATGCGATTAATCACTACCGGGATAAAGAAACGAATTGAAACTGAAGAAACATGACGGATGGAAGACTTGCACAAGATCTGGCAGCCCCAGGCTTTGATTGCGAGCATTGTAAATATACTTTTAAACGATTCATGTAGCTGTCAAAAGGGTTGTCGGCAATGATATTCAGTCAATTATCCCCACCCCTGATTTATACCATTATTTTGATATATTATGACCAATGCACCAAGAAGTGTACACTTGCTCGCACGGTTTTCAAAAAGTCTCATAAAAAATAACAGATACATGTACCAATCTTTGACATTAACTGCAGATCTAGTCTCAATGAGCTGTTGTGATGGTTGCCATCTTACAGTCTCTGCCGGGGGGGGGGGGGGGGGGGGGGATATTGTCAAAACGGGTGATGGGCGTTTCGTCGATCTTCCCGTCCGTCCGTCCACCTTATTTGACGTTGGGCACCAAATGTAACGTGGTGAAAAAGTTGAGACTCGAACCCATGGCCTCTGACTTACCATATGCCAATACTCTGACTGAGCTACCAAATTAAGCCACATAGTAAAGCCAATCAACTTATTTCACCACAATCTCTACCCAGCTACATATAGTAGACATAAAGTCGTTTCGTCGACCTTATTATTACATAGGGATTATGTTTTCACACCTATGTCTCGGCTATGTATTTGATGTTAAATGTTCAAATAGACGCGTTGGCAATTATGGCACACTGCAGACTTCATAGTTAACACCCAGATATAATCGCGTTATATTTGATAAAATCATATTTCAGATCCAGATCCAGATCACGTTAGGTGGTAGGTTCTATGTGTATATACGTTAAATATAATTTTAAGTTATTAGCTGTTAGAATAGACGTGTGCTGGCAATTATAGCAAACTGCCGATTTCATAGTGTAGACCCAGATCTAAATCACTGTAAAAAAATGGGCTGTTTTTAAACTATTAAAATTGTGTTGTTTTTGTTTCCTCACCATTATGAGCGTTTTATCAGTATAAGCATTTGATGTTAGCCTATCCAATAGGCGCTTGCTGGAAATTATCACAAACTGCTGATGTAACGTTATAGTTTAGACCCTGATCTAAATTGCATTATATTTGATATAAAGTGGCCTATTTATAAAATCGGAAGTTTGTGATTATTGCCAGCACATGCCTAGATATACCAGTTACTTTACAGATCACTTTTTATCAAATATATAATGTGATTGGATCAGGATGTAAACTATGAAATCGGCAGTTTGCCATAATTGCCAGCACGCGCCTATTGGATAGGCTAACATCTATTGCTTATAATATATTGATAACTAACTTATTTATAAGTATTTAAACACATAGAATCTACTACCAAATGTAACGTAATATTGATCTGGGTCTGAACTATGATTTGGCAGTTTGCAATAATTGCCGACACGCGTCACATCAAATACTTAATCCCTATATATGTAACAATAAGGTCGATGAAACGACTTTGGGTCTACTATATAAAATAAGGTTGACAAAACAACCGTAAATCGCCAAAACCGAAGGTAGCTGGATATCACCATTTAGAGTACACAAATGTGGATAAGCAGATCATGCAGTCAGAAACGAAAGTCATCAAGTAATCCATGAAACAAAACCTGATGTCATTTGTTTAACTGTTTCACAATTACTTTCTTGTTTGAAGAAACATAATGTCATGCATAGGGTGAATATACATGTACTTCATTCCTGTTGATGGAAGATCATGATGCTTAAACCCAGTACTTCATATAAACACCTTTGCAAAGAGAGTAAACTCCTATAGGAGTGGTCTGATTAGGGTCTGTTCTGTTTGCTTATAATTATATAGATGTGATCTGACAATTTCTGCCATGGTAAAAAACAATCTGTAAATGAACCATTATAAAAATTCAGCCACTTATTCATGATGTCATTATTAGGGCCCTGCTTTGAAAATGCAGGACCCTATAGGAATCACATTTTCTGTCCGTCCGTCTGTCCGTCCGTCAACAATTTTGATGTGATGCAAAAACTCAAACAGTAATTCACATATTGGTTTCATATTAAGGGCATATGCTTAGTGTCATCATCAGAAGACGCCTTTAGTTTTTGGGTTGAATCGGATCATTATGTTTAGAGTTATCTGCCCTTGATTCTTCAAAAATCCTGTCAACAATTTTGATGTGACGTGATAACTCAAACAGTAATTCACATATTGGTTTCATATTAAGGGCATATATACTAAGTATCATCAGAGGAAGACGCCTATACTTTTTGGGTTGAATCGGTTTACTATTCTAGAGTTATCTGCCCTTGATTCTTCAAAAATGCCATCAACTTCTGTCAACAATTTTGATGTGATGCAATAACTCAAAGAGTACTTCACATATTTGGTGTAAAATTTTCGTCAATGATTTCTTTGCCTTTGTATGCTGGAATTATTTGATATTTGGTCTGAAGCATAATCATAGTGAGTTGTACCATACTACTGTGTCTCACCTTTTCAGGTTTGTCGTTCATCAACTTCCTGTTTGCAGACACTTTGATTTAATTTTTGTGATTGTTTGATGACAAACAATTTTATCAAAGATTTCTTGGCCTGTGTAAGCTGGAATGATTTATTAATATTTGGCCTGAAGCATAATCATAATGATTTTTACACTGTCTCCCCTTTTCAGGTCAGTCATTCATCTACCTCCTGTTTGCCAGGGGGCATCTGTGTCCCATGGACACATTTTATTTCAATTATGAAGTTATCATAAACAGAGTAAATATGTAGTTGTGTTCTCTGCACTGCTTGTTTTTTTTCAGATGTTAGCCGCCTTTCAGAAGAAGGGGAGATTCCTTTGTTGGAAATGAAACAGAAAGTTCATATGCTGTATGAGAAGACAGCCCAAGAGCTGAAAAAGAATGTTTACAAAAACTACTCACAATTTATAGAGACAGCTAGGGAGATATCGAGTATCCTTGATGATTCAATTTTATTCTTCATTTCAGTCTTTCCTGTTTTTGTGTCACCTACAGGGTGACACATAGAGAATAGGGATCACTTCTCCATTGTGTGCATGTTTTTTTTGCTTTATGCTTTTTTGTCTTATGTCTGTGGGCAAGTGACACACCTGTTCCTTCAGATACTCTAGATAAGGGGAGGGTGGGGACACAATGCCGCATTACAGGTAGATTATGGAGTATTGAACTGCCAAACCTTTCTATCTAACATGTAGCTTTACTATCATGTTAGTAAGTACATGTACATAGTCAAAACATATGAAATTTGTCGTAAGAAAACTTGTGTGTAACTGAGGTTGTGCAAACTTGTACATCAGACCAACCACAACATCAGATTATAGAACAACAGCTAAAGCAGATGTCCAGATAAGATGCATAAATTAAAACATTTTCAAGAATCTTTATTTCTTCACCAAACCCTGTGTTGTGACCACTCTTAAGAATCGCCTGAAAGAGATGATTCTAAAGAGTGGTCACAACATAGGGTTTGGTGGAGAAATGACGATTTTAGTATTTGAGCACGCACCTTTATTTGTAGCTGTGATAAAAGTGTGTATTCATACATTGAAATCATCATTTCTCCACCAAATACTATGTTGTGACAACTCTTTAGAATCATTTTTGAAAAGACGATTCTGAAGAGTAGTCACAACATATGGCTTGACGGAGATATAATGGAGATATCTCTTGAAAATGTTCTAATTTATGCATCTTACCTGGGTCCCTGAGATTAGGATCTACTCTGTTTAACACTTAACTGCATATATGCAGAAGTACAACTTGACAAACTATGTGTACCCAGATCAGAAGCTATATTTTAATTGACATACACTGCTTAACCCATTCCCGCATATTGATCATGCCTTTTGGCGCCTCTGTAAAAGTCACTTTTGGAAACCATTCTGATAAATAGAGCATTTGCTCCATAGGAGCAAATGCTTTATTTTTATCAGAATGGTTTCAATACTACACAATTCTATATATATTTTCTTTTCTCTAGTAAATGCTCCTTTTGGGTAGACTTTTTCAAAGAGGTTAGATCTAAAAATAGCCTATAAAGTGGGAATGGGTTAAATAACCTCAAATGCACTGTTTATCATGGCTCAAGTAGACATCTTATATAAATGATTCTTAACAATGTCTAAAGTTTTGGAAGGTGAGATGTATCAAGTGAGCCACATGTTGACAGAACAGAAGACCCTGATGTCATCTATGCTTGAAATGTCCCTGGTTAGTGACAGAGGTAAGAGTAGCAAAAGTACAAACATTGCTTTAATGACATCATGATCGTTTATTTGCAGAATTTTATTTTATTTTAGTATGAATACAGGATAGCTTAGTCATGACAGAAACTGCAGAATCATATCTGATTATTCATACATATTCAAACAGAGAATGGAAAGCTCCTACAGGAGACATCTGATGTGGATCTACTCTTGGTGCAAATGTGTCAGAAGATATACCTATAAGGCAGAGTTCTAGATAAGAAATTTAAACATTTATATTTTTCAAGAATAGCTCCTTATTTCTCTAACAAACCCTATACTGTGGCCACTCTTTAGAATCGTCTGTTGGAGATGATCCTAAAGAGTGGTCACAACATAGGATTTGGTGGAGAATTAACCCTTTCCCTCATATAAACGTGTTTTCACGCATTTGCAAACAGAGTAGACCCAGATCAGATGGCTCCTAGAGGAGCCATCTGATCAGGGTCTGCTATGTTTGCTAATAGAATTTGATAAATCTGTTTCTTTGCTTTCTAAAATATCTACAATGTTCCACCTTCTATATTTCATTATAACTATTTTGACCATGAATATTCAGTAGGTACTGAAATTTGGAATAAACATAGAACATGGAAAGGTTTAAAGGAGTTATGCTTGAAAATGTTTCAATTTACACATCTTATCCGGGCCTCTGCTGTATATTTTTACAGCTGTAGTAGAAGACACTCCACCTGAGGCAGAACCAGAAAATCCAGAGGAGGAAACAAGGAGAAACTTGGCCTTTCTACTGGAGAAAGTTGAGGGCTGTTCAGTAAGTCATGCATATTTCATGTTTCTCAGTATTATTTATAGAATGTACAACAGGTCCTTAAAATACAAATATTTCCAGTTTAATATACCGTATCTCTGTGTAGACAGATTTATGTAACTTAGCAGTAACATTATTTTTAGCTCTTTTCTTCATATAAACTCCTTTTCTTACATTTGCAAACAGTGTAGACCTAGACTCCCGTTTCATGAATATTCTTAAGTAATTACTTAATATCAGGCTTAACTTATTAGGAGCATTACACTTGCATATAGAGAAGATAAGGGAAATAATTTTATCTAGACAGAATCTTTATAGACATTCTATTATATTTTTAAACAGAAAATGACAGTTTTTGCATGAAACATCTAATTAAACCCAAAATGAAATTTGGTAAAAAATTTAATTCTGTTACAAATTCTTAAATATTGTTTTTGATTTAGATCACCCTTAGTTATTATCAAATACAATATTTATTCTTACAATGACAGTTAAGCAAACGTCTTGCAATTTTAAAAAAAACACACACTAATTTATGAAAAATTATGCTCCTGTATAACTTTTAACAGGCTTAGCTAAGTAATTAATTAACTCTTTCCCTCATAGGCTATTTTTAGATCCAACCTCATTGAATAAATCTACCCCAAAGGAGCATTTACTAGAGAAAAGGAAAATGTTAGAATTGTGTAGTATTGAAACCAATGTGATAAATAGAGCATTTGCTCCTATGGAGCAAATGCTCTATTTATCACAATGGTTTCAAGAAGTGATAATATCAGAGGCGTAGAAAGGCTTATTTATGGAGGAAAGGGTTAAGAATGTTCGTGAAACTGGGGCCAGATCAGACGGCTCCTATAGCTCTCCTACAGCTCAGTTTGCTAATAGAATTTGATAGATCTGTTTCTTTACTTTCTAAAATAGCTACAGTATTACACTTTCCTATTTTATTATAACTATTTTGTCCATTGTTTTTCAGTAGGTATTGAAATTTGAAATACATGTAATCATAGAATAGGGAAAGGGTTAAGAGGGCTGTGTCTTCATAATGAGTTTTATAATGTTTGGAGTCTAGAATGATAAGATATCATTATTCATGTATACTGAAGATTCTGAATAAATTAAGGGTATGTTCATACTGTTCTAATGTCCATATTGACCTTCTTTGTTCAATGTTTATTCCTTAGAGTGTCACAGAGGTTCCTGGTCGTCAACTGATCCACAATGGTGATCTGGCAGAGTTGGACCTTGAGAGTTTCAACCAAGTGACCAAGGTTCACATGTTCCTACTGAATGACAGTCTTATGATAGCCTCATGGCTACCAAACAGGTATGTTATCAGTTTAGAGTGTTAACCCTTTACCTGATGAATATTCATATTTAACCTTTTCCTCCATAAATACGCCTTTCTACGCCTCTGTAATAGTCACTTCTTGAAACCATTGTGATAAATAGAGCATTTGCTCCTATAGGAGCAAATGCTCTATTAATCACAATGGTTTCAAAACTACTTAATTCTAATTTTTTCTTTTTCTCTAGTAAATGCTCCTTTTGGATAGATTTATTCAAAGAGGTTGGGTCTAAAAATAGTCTATGGAGGAATGGGTTGATAGAAATAATGATGCTATGAATATTATTTTAAATTAGCTGAATTTCTTTGACTTATGTACAAGGACATTATTGACCATGACATAAACTGTAGAATCAGATATGTATTACTTCATAAGGAAGGCTGTTTTTTTGTCAAGCCAGTTTGTGGTCAACTCGACATAGTCACCTAATGAGATTTCAGTGCATGTGTGTGGCCATAACTTTGTTTTGCATGGAAAGAATTTATTTTAATGTAATTTGGTGTGCAAATCAAAAATGAGTAGACAGTATATCACATACAAAAAGTGTTACTTTAGTATCACCATTTCTCTTTAAAATTATGGTCATTTTCTGATGTTTTCTATATATGAATTTTGCTGTTAAATTCAGATCTTTTTGAGAATATTTTAATGGTTGTGAATTTTGTTTTCCAGGAGAGGACCGGTAAGGTACCGATTTCAAGGCTTGTATGAATTGGACAACCTGGCAGTTGTAAACATTCGAGATGCAGGCCCAGTGAAGAATGCCTTCAAGATTCTCATGTTCCCAGACTCCAAAATATACCAGGCAGATAGTGCTAAATCTAAGGTACATGCTAATAACCCTTTATCCCATTACCTCATAGGCTATTTTTAGACTCAACCTCTTTGAATAAATCTACCCAAAAGGAGCATTAACTAGAAAAAAGAGTTTTGTAGTTTGAAACCATTGTGATAAATAGAGCATTTGCTCCTATAGGAGCAAATGCTCTATTTATCACAATGGTTTCACAAAGTGACTTTTATAGAGTCGTCAAAAGTCGTCAATATGAGGGAATGGGTTATGGACATGGACTTTCTTACAAACTTACGGATTAATATTGACTGAAGCTCAGAGCTAGCAATCTCCATTCTTAAAACCGTCATGGGCATACTTCTGTGACAAGTTCTGTCTCTCAATCATAACATTGTGCAAACAGTCTGATCTCTTTTGCCCTTTCCCTGGTCTATGTTTCAAATTTCAATACCTACTGCATATTCATGACAAGAAGAGTTATAATGAAATATGGAGGGTGTAAGATTGTAGCAATTTTAGAAACTAAAGAAACAGGTCTACCAAATTCAATTAGCAAACAGAGAACCATTCTGATCTAGGTCTATTCTGTTTGCAAATGCAATTTCAATGCATTTAACCCTTAGTCTGCCACATATTTATTTATCATTCTACCCTCTATGAATATTAATTAGGCAAATCTTTACAAAAATATACAGGGTTATATTGAAATGATTTCCTAGGCAAAAGGATAGAGCATGCAGGCATGGATTTTCCACGGCTAACAGTGCAGACCCAGATGAGAGAGTTCCTATAGGAGCTCTCTCATCAGGGTCTACACTGTTTGCAAATGCAACAATAGGTGTGACTGGCAGGCAAGGGGTTAACTTTAGGGATAGTTATCATTTGTAGTGACATCCATAGTCTGTGTGTTGTTTAGAGACAATGGTTGGACATATTAGAAGATACAAAGAAGAAGAAGGTGGCACGAGATAAACAGAAGAAGGAAGCTGCTGTACGATTAGCTGAACAGCAGAGTGCAGCAGTCACTCAAAAGAAAGAGGAAGATAGCCAGAGTCGTAAGCAATATACTTGTGCTTGTACTTCAAATCTGTTGCTCACTTGAAAATTATTGTCATAGTCGTTGTTCAAAAACTTGAGCTTAAGTGTCTGCCTGTTGGGATTGAATGGATGACCAATACAAATAGCTTAGGTTGAGTTGAGATGCCTGTTATGTTTGACACTCTGCTGGTAAAATCTCAGAAAAGAAATTGAAGAAAAATTAGCATTCAGATGTGAAGGAGGGGACCAATTTTTACAGATGACAATCTTTTAGTGTTTCAGATACAGTTCAAACAATACCTCTTGTTTGCTTACCAGTACAAAAGGAACTTTTCATTAACCCTTTCCTCCATAAATACGCCTTTCTACGCCTCTGTAATAGTCACTTCTTGAAACCATTGTGATAAATAGAGTATTTGCTCCTATAGGAGCAAATGCACTATTTATCACAATGGTTTCAACTACAAAATTCTAAAAAGTTTCCTTTTCTCTAGTTAATGCTCCTTTTCGGTAGATTTATTCAAAGAGGCTGGGTCTAAAAATAGCCTATAGAGTAAAGGGTTAATAGTCAGAGCCCTATCTTGCTTATTTACAGAATGATAGTATTTTGAAACATATTTAACCCAAATGTGTAGTTATCAACATTTTGGAGCACACAAGAGGGAAAGGGTATTTTAGTTCTTCTTGTTGAATTAGCCTAATATAATTTATTAACTTTGCAGTAGCTTAAATTTCAAAACAAATTTCAGTGGGATGAATTTAAAATTATGATGTTATTTCAGCCTTTGATGAGACAGCTGGACAAGATTCAGCTCAGATTGCTATGGAAACAGACTTACTGAATGCTGATTGGCTACAAGAGCTGCCAGAAGATTTAGACATGTGTATTGCACAGAGGGATTTTGAAGGAGCTGTGGATCTTGTTGAACGAGGTACAGTGAACCCTCATTACAACGGAGGTGTTTGTTTCCAGATAGTTTGCTGGTATAACGAGGTTGCCGTTATAACGAGTTTAAATATGAAAGTAAATGTAAATGTTTCAAGGGAATATTTGCTTTGACAAAAACTGTAAAATTAGATCTATATCATGTCACAAGCAAACAGAGCAGACCCTGATCAGAGGACTACTATAGGAGCCATCTGATCTGGGTCTGCTCTGTTTGCAAATTTGTCTAAAGGCGTTTATACGAGGGAAAGGGTTAATTAAATAATTATTATAATTTAAAATATTATATTTTATATGAAGCAAGTGAATACAGCTATGCCAAATAGTATAGAATCATATTGAAGTTATTCCAAAAACAAACAGAGCAAGCTCAGAGTCATCGGAGTCAAATATCCTGTGTACATATTCCATTATAAAAAATCAGCAGATAGATATTCATGATATCAGTATTTCTGACATGAATATTCAGCAGGGATTTTTGATTGACAGTTGTTCAGTAATTTTACTGCATCTTGTCAACCTATGCAAGAATGTATGTGTTGGTTTGAAAACATATGTATGCACATATTAAAGTTGTTTGTTTACCCTTTACTCAATAGATACACCTTTGCAAACAAAGTAGACCCAGATCAGATGGCTAGTTATATGTGTATTATATAAAGGCTTTATATTATTATATTGTGTTTAAATTTCAGTGAATGAACACCTGAAAGAATGTCCAAAAACGCCGGCCATTAAAGAGTTTAGGTATGTTTAAATAGCTTGATTTTGTGAAGTGTGTCTCTGCCTTCTGACTTAACTCTTTACTCCATGAATATTCAGGCAAGACATCATGAATATTAATTAACTCAATCTTTATAATGGCACTATGAATAAAAGAAGTTTTTATCGTGACAGAAGCTGTAGAATCATAGCTATATCATATGATTATCATAAGCAAATAGAGCAGACCAGGATCTGCTTTGTTTGCTTATGATATAATATAGATATGATTCTATAGTTTCTGTCTTGGTCAAAAGTTCTTTTTTGTCCATTTGCAATTATAACAATTAAACTATTTAACCCTTTCCCTGTTCTATGTTTATTCCCAATTTCAATACCAATTGAATATTCATGGACAAACAGTTATAATGAAATACAAAAGGTGGAACGTTGTAGCCATTTTAGAAACTAGAGAAACTGATAAATCAAATTCCAGTAGCAAACAGAGCAGACCCTGATCAGAAGGCTCCTACAGGAGTTTCTTGCCTCAGTAAGTAAATACATGTAGAGGAGATCTTGCCCAAACAGTTCCTATAGGAACTGTCTAATCTGGGTCTGCTCTGTTGGCCAAGGTGTGAAAAGACATTTCTATGAAAGTATGGCCTTTTATCTTTTCCATAGGGGAACATTCATTTGCTCTCCTGATATTCATGTTATCTCTTTGAAATTCCTGTTATCTTCTTGATTTTAATATTCCTGTTATCTCCTGACTCACACTCACTCACTATCCGGTTTATTTGTTGATCAGGCCATCAATTAATCCTCTGCTGAGGGTGGGGCCTGACTGTCCAGTCTCGATCTAAGTCTTCCTCTCCATTCTCGTCTCTGTTGAGGGTTGATTGAATCCATATACCTAGGGCTTTCCTGTCCCGCTTCACTACGTCCTCCCTAGACAGTTTGGGTCTGCCAGTGGTCTTCTCTTCTGGTCTTTATCTTGATCTTTATATCCCTGTTATCTCCTTGATCTTGATATTCCAGCAGTTACCTCCTTGATATATTCCAGTTATGTCCTTGGTATACCTTTTACAGTAAGACACCTCTAAACCGGACGTTAAAATTAACCCTTCTCTTGCTGAATTTTAAAACACATTTCTGCTTCTTTACCCATGCCCTGTTGTATAATTACCTATATCTTCACTGTGTACAAGTATATTGCTGTGCAATCACTGCTGTGGAGTGCACTGGTTGCACAATCAACTTGTAAATAGTGCAGACCCTGATGAGACAGCTCCTGCAGGAGCTGTCTCATCTGGGTCTTCACTATTTACAGGTAGGTATATTGACGTGAATAGCATGCGAAGGGGTAGTATCGAAACAGGTCTTTCAGACTTCAAACTTAATGCGAGTTGAAAGTCGTGCAGAAAGCTCCCTGTCAATGGAGGTTTCTGCATGACTTTCACCATGCATTAAGCAGCCACTGCCTAAAAAGACCAAAATTGTTCATCAATTAAATTCCGGTTTAGAGGGATTCTTCTGTATTTCCTTGATCTTGATGTTCCTGTTGTCTTCTTGATATTCCTGTAATCTATGTTTTCAGGGCAAGGATTGATCATCGAGTGAAGCTGCTGACAGAGGGTCTGATGAGCGAGTTGCAGGTGTCTCCAGAGCGGTCTCTGAGGGGAGGACCCCGGGCAGCTCGTAGGGCTGTAGCCCAGTTGATAAGACTTGGCAAGTCTGCTCAGGTACTGCAAACCAACATTCACAGTGTTGCCATGTACCTGCCTTGTTTATACTTGTAACCCTTTAGTTTACTCCTTTACTCCAAACTTATTTGTAGGTATTACGATAGAGTTGGTTACCATGGAAATGGAGTGGTGGCCTTTGACTGGTTAAAATTATTAGATTTTGTTGAAATTTGGTAATTAGGGGTATATGGGTACCCTGAACTTAATGGCAGTTGTTTCAAAAGTGTTGGTTGTCATGGTAACAGGGTGAGGCCTGTGATTAGTGAAAATTTAGATATTTTGCTGATCAATACATGTTGTCCGTTTCGTTTTGGGGACATTCTGTAACAGATTCTGTTACAATTGGATCTTGTTTCTTACATGAATATTCAACAGAGAGCTTGTTAATCATTATATGTATAGTTCTGTTACACGCTCTGCAACACTGACGTTATAGCACATGGTAAAGGTCATACAGTTATACATATATGCAAGCATTCATACTATATTGACACAATTCAATTTTTTTTAGATTTTTTGACATTTTCAGTAATGATTTATCATTACAGTAAAACCTTTCTATAACGGCCACTAAAATACATCAAGTATTTTGTGTTAAAAGCAGGTGGCTGCTTAAAGCAATGTGAAAGTAAAACAGAACGCTTAAAGCAAGGTGAAAGTAAAACAGAACGCTCCTATAGGAGCGTTCTGTTTTACTTTCACCAGTGCTTTAAGCAGCCACCTGTCTTAAATACAAACTTAATTAACACAATTAACTGGCCGTTATAGAGAGGTTTTACTGTACATGTATTTGAATATGCAAACCTACAATTGTTTCAAATTGTTTGCAGGTGTTTCTTTTGTAAATGTACATGTATATAAGTTGTGTTTCATGGAAATGATGATTTGATATACAGTAGAACCCCTCTAATGCGACCACTTAATGAATAAACATAGGTGTCTTTATAAGTAGGTGGTTGCTTAATGCAGGACAAAAGTAATGCAGAAAGCTCCTCTAGGAGCTTTCTGCATTACTTTTGTCCTGCATTTAGCTACCACCTGCATCTAGCACCAAGAATTATACCTCTTTTAGGTGGTCGCTTTAGCGGGGGTTTACTGTATATCAAAGTTAATGACTAAGTTTCCTTACACTGTGTCATTGAATCTGTATGAGAGACTTGTTTTCTTTATTCACAGGCATGTGATCTGTTTTTGAAGAATCGGAGTGCAATCATCAAATACAACATACGTCAGTTGAAGTTTGAGGGGGCCACCTCATTATACATTCGCTGCCTATGTGGTGTGTTCTTTAGCAGTTTGTCAGAGACAGGACGAGAGTTTCAGAAAGCATTCCCGGAACATTACGGCTGTTTCTCAGGTATACACTATATTATTACAATATGTAAAAATTGCATTTTGCTTCAATTCTCATTTTTTTATGCACCCACTTCTAAATAGTGGTGGCATATAGATTTACCACATCATCTGTCCGTAAGTCCTTCTGTCTTTCACATTTTTGTTTCCTAACCAAAAGTATTTTGTATAGAGTCATGGAACCTTATAGAATGATTGCTTATTATGTTATATTGTTTAGCTTGGGTATTTTAATTAACACGAGATTTATAGCCTTTGTTATAGGCTGTACCATTGCTGTTTAGTCGTACATAAATTAGGGAATATTTATCCTATGGATAGGTTTCTAGTTCTGTCATTTTTCCATGATCCTTTGCCTGTTAAATATTCATGTAAGAAATAATTTCATTTAATATTTATTTGTTGAATTTTTGTAATGACATACGTGAAATACATGAAATTTTGGTATTCGTAGAAACTGTAAGATCATATCTGTATAATGTCATATAAAGTAAATAGAGCAAACTTTGATCAGACAACTCGTACAGGAGCTATCTGCTTCTACAGTGATCATCTGAACTGGGTCTACTCTTTTGACAAAGGCATGAAAAAGCATTTGTATGAAGGAATGGGTTAAAACCCTTTCCTCCATAAATACACATTTCTACGCCTCTGTAATAACCAGTTCTTGAAACCATTGTGATAAATAGAGCATTTGCTCCTATAGGAGCAAATTCTCTATTTATCACAATGGTTTCAAACTACAAAATTCTAAACTTTTACTTTTCTCTAGTAAATGCTCCTTTCGGGTAGATTCATTCAAAGAGGTTGGGTCTAAAATAGCCTATGGAGGAAAGGGTTAAATAGGTTGAATCTTGATGAGACCCCGCATTACTTTCATAACAATGCCTCTTATTTGTATTTTGCAGCTTTCATTGTGTGGACCAAGCATGAGCTGGAGATGTTTGTAAAGATCTTCAAGCGCCATGTGTTTGACAGCAAGTCTAGTTTGGCTATCATAACAGAGTGTGTGGCCACGGCCTGCAAACACTGTGGGGAGGTAAGGAGAAGAAACCTCATTAAATTTTAATTTTTGGCTCTCTAGTCACATCATTTGCTCAGTTTCAGATCATGATCCAGGCTGTTTGTTACTTAGCCTAGTGTTTCTGAAAGCATTCGCCAAATGGATATGGTTAAACATGAATTAGATAAAAGTTTTGAGCTGGCAAATGTTTTCATAGTAAGAGACGGGTTAAAATCAGTAGTTGTTATGTAGCAGTCATGTATGTTTGTCATCATTCTTTTGTTGTGTAATTCGTATTGAGTCCATTGCTTTAATATCAGATTTTCAATGAAATACATGTAAATGTTAACCGTATGCAGACCATACGTAACGCTGTAAGCTTGTCTGTATAGGCTCTCTGTCAAGGTCACATTTCAAGGTCAATTATGGTTCACGACTTTGTTTCTGTCACCTCCTTTAGCAGGGATACATGTCGGAATCACTTGTCCATTTTGTGTCCATCTGTTAATTTGTCTGTTACACTCTTCTGCCAGCGGGTGACATGTGTTCCTCAGAACACTTCTGTTTGTCGGCTTACTGCTTCTGAACCGAAACACTGATTTAACCCATTTCCTCATAGGCTATTTTTAGATCCAACCTCTTGATTAAATCTACCAAAATGGAGCATTTACTAGAGACAAGGACATTTTCAGAATTGTGTAGTTTTGATACCATTGTGATAAACAGAGCATTTGCTCCTTTGGAGCAAATGCTCTATTTATCACAATGGTTTCACAAAGTGACTTTTACAGAAGTGTCAAAAGGCGTCAATATGCGGGAATGGGTTAAAGGTAATTTATTAATCCTTTCCTCCATAGGCTATTTTTAGACCCAACCTCTTTGAATGAATCCCAAAAGGAACATTTACTAGAGAAAAGTAAAATTTTAGAATTTATAGTTTGAAACCATTGTGATTAATAGAGCATTTGCTCCTATAGGAGCAAATGCTCTATTTATCACAATAGTTTCAAAAAGGGGTTATTACAGAAGCGTAGAAAGGCTTATTTATGGAGGAAAGGGTTAAACGAATATTAAACGATGTGTCATGCAAAACAGCTAAGCTTCTGTCTTTAAATTCAAGCTTACAATTAAGGTCAAAGTGCATATTCATTATTGAGTCATTATGACATATCTTAGCATAATTATAATGGCTTATTCTGTCTAATTAAAGAACTTTTGCATGTACAGTAAAACCTCTCTACAACGGCCACTAAATTACATCAAGTATTTCGTGTTAAAGGCAGGTGGGTGCTTAAAGCAATGTGAAAGTAAAACAGAACGCTCCTAAAGGAGCGTTCTGTTTTATTTTCATCTTGCTTTAAGCACCTACCTGCCCTAAATACCAAATAATTAACACAATTTAGTGGAAGTTATAGAGAGGTTTTACTGTATTATAACTCTTTACCTGATGAATAGTCATGGTAGAGACTCCAATTTATTATGAATATTAACTAATTTTCTTTAATCCTTTCCTCCATAAATACACCTTTCTACACCTTTGCAGACAGAGTAAACCCAGATCAGATGGCTCCTATAGGAGCAGTCTGATCAGGGTCTGCTCTGTTTGCTCATGAAATAATATAGATATGGTTCTACAGTTTCTGTGATTGCCAAGATTTCCTGTGTTCATGTGCCATTATAAAAAATGAATTAAACAATATTCATTTCTTACATGAATATTTTATGGAGTGAAGGGTTAATATATTTGGTTTCTACCAATACCAAAAAAATTCAGAATCCTGTATGCATAAACCATTATATAAATTCAGCTAATAAATATTCATGACATCATTATTTCTTACAAGAATATTGAACAGGAAAAAGGTTAAGTTTGTCTGAGTAATTTGTCTGTTCTGCCTGTTAGGAACAATTTACATTTCATTTTGTAAGACTCCTTGCAATTCCTTCACGGCTTGGAGGACTTGTGATTACAGAACAAAGGCAAACTTAACCATATTCATGTAAGAAATAATCACATCATAAATATTTATTAGCTGAAATTTTAGTTGTACATGTACACAGTATCCATGCTTATAAAACTTTTTTTTTTAGTTGAGTCTGAGTTCGTTCTCAAGTTTTTGATTTGACCAGTCAAAAGCTTTAGAACAAGCTCAGACTCAACTAAAAAGCTTTATAAGCATGGAGCCTGGATTTTTTGGTCTTGGTAGAATCTGTACTCAGTGTACTGTTACAGTAGATCTGTTTAAATTTTATAAGCAAACAGAGCAGACCCTGATCAGACAGATCTTGCAGGAGCCATCTGATCTGCATCTACTCTGTTTGCAAACACTTGAAAAGGCATTTATATGAAGGAATGGGTTAATTGTATCTATTGTACAATTTGTTATTAGATGTCTTCGGCGGGATTGGATGTAGGTTTCTTTGTTGATTCCCTGCTTGAAGATGATCTTGTAAAGACTATCACTGACGAGAGAGACCGTATACTGGAGAGTATTAGAATCAGATCAGGGGTAAGTCTGATTTACTTCAATAATGTATTTGTGATGTATGTTATCGTCACATTTTGACTTGGCCCAATACCAAGGGAGTTATGAGGGAGTTATTCACCTTAGTAACTTTTCAGAAGCGATTTTTTTGTCCAGAGCATAACTTCTCAAGTACTGTAGGCACAACTGTGAAACTTTAGATATGTATAGAGGGTGATGAGAGGATATGCAGTCAGCAAAGGTTGTAACTCTAAATTCATTATTGAGGGAGTTATTCCCCTTTGTTACTTTTCAGAAGCAATTTTTTGTCTGGAGCATAACTTCTCAAGTTTTGTAGGTACAACTATGAAACTGTGTATATGGATAGAGGGTGATGAGAGGATGTGCAGTCAACAAGGACTGTGACTCTAAATTCATTTCAGAGGGATTTATTCCCCTTTATTACTTTTCATAAGTATTTTTGTCCAGAGCATAACTTCTCAAGTACTACTTCTACATTTCTTCACCATTGAACCTCAAATTTTGCATATGCATCTATAATGATGTGTAGATGTGTGTGACATAATTATGATGTGAGTCATTCCTTGACTGGACTTTAAATTTTTTTTTTACACAAGTGTGGATGAAAGGATTATTGAGCTCTTGCCTTTGTATTGAAGTCATTGGATCTTTTGACACGGTGGTGGGTGGGGGTATCAATCACCTTTAGTGATAGTTCTAGTTATGTAACTGTTTTTCTCACACATCTGATCTATTCAAACAGTAAAATACATTCGGGTATTCATTTGGTATCCAAATATTCAGATATCCTAATAAATAAACCATTGACATCCTTAGTTTATAGTGTAAGACTAAAGGTAACTTTAATTTCAGGAGGACCTGTGGCGGCCTATAAACCATGGCAACCAGGAAGCATGTAAAAAGTATGTGGAGGACATGGCCAGTATTGGGCTTGATATGAGGGACAGCGTATACAGTAAGCAGTTTACACTGAGTATGGCCTGTCCAATATTTAACTGCTGATTTAAATTTCAGGGTAGCAAATTATGCCCATTTTGTTTATGAAACATATTCATTTTCTCTTCCAAATCCATTTATCCAAAACAACTCTTTACTTAAAACACATTTTCACGCACATGCAAACATAGTTGACACAGATCAGACGGTTCCTATAGGAGCCGTCTGATCAGGGTCGTCTCTGTTTGCAGATGGAATTTGATAGGTCTGTTTCTTTACTTTCTAAAATGACTACAATGTTTCACCTTTCAAGTTATATCTATTTTGTGCATGATTATTCAGTAGGTATTGAAATTTGGAATAAACATAGAGTAGGGAAAGGGTTAAATTTGTATAATACTTCTTTGAGAACTTCACTACCAAGAGGACATACATTATATTAAAATATGTGATTGAATGATTTTTTACCCCATTCCCTCCATTAATGGCAAGGGCATATAGTGTTACGTGTACATGTGTATGTGTGTACATGTGTATACATGTACATGTCCATTGTGAAGTTGGCTGGTGAAATTTTGTTGAGATAGATATCAATCAAATAGTGTAAGGACTGCTCTTTGACCAAGATCTTATATGTTTATAACTATATAAAATTGATGGTCTAAATAGAGAACTTGCTCTTTGTGGGTTATTTTCATGGCTACATTTTATTTTCAGATGAGTGTTTTATTTCCTTGACAATGAACACGGCTAACTTTTGCAAGGTGTGTATTGTGATATGTCAAAGCTTACTCATGGCCCACACAGCAGATAGGGACAACCTGATCACGGACACCATAGTACAGATCTTCAAAGCCCAAGTCAAACACATTGAGACAACTGTCAAGTCGGGCCAGTTCAACAATGAGGTATTGTATATATAATATTTCTGTCTTTATATTTGTCATCTGCTATGGTCGCTATCCTCATCATTGCTCAACGAACATTTGTGTGGCATTTCTTTAGAAACATTATCACTGAGGTAACCAGAGCAAAACAGTGCATACTCAAATACAGTAGAACCCCTCTAATGAGACCACTTAATTCATAAACATACCTGTCTTTATAAGCAGGTGGTTGCTTAATGCAGGACAAAAGTCCTTTTGTCCTGCATTAAGCTACCACCTGCATCTAGCACCCATAATTATACATAGTTAATGTGGTCGCATTAGCAGGATTTTACTGTACTAAAATCATCATTTCTCCACCAAGCCCTATGATTCATGGTGTGCGGTGGTCTAGTGGTAACGCGCTTGACTACCAATCCGGAGGGCCGGGGTTTAAATCCCGGTCCCACCAGGAAATTTCCCTTCCACACCTCCTTTGCACCCAGGGGTTAATTAGGATGATTAAGTTAACTCATTCCCTTCCAGACTATTTTTAGACCCACCTCTTTAAATTAATCTACCAAAAAAGGAGTATTTACTATAGAAAAGTAGAATTTTAGAATGGTGTAGTTTTATAATCATTGTGATAAATAGAGATTCGCTCCTATGGAGCAAATGCTCTATTTATCACATTGGTTTCAATAGACGAGTTTTACAGAGGCGCGAAAAGGCGTCAGTAGGAGAGAATGGGTTAATTGCTACATAAGGATTTAAGTATGTTGAGGTATGCAGAAATGGTACAAGAGAATCTTTGTATTGCTACTTCAGCTGAAGTTCATCCTGAAGAATGCCCAGTACATTCTGGAGACACTGATGTCCAAGGTAGAGCTTATGTACAAGAACCATGGTGTACCATTCCCCCAGCAACTTCTCACAGTGAATGGGGAATATCGAAGACTCAAGACTGTAGTTTCCAATATATCCAAGAACTGACCCTTCATCAGTATACAGCATTGGTACAGATTATTTCAAGTGGAGTTGTGCGTCAGTCTGTTGAACTTGCGAATCCTGATAACTTGTAGCGGAGCTGTTCATGTTGAAGAGTATTTAGGAAATTTAGTTAACTCTATCCTCCATAAATGCGCTTTTCTGCGCCTCTGTAATAGCAACTTCTTGAAACCATTGTCATAAATAGAGCATTTGCTCCATAGGAGCAAATGCTCTATTTATCACAATGGTTTCTATACTATTAAAATAATTATAACATTTTCTATTTCTCTAGTAAATGCTCCTTTTCTGTAGATTCATTCAAAGAGGTTGGGTCTAAAAATAGCCTATGGAGGAAAGGGTTAATATATTTTTTTATATATCTCAGTCAAACGCTGTTTTGTTGGTACTTAACCCTTTCCTCAATGAATATTCATGTATGAAATAATGACATAATGAATATTAATTAGGTTAATTAGTTATAATAGCACATGGACATAGATTTTTGGCCAATGTAGAAACTGAAGAATCATAACTATATCATAAGCAAACAGAGCAGACCCTGATCAGACGACTCCCATAGTAGCCGTCTGATCTGGGTTTACTCTGTATGCAAAGGTGTAGAAAAGCGTATATATGGACTAAAGGGTTGTTAATAGAATTGCCTCTTCAAGGTGATTCTAATAGATACCAACAAGATAGTCTTTTACTGGTAAATAAGAGATGTTCAGTTGAACTTACAATATCTCGAACTCATGTATATCTCAGTGTTCAGACAATTACTAATAAACTATTATCTCTTTTCTGCTTTTCACTGCCTCTTTATGCCATTTGTAAAATTTATGTCTACTTCTTCTTTCATTGTTGAGTTTTTTTTATTTTTGTTTCAAATATATAACCACAGTATCAAAGAAATGGGATCTTGATGAAACACAGCTTACCCTTTCCTTCATATAAATGCATTTTCAAGCATTTGCAAACAGAGTAGACCCAGATCAGATGGCTCCTATATGAGATGTCTGATCAGGATCTGCTGTTTGCTTATGATATAATATAGATATGATTCTATTGTTTCTGCCATGGCCAAAAGGCCTTGTCTCTATGTGCTATTATAAGACAATAATCTAATTAGTATTCATGACGTTATTTCTTACATGAATATTCATGGAGGAAAGGGTTAATGTCTTATCTGAAGGCATTTTTCTCTACAAAGATCGTCACAGATTTGTTCATGGCAGTGTAAGTAAAAGTGTGGTATCTGATCAAATTCGCTGTAATTTCATTTTCATGTATTTCGTTATTCAACTTTAACACTTTACTTATCATAGATATGCCTTTTAACCCCTTCCCACATACTGACGCCTTTTGACGCCTCTCTAAAAGTCACCTTCTGAAACCATTGTGATAAATAGAGCATTTGCTCCATAGGAGCAAATGCTCTATTTATCACAATGGTTTCAAAACTACACCATTCTAAAATTTTCCTTTTCTTTAGTAAATGCTCCATTTCGGTAGATTTATTCAAAGAGATTAGGTCTAAAAATAGCCTATGAGGTAATGGGTTAACGTCTTTGCAAAAAGAGTATGCTGATGGAATTATGTAGATCTGATTCTACAATTTTTGCTATGGCTAAGAAGCCCTGTGGTCACATTATGTAAAAAATTCAGTTAACTCATTCCCTCCTAATGATGTCTTTTGACGCCTTTGTAAAACTCATTTTTTGAAAGCATTAGGATAAATAGAGCATTTGCTCTATTTATCAGAATGGTTTCAGAACTACACACTTCTAAAAATTTCCTTTTTTCTAGTAAATGCTCCTTTTCAGTAGATTTTTTCAAAGAGGTTTGGTCTAAAAATAGACTATTTAAAGAGGGAATGGATTAGTAGATATCCATGATGTCATTATTTCTTACGTCAATACTCATCAGGTAAAGGATAAAGACAAATAGTCTTTGACCATTGTAGACGCCAAGCTAGATTCAAATGCTGGTCTTGATCCAGATTTGCAAAAATCAGAGACGAGTGCTTATATTTGTTAACCCTTTCTCAGTTTATACCAACTTTCAATACCAACTGAATATTAATTAATAAAATAGTTATAAAGAAATATGGAAGTTGGAACATTGTAAACATTTTAGAAAGCAAAGAAATACATTTATCAAATTCTATTAGCAAACAGAGCAGACCCTGATCAGACGGCTCCTCTAGGATCCGTCTGATCTGGGTCTACTCTGTTTGCAAATGCATGAAAACACGTTTATATGAGGGAAAGGGTTAAATTCACATGTAACTTCTGTGCATGAATTTCACTTTTATTGATTTTGTAGCTACTTAATATGTAATTTATACAAACAAGTGCAATAAATTGTGATTGTATTATGTGTGAAGTATCAGTTATATTTCATAACACCTTGAATCCTGGCCCAGGAAATTCTAAGATTCAAACTTTACCTTCTCCCCGATTATGATACAGAGACCTTTTCATGCCTTTTCAAACAAGAGTTGACCAAGATAAGACAGCTCTTGTAGGGTCAGAGTCCGTTTGCTAATGGAATAATAGAGATAAGATTCTATAGTTTCTAACATGGCCGATACAATCCTTTGTTCATTAACTAACCCTTTCCTCCATAAATACGCCTTTCTACGCCTTTGTAAAAAGTCACTTTTTGAAACCATTGTGACACACTGGTTTCAATACTACACACTTCTAAAATAATTCCATTTCCCTAGTAAATGCTCCTTTTCGGTAGATTAATTCAAAGAGGTTGGGTCTAAAATAGCCTATGAAGGAATGGTTTAATCTTTATAAACTTATATTAAATTGATAAACACAAGGTCATAAACTCTTGTATAAATACAATGGATTTAAACTACAAAATTCTAAAAAAAAATCCTTTTCTCTATTTAATGCTCCTTTTCGGTAGATTTATTCAAATTAGAGGATTTACTTCCAACTTTCTCAGATGAACAACATTGGTTTGAAGATGTACATAAGGAAGAGAATTTTTGCTCTGACCATTTTAACCAGATTAAAGGGACTTTAAATTGTTCCTCTTGTGTGTCCAACTCCTCATACACCAATGGGAGGATTTATTTAAAATTTTCTCAGTTGAACAACGTTGATGTGAAGATGTACACAAAGAGGGGAATTTTTGCTCTGACCATTTTTCAAAAGGATTATGTTTTTTTACTGGAATGCACGACCTGCACTTAGCATATGAATACTTTATATATGCATCGTTTTGTGTATGGGCCGGAGGCCATAAACACAATAAACTTTTGAATTTGAATTTGAACTATACAGTAAAACCTCTCTATAACGGCCACTAAATTGTGTTAATTAGTTTGGTTTTAGGGCAGGTGACTGCTTAAAGCAAGGTGAAAGTAAAACAGAACGTTCCTATAGGAGTGTTCTGTTTTTCTTTCACCTTGCTTTAAGCAGCCACCCGCCTTTAACACAAAATACTGGATGTAATTTAGTGACCGTTATAGAGTCTAAGTAAGAGAGGTTTTACTGTATAAGATACGCTGAAAAATTCTTGTGTGTCCAACTACTCATTCTTTCAAACTTTCACAGATGAACAAAGTTGATTTGAAGATTTCGATTAGCTTTAACAGAGTTATGCGACTTTGAACTTTTCTTCCCTATATAACATACATGTATAGTGAAACGTGCTTGGTTGAGAGACAATAATGCTAGTGGGGAACCCATGTCATATAGACACAATTTCCTAGTTTTTCGTCAGCAACAATGGTCATCTGCTTCAATTCATAAAATAATATTTCTGTCATTTCTTTGCAGAAATGTCAGTTTTAACCCATTCTCTCCTACTGACACCTTTTTGTGCCTCTGTAAAACTCATTTATTGAAACTATCTATGATTAATATTTTATGTGTGTGTGGTGTGAAAGGCATTTGTACCCACAATAGTACTGTCTGCAATATGACACGACAAAATGGTAATGTCATATCAGGATCTTCAAGCATCACCATTGGCTTAATTATTCCCTGAACATATCACACAGGAATAGTTTTAGTAATGAAAGAAACTAGACTCATCTATATTTTTTATAAGCAAACAGAGCAGACCCTGATTGACATAAATGTGCAAAGCCCTACTGCTCCATACCACCCCAAACAAATTCATTTTCAATTATTCTAGTTTGAAAATCTGGTTTACTGCATATATGACAAGGTTTACTTCTACAAATGATCTATTGTGAATCTGATGCCGAAATGCATTTATTTTTCACTGATTTACTCATCAGATTGTATCGATGAAAAAAAGCAAGCACTGAATAAGGATGCCAAATCTCCCCTTTAACAGTGAAAATAAAGAGCTTAAGAATTACACCGATAATGTATGGATTAGGTGTCTTTATAAAAAAAACTTCATTATTTTAGCTTTATCCATTTGCATCTCAGTGCTTCACATTTGAAGTCCATTATATTAGAGATTATGAGAAAAGTTTTGCAGTACTGGCATATAAACCAGAGAAGTTTTAACCATGTCAGAAACTATAGAATCAAACCTATATTATTTCATAAGCAAACAGCAGATCCTGATCTGATGGGTCCTACAAGATTATGTGATAAGTTTTGCAGTACTGGCATATAAACCAGGGAAGTTTTAACCATGGCAGGAACTACAGAATCAAACCTATATTATTTCATAAGCAAACAGTAGATCCTGACCAGATGGGTCCTACAAGATTATGTGACAAGTTTTGCAGTACTGGCATATAAACCAGGGAAGTTTTAACCATGGCAGGAACTATAGAATCAAACCTATATTTCATAACACTTTCCTCTATAGGCTATTTTTAGACCAAACCTCTTTCAATGAATCTACCGAAAAGGAGCATTTACTAGAGAAAAGGAAAATGTTATAATTGTGTAGTATAGAAACCATTGTGATAAATGGAGCATTTGCTCCTATGGAGCAAATGCTCTATTTATAACAATGGTTTCAAGAAGTGACTATTACAGAGTCGTAGAAATGCGTATTTATGGAGGAAAGGGATAAGAAAACAGCAGATCCTGATCAGATGGCCCCTACAAGAGTTGTCTGATCTGGGTCTACTCAGTTTGTAAAGTTGTCTATATAAGGGTAAAGTATAAAAGGCTACAACTCTATTGTTACTAGATGGTTCTCATAATATAGGTTTAAATGATGCCTCTTTCAAACAGATGAGGCACAAAATTGTTGCATATTCTTACAATATCTAGAGTATTGTACAAAACAGGCCTGCACGTTGGGCAGTATCATCAGGATCTACACTATTTGCTAGTGATAAGTATGTCAGTCTAATTTAGAGTTATCAAATGGTGTCAAATTGACATGTTCACTGTTCAGCACACAAAATGGTGAGGGGAATTTAGGTGTCCAAATGCTTTGTTAATTTGAGTACATTAATTCTCATCTGACAGTATTTTTTTTCTTCCAAATATAGTCTTCTTAAAATTGTCTCCTGATCTTCGTTTTCTATTGAAAGAAACGGTGTCTAAAAGTTTAACCCTTTCCGTTCTATATTTAGACTTTTCCAAATTTCAATACCTACTGAATATTCATGAACAAAATAGTTATAATGAAATATGGAAGGTAGACATTGAACCCTTTTTAGAAAGTAAACATCTTTCAAAATCCATTAACAAACAGAGCAGACCCTTATCAGACGGCTCCTATAGATTTGGGTCTACTCTGTTTGCAGATGCGTGAAAACACGTTTATATGAGGGAAAGAGTTAAATCCTGCTAAGTGTTAGTTACGGCTTCATCCCATAGATTATAGTCACTGCTGATTTGCATTAACCCTTTCCTTCATAAAATGCCTTTTCACACCTTTGCAAATAGAGTAGACCCAGATCAGACAGATCCTATAGGAGCTGTCTGATTAGGGTCTACACTTTTTACTTACAGAATTATGTAGATATGATTCTATAGTTTCTCCCAATACCATACAATCCTATGTACATATGCCATTTATATCAAAATTCAGCTAATAAATATTCATGACATCATTACTTCTTACATGAATATTCAACGGGGAAAGAGTTAAGCCCTGAAAATGAAACATCAGTAAGCCTGTAGCATTCAAGGGGTTACAGTATAACGCCATTATGATTAAACCGGACATTCAAATTAGTATCAATGTCAGGCTTTAAAAACAGATGTGACTTACTGCTGGGTGAAAGTCATGCAGAAAGCTCCCAAAGGAGCTTTCTCCATGATTTTCACCCTGCATTAAGCAGCCACCTAACTAAAATCTCTACTAAAATTACATTTTAAAGCGGGTGTCCTGTACCACATTTTTAGGAGAATAAACAACAACAAATGGATAAATTAGAATTCTTTGATAATTTTATGGTCTTTTTATGTTATGAAAACATGATTCACACACATCACACATTCTATGAACTATGAACTTTTTTTGATACAAATATATATATAAATACACCTGTACCTTATAACAGAATATAATAAAACAATGAAAACTGAAGCTTAAATACACAAACAGTGAGCAGTTCTACAGATGAATTTGTGTTTTTTATCTGAACTCTACTTGACACAATCTTATATAACCCTTTACAAATGTACTTTGTAAATATTCATACAAGTCTCCACTCTTTTTAAATACACAATGTAGTATTTAACAACTTTCCTGTTGAAATTCATGTAAGAAACAATGACACCATTTTTTGGCCAAAATTTGTAGAGAATCAGATTTTAACATAAACAAAAGCAGATCCTGATCAGACAGTCCCTACTCAGCTGCCTGATCTGAGGCTACTCTGTTTGCAAAAGAAGGATTATGGAGTAAAGGGTTAACCCTTTCCTCCATGAATATTCATATAAGAAATAATGACATCATGAATATTAATTAGATTAATTTATTATAATAGCACATGGATACAGGAAGTTTTGGCCATGGCAGAAATTTTAAAATAAAGTCTATATAAGCAAACAGAGCAGACCCTGATCAAACAGCTCCTATAGAGGCCATCTGATCTGGCCCTTCTCTCCTTGCAAAGGTGTAGAAAGGTGTATTTATGGAGTAAAGGGTTAAAATCAGGAGGTAGGAAGTTGGAAATTTTAAAATTCAGGAAAAAAAACCATCTTAAAATGGAAAACACAACCGAATAACAGACAAAACAAGATGTGTTTGTGAAACACTATGCCCCCTCATATATTTGACCTCTGACCTTGAAGGATGACCTTGACCTTGACATGTCACCCCTCAAAATGTGCAGCCTCATGAGATACACAAGCATGCCAAATATCAAGTCTCTATCTCTACTGGTCCAAAAGTTATGGCCAATGTTAAAGTCGGCGATTTGACCCATATATTTGACCTCTGACCTTGAAGGATGACCTTGACCTTGACACGTCACCCCTCAAAATGTGCGGCTTTATGAGATACATATGTATGCCAAATATCAAGTCTCTATCTGTACTGGCTCAAAAGTTATGACCAATGTTAAAGTTGCTGACAAACAAACAGACAAACAGACAGACAGGGCAAAAACAATATGCCCCCGACTATCGTCTATGGGGGTATAATAAAAGTTGGCCAGGAGTAATTCACTTTAACCTTTTGAACTTTGGACACATATGCAAACAATGTAGACCCAGATCAAAGGATTCCTAGAGGAGCCCTCTGATCAGGATATGCACTGTTTGTCATTCAAAAGCATCTAGTAAGTTTTAGCCTTTCACACTTAGTGGATTGTATAGTCCTTTCCTCCATAGGCTATTTTTAGACCCAACCTCTTTGAATTAATCTACCAAAAAGGAGCATTTACTAGAGAAAAGGAAAATGTAACAATTGTGTAGTATTGAAACCATTGTGATAAATAGAGCATTTGCTCCATAGGAGCAAATGCTCTATTTATCAAAATGGTTTCAAGAAGTGACTATTACAGAGGCATAGAAAGCGTATTTATGGAGGAAAGGAATAGTAAACAAGAGGGCCAGAATGGCCCTGACATCGCTCACCAGACAATAAGAGGAGAAGATTTTCAAAGTTTTCACTATATGTTTCTATTGAAAACTTAACACCCCAGGGGCGGTGCCAATTTTGACCCCAGGGACACAATTTATATAACTTTTGTAGAGGACCTGAACATGATGCTAAAAGAATGTAGTGAAAGAATGGATAGAGCATTAGATCACTGGAACTTGTATTCTTTGGATGCTAGAGGCGGATTCTCCCACCACTAATGACCTATGCAAACAGTTTGGATCCAGATCAAGCCCCACATAATGTGGGGCCTGATCTGATATCCAAATTGTTTGTAAATGAGACTGAACTTCTGTGTGTAGTGGGATTCTCCCGCCACTAATGACCTATGCAAACAGTTTGGATCCAGATCAGGGCCAACATAATGTGGTGCCTGATCTGATATCCAAACTGAATGTCAATGAGACTGAACTTCTGAAAAACTTAGAAAGAAAGTGTGTAGTGGGATTCTCCCACCACTAATGACCTATGCAAACAGTTTGGATCCAGATCAGGGCCAACATAATGTGGTGCCTGATCTGATATCCGAACTGTTTGTCAATGAGACTGAACTTCTGAAAAACTCAGAAAGAAAGTGTGTAGTTAGGATAACTTGTGAATATGCTGCAGACAACAATTTAGCAGATGACAAAATTACCCAGCATGCAAAGAGTTAAGCTGAAATTCACAACAGATATGCTCTATATTGATAGCTGGTAGCTTAATGCAGGGCATAGGTATGAAAAAAAGCTTTAAGAGTATTCTGCATTTTGAGAATTATCCACAGTTTTCTCAATCTTAAATGAGTGTGTGTTATTTGTCTAAACACAATTTCTACTCTACCGATCAGGCTAAGGGTGATTATATAAGAAATCCAACTGACTGGTCTCAGCTAAGAGTGATATTAAGGAGAAACCTTTAGAATGTAATTTCTGGTGTAAAGAAGTATATACACACAGGGCAGGGCCAATTTTAACCCCAGAACTATGATACTTATAAAACTCATAAAGTTATGCTAAGTAAATCTATACACCAAATATCTAAGCTCTGGGACATGTAGTTTCTGACAAGAATATTTTTAAAGTTTTTCCTATGCATAACTGGTGATCCCATAGGCTGTTTACGCAGTCAGCTATTAAAAACCGGAAATCCCTGGGGTGGGACCAATTTTGACCCTAGGGGCATAATTTATATAACTTTTGTAGAAGTCCTGAAGTTGAAGCTATGTGCCAAATATGAAAGCTGAGGACCTTCTAGTTTTAGAGGAGATGATGTTCAAAGTTTTCACTATATGTTTCTATTGAAAACTGAAAACCCCTGGGGCAGGGCCAATTTTGACCCCAGGGGTATAATTTATATAACTTTTGTAGAGGACCTACATATGATGCTATGTGCCAAAGATGAAAGCTGAGACCCCTGTAGATTCAGAGGAGAAGAACTTTAAAGGTTCAAATTGTTGACGACGAACGACGCACGACACACGACGGACGACGCACGCCGACGGACGACGGACATCAGGCGATCACAAAAGCTCACCCTGAGCACTTTGTGCTCTGGTGAGCTAAAAACTGAATAGACTATTCCACTCTGAAAATTCAGTGTAAGCTGCATTGAAAGGGTTATGGTTTTAACTACTGATACTCTTCAAACCAGGATATTCTCTAAATGGATGCCTATGATTTGTTAACAAAGAATTATTGCATTATTTATACAGCATATTTGGCTATGTCACAGGACAGAGGGCACTACTGTTGGACAGTGTGAACCAAAGTTCTACACTGTTTGTTAATCATAATGATCAAATTCAGCAGAATTGTAAACAGTGCTGACCCTGAACAAATGTCAAATTATGTTGCCGCATCTGATCTGGGTCTTCAGTGTTTGCAAATGTTTGTATATTCTACTTCCCATGTTAACCCTTTCCCTGTTCTATCTTAACCCCAAATTTAAATACCCATTGAATGTTCATGGTCAAAATAGGTATAATAAAGTATGGAAGATAGACCATCGTAGCCATTTTAGAAAGTAAAGAAACAGATCTATCGAATTCTGTTAGCAAACAGAGCAGACCCTGATCAGACGGCTCCTCTAGGAGCCGTCTGATCTGGGTCTTCTCTGTTTGCAAATGCGTGAAAACACGTTTATATGAGGGAAAGGGTTAAAAGACATATGCATGCCACATGTCATTCATAAACTACAACAGTCAAAGAACCCTAAAAAACTGAGATCTAAACAGCATCAACAAAGACTTAATATTAATTCAAATAGGGCTCTACACTATAGATCAACTGACAAATACATTGCATGTCTTTAATGTAGACAGAAACACAATTTATACATGATTATTCCCGTGAAAATTCTAGCCAATCAATCAAACATATTGTTCAATGCCTGTATTATGCCATCTTTGGCTTACATGTACAACTGCCAAAGCTATCGTGAATAGATAAAGACAAGTTTAGGGAGAATTATAACAGTAACTTGAAGGGGAATACCAAAAATGTTTAATTTTCTTTCGTTTAAATATACAACAACCCCCAAAATCCCCAACATATATATACATGTATAAATCAAAGTATTCCATGAAATAGGCTATTCTGAGTAAAAATTCAGGAAAAGGTACAAATAACCAGCATATTGACAAGGAACAGTTCTAAACCTTGAAATTGCAAAAAGAACACCATTAGCTAGATCGCTAAGGTAGCTAAAAATCAAACAGCCTGTACATCAGATCCCCTCTAAATGGGATGTTCAAATTAGTATCAATGCCGGTTTTAAAGACAGGTGGCAGTTTAATGCAGGGTGAAAGTCATGCAGAAAGCATCAATAATTTTGCATAATTTCACTCTGCAGTAGTGCCTAGTTTATAGTTGCCTTGCGATGAGTTTACGGCGCCCGTACACTTGTCGTAAGGGCATTTCCGAGCGGTTTTCGTATTGAGGCAGGCAGTCGCTGTACCATTTTCGTACGGATTCCCAGTCGCCGCAGCCCTTACAATTTGTCATAACCCCCCCCCCCCCCCCAAAAAAAAAAACACCTTTAGCATGCCATAGGCAGAGATAGTAACCTTTACTGAAAGCTTAGATCAAGATGAGGCACTGAATTTAACCCTTTCCCTCATATAAATGCCTTTTCACACATTTGCAAACAGAGAAGACCTAGATCAGACGGCTCCTATAGGAGCCATCTGATCTGGGTCTGCTGTTTGCTTATGGATTTATATACATGTGATTCTACAGTATCTGCCAAGGTAAAGAAATCCTGTGTTCATGTACCATTTAAAAATTCAGCTAATAAATATTCATGCCATCACTATTTCTTAGATGACTAAATGATCATTGGGAAAGGGTTAACTGACTGACACTCAGATTTTGTCTGAAAACAGAAGACATTTTCTCTCAATGAATTTGCTCAGCACCGTTAAGATCTATAGCAAACCTGATCGCGATTTGAGGACGGGCCAAATGAACAACCGACGGACAGGCTGATTCCAAACTTTTGTTTGCGGATGTATAAGAAACACAAACAGGAAATGTGCTGTAGTATACATATCTACATAATATCAATTTTACATTGGTAAAGACCCAGACTATATAAAATAAGCAAAGCTCATGGAGTTCTACCATTGATTCCATGATTATCATACAGAAATCATTAATTAACACTTAAACCCATTCCCTCATAGTGACGCCTCTGTAAAAGTCACCTTTTTAAACCATTGTGAAAAATAGTGCATTTAATCCATAAGAGCAAATCGAGGGCTTGGTGCAAAACTATTCCAACTCCTTCACAAGTGAAGGAGTTAGAATGGTTTTGTACCAAGCCCTCGAAATGCTCTATTGACAACAATGGTTTAAAAACTACACAATTCTAAAACTTTACTTTTCTCTAGTAAATACTCCTTTTTGGTAGATGTATTCAAAAATATCCTCTGAGGGAATGGGTTAAGAGCATTCATGTGAGAAATAATGATGCCATGAATATTAATTAGATTACCTTTTATAATAGCACATGGATACAAGAGATTTTGGCTATCAGACTGTGTAAAACCATATCTATATTACATCATTAACCCTTTCCCTGTTCTGTATTTAGGCCAAATTTCAATACCTACTGAATATTCATTAACAAAATAGGTATAAAGAAATCTGGAAGACGGAGCATTGTAGACATTTTAGAAAGTGAAGAAACAGATCTATCAAATTCTATAAGCAAACAGAGCAGACCCTGATCAGACGGCTCCTCTAGGAGCCGTCTGATCTGGGTCTACTCTGTTTGCAAATGCGTGAAAACAAGTTTATATGAGGGAAAGGGTTAACAAACAGATCAGATTCTGATCAAATGGCTTCTACAGGATCCCTCTGGTCTGGGTCTACTCTATTTGCAAAGGTGTAGAAATGTGTATTTATGGAGTAAAGGGACATTCCTTTACTTCATAAATATTAAGGAATAATGACATCACAAATATTACTTGGTTGAATTTTAAAAATAACATTATGAACAAGAGAATCAGAACCAGATATTTATCACTTCATAAGTAACCATATAAGAGCCGTCTGATCTGGATCTACTGTGCTTGTGAAGATATTAAAAGGTGTATCTATGAGGTAACGGGTTAAACAGCCTACATTACATAAACGGACGATTGACCTCTCAAAACTGTTGACCCATTACTTGACAGTTCTGCATATTACAAGTTTGTAAACAAAGTGGAACCAGATCAGACAGCCCATGTAGGAGCTGTCTGATCAAGGTCTGCTCTGTTTATTTATATATGATACAGATACGATTTTCTACTGTTTGACATGACAATAAATTACCTTATTTTATATTTTTGATACAACAATTAAGTAATATTCATAATGGATGGAGTATTGCATGACATACTCATCAAATAAAGGCTTCTAATTATGGTTCATAATGCTAATGGCAGAAACTATAGCAACAACAAAAGTAATCATCATGGATGTCTTTAACACTTTCCCTCATATAATGTATTTGCAAAAAGAGTAGACTCAGATCAGACCGCTCCAATAGGAGCCGTCTGATCAGAGTCTGCTGTTTGCTAGTAGAACTGTAAAGCTGTTTCTTTGCTTTCTAAAATGGCCACAACGTTCCACCTTCTATATTTCATTATAACTAGTTTGTCCATGAATATTCACTAGGTATTAAAATTTGAAATAAATATCGCACAGGAAAAGTGTTAAGAGCAGGTGACTGCTAAATGCAGACCAAAATAAATGTAGAAACCCCCATAGGGAGTGTTCTGTATTACTTACATCTTGCATATAGCTACCATCCACCTAAACCCTTTCAATGCTGAAGTTTCAAATAGAAAATTCAAAAAGGTCAAGCTTACAATGAATATTCAGGAAGTGTAACATGATAACCAATGCAAACCCTGATGAGAGGGTCCCTCCAGCCCTCTCGTCTGGGTCTACACCATTTGCAAAGGACATTAGTGATTTGATCCCTGCACTGAAAGGGCTAAATACAAAGGCATACCTTTCTTTTGAGTCAAGATTTTGCTGTAACATCTATATTGTGCTTTGTTAGAGAGAATTTTGAAATTTTGGCAAAATAATGACCTGCCTGCTAATTGACTAACACATGCACAAAATATTCAATCACAAGAAATAAAGATGGCTAAATAATTAGAAGGTAAACACTGTTTTGCCAAAGAAAACTAGTAAAGTAATTTACTTAACCCTATCCCTATTCTATATTTATTCCAAATTTCAGTACATTCTAAACATTCATGGACAAAACAGTTATAACGAAATATGGAAGGTGGAACATTGTAGCCATTCTAGAAAATAAAGAAACAGATCTATGAAATTCAATTAGCAAATAGAGCAGACCCTGATCAGACAGCTCCTCCAGGAGCCATCTGATCTGGGTCTACTCTGTTTGCAAATGCGTGAAAAAACATTTATATGAGGGAAAGGGTTAATAAACATTATGTATTACATTCTGGAACGAATATGTCTTGCAAATTCTGTTTACTTGTATACATTGTACATATATCTGTCCAGGCGCGCACTGGTGGCTGAATTCTCACTTAAATGTCTTTCTAATGGCACATGACCTATGACTGGATGAACTCTATTGTACCAAGTATACCAACACAGTCACAGCATCCTTCAGGTAATGTGAATAATTGGAGAACAGTTGGGATCCAGAATACTTGACATGAAACTTTTGACATCTGATCAGGGAACCATAATATTCTAAATCTAGAAATTGTACTTGCTTGTCAGGTAAATACTCTACATTTTGCCAGTAAATGCAAAGCAACATATAAAGGTGTGCATTCAAATACTAAAATTGTCATTCCTCCACCAAACCCTATGCTGTGTAAGAACCGTCTCTTCGAGTGATTCTAAAGAGTGGCCACAACATAGGGTTTGCTGGAGAAATAACAATGCTTTTCTTGAATGTTTAAATTTATGCATCTTATTTGGGCCTCTGAAATGTATTTATGTATTTGCAGTTATACAATGGAAACAACACACACAGATGTTTGGCTCAGTTGGAGACGACAACCTTGCCTGTATCCTCCTTCCCCTTGTACTTGGTTTTCCCGTGTGACCAGGGTACATATCTGTGCTTTATCATATGCTGAAAACAGGAAAAAAACATGTTTTGATTGTTATCGTATACACATATACAGTGAAACCTCCTCATAACTCTATCCCTTATGTAGAAGCTTTTCCACGCCTTTGCAAACAGAGTAGACTCAGATCGGAAGCTCTATCAATACCAATAAATCCTGTGTACATATCGAGGGCTTGGTGCAAAACTATTCTAACTCCTTCACTTTGTGAAGGAGTTATACGAATAGTTTTGCACCAAGCCCTCAATATGCCATTATAAAAATTCATCTAATAAATATTCATGTCATTATTTCTTACATGAGCATTCATTAGGGAAAGAGTTAACCCTTTACCCCATCAGTAGTCATATAAAAAACGGTTTATATATTATTTTAAAAGCAACATGATGTGTTTTTGAAACACTATGCCCCAGATATGAACTTTGACCTTGATATATGACTTTGACTTTAATAAGTCACCCCTAAAAATATTCACCTCCACAAAATTATCACCTATTATTTCATAAGCAAACAGAGCAGACCCTGATCCTATAAGAGCCGTCTGATCGGGGTCTACTCAATTTGCAAAGGCATAGAAAGGCAAATTTACGGAGTAAAAGGTTAATGAAGCGAGGCTATGGCAACTGAATTAAAAACAACTTTTAAAGCTTAAATTTTTCTAGTTAATAAACTTTTTAAACCCTGATCATCCAGCATATCATAAAACTGTTCAACACTCTGCTCAAATTTTGAAAACAAGAAGAAAACAATTAAATTAACAAATACTGATGCAAACATTAATTTTCTAATTTGAAAAATTAACCCTTTCTCTTATGGATATTTATGTAAGAAATAATGACATCTGGAATATTTATTGGCTGATTTTATACAATGGTATAAGAACACAGATAAATATTCATGGTCTTATTATTTTCTACATGAATATTTTCATGGTGTACAGGGCTATAAAAGGAAGAAGCAGCTTTACATTAATGATTAAGCCATATATACTGTACTGTAGGCCTATTTGAGAAATGATTACGAAATGTGTAAAAATGTGCATTTAGATTTGTTTACTATTTAATTTAAATCTAATATGGCTGTTGCAGTTCCGTCTCTACTATAGACAGACTGAGCAAAATAATAATAACTAGATGCCCATGGGCAACATGTCGAGCCCTCTGGCCATTCACCAATAGCACATGCAAAATTTAGAGCAGAATAAGAGATTAATATTATGTTATGTCATAAGCAAACTAACCTGACCCTGATCAGACGACTCCAAGAGGATCCATCTGATCTAGGTCTACTCAGTTTGCATAGGCATATGTATGAAGTAAAGAGTTTAACCCTTTCCTCCATAAATACGCCTTTCTACGCCTCTGTAAAAGTCACTTTTTGAAACCATTGTAATAAAAAGAGCATTTGCTCCTAAGGAGCAAATTCTCTATTTATCACAATGGTTTCAAAACTACAAAATTCTAAAATTTTCCTTTTCTCTAGTTAATGCTCCTTTTCGGTAGATTTATTCAAAGGGGTTGGATCTAAAGATAGCCTATGAGGGAATGGGTTAACATTGTAAGTATGCAATGTTAAGACAATATTTCCATTTATTAACAACAGAAATTACACTTCTTACCTTAATTTGTCTCTTCATTGTAATGACGAATAATATAAAAAAATACATGACTAAAATTGGCCAAAATACTGGGATGTTGAAAGCTTCAAAAAACGTGCAAAATGTGGCTACCACGACAGCTTTTGTACCCGAGTACCTGAAAATACAAACGCTCAATATCAACATAACGTTGGGAAATGTGATCAAGCCAAAATATTGTTTTAGTTCATAATAAATACTTGTTACATATACAGTAAAACCTCTCTATAACGGCCACTAAATTACAAGAAGTATTTTTTGTTAACCCTTTCCCTGTTCTATGTTTATTTCAAATTCCAATACCTAATGAATATTCATTAACAAAATAGTTATAAAGATATAAGCAAGATGCACCATTGTAGATATTTTAGAAAGCAAAGAAACAGATCTATCAAATTCTATTAGCAAACAGAGTAGACCCTGATCAGACGGCTCCTCTAGGAGCCGTCTGATCTGGGTCTACTCTGTTTGAAAATGCGTGAAAACATGTTTATATGAGTGAAAGGGTTAAATTAAAGGCAAGTGGCTGCTTAAAGCAAGGTGAAAGTAAAACATAATGCTCCTATAGGAGCATTGTTTTACTTTCACCTTGCTTTAAGCAGCCACCTGCCCTAAATACTAAACAATCAACACAATTTAGTGGCCGTTACAGAAAGGTTTTACTGCATACAGCGGCTTTACTGCATACAGCAGCAAATGCCAATCTAATCAACACTGAACCCTTTCCTCCATGCAAATGCTTTTTCATCCCTTTGCATACAGAATAGACCCAGATCAGACAACTTCTGTAGGAACCATCTGATCAGGGTCTACTTTTTTTTATGAAATTATAATAGAATTGACTCTACAGTGTCTACTTATACCAAAAACATCCAGTGTACATATATGCCATTATAAAACTTCAGTTAATAAATGTTTATGATTTAATTATTTCTTGCATGAATATTCAAAAGGGAATGGGTTAAAATAAGACATTTTTTTTATAGTTCAAGGGTAAAATAAGACATTTTTTATAAATCAAGGGTAAAATAAGACATTTTTTTTATAAATCTAGGGTATCAACTCACAAGTTCAACTGAACCAATAGTCTGACTCGGCATAACTACTATATCACTATTTTGTGGATGTGAGCAGAAAGGATTTTGCCAACCGAGAACACATTGTTTACTTTTGGATAACATTTCTGCCATATTTCAAAATCTCTTCATATACAATGTATAACAAATTTACAGAGTAGAAGATATTTTGCAAACAGATTCAGAAAAGAGGTCATAATTCAGTAATAGCAGTGTTATGACGTGTGTGCAACACACTGTCTGCTACTTAATTACTTTACCCTTCATGTATAACAAAGATAGTTCAAAGAGAGGATTCTAATGAGTGCAGTAAAAACCCCACTAAACAGTAAATCTAGTAGAGGAGAATTTAGATACTTTTTGGCAGTTGGCTGCTTAACCCTTTCCTTCATAGGCTATTTTTAGACCCTGCCTCTTTGAATAAATCTACCGAAAATGAGCATTAACTAGAGAAAAGGATTTTTTTTTAGAATTTTGTAGTTTGAAGCCATTGTGATAAATAGAGCATTTGCTCCTATAGGAGCAAATGCTCTATTTTTCACAATGGTTTCAAGAAGTGTTTTTTATAGAGGCGTAGAAAGGCGTATTTATGGAGGAGAGGGTTAATGCAGGGTGAAAGTCATGAAGAAAGTTCCTCCATGAGCTCAATATGCAGCTCTGATTTAGGTTCTGTGTAAAATGTAATGACAAAGTGGAATATAACAAACAATATTTGAACCCTGTCTACAGAACTTAAGCAATACATGCAGATGTCCATTACATAATTCTTTGCTAAGATAGATCTATGATTTACTGTCATGATAGGAATTCCCTAAAATTCAATTAAAAGGGGAAGGAAATCACAAACAATCAAATAATTTCAATGTAACAGACACAGCTCTATATGTACTGTCTAATCTGGGTCTATTCTGTTTGCAAAGGCATCAAAGAGGCATATAATTATATGAAGTAAAGTGTTAAATATCACCATGTAGATACTTACCAAAATTTAAATTCTGGCAGTCTTCTCATAAAAGGCTTAAACTCATCATTAGACTTAGTAGGCAACTCTGGACCATCATCTGTGGAGAGAAGTAATAAAATCAAAGTCAACTGGAGAGCAACAGATAAACGTGTGTACTCAAGCACAAAGATTAGGTGCCCCCTTGTAGGAGTCGTCTGATCAGGGTCTGCTGTTTGTTTATAAAACAACATGAAACAGTTTCTGCCATGTCCAACAATTTCTGTATTCGTAAGCCATAATAACAAGATGTGTTGTGAAACACTATGCCCCAGCCCAATTTGACCTTTGACCCTGAAGGATGACCTTGACAAATCACCCCTCAAAATGTGCAGCTTCAAGAGATGGATGTCAAATATCGAGTCTCTATCTCTACTGGTTCAAAATAAATATTCATGAAGTAAATGGTTAAGTGTCATGATTATTTATAAGAATTTGGTATGTTGAACTAATTGTAACTTACAGGTAATCTAGAAGCTGCTTAAAGGGGAAGTCCCTACATTTGAAGAGTTAAACAAAAAAATATGCCCCCCCCCCCGATTTGATCTGGGGGGCATAAAAATACCTAAACTATACAAAACTCATTTGTTTATATGCTGAAAAGTAGTATACATGCGTATAGCGAGAAAACCTATCCCATAAACGTTGAAAATGGCAAAACATCCATGTGTTTGATATCGACGATCCCGGTTTTATTCCCAGATGTTTCAGTTTCATTCGGGTTAGGGTTTAGTTTGGTATCTTTTTGCGCTATTTGTGTTTCTCCGACCACTTCCGAGAAATGTTGTTACGTAAAGAATGGAGGAAGAATGGAGGGATCGGGTGATCATCGGCAAAAGGCAGAAAATTTTAACGGAAAATACCGATAACACTTTGTAGTAGAACAAAAGTTATTAGTATTGATGAAATCTATTTATTTTGTATCACAGGAGCATTTTTCGAGATAAGTTCAAATTGACAATCTTTATATAATGATTGAGCATAACAAATACCAAGTATTATGCTATTATTGAAAATATACACATAGGAGAAAATGCTCTTTTTATCACAATGGTTTCAAAACTATACAATTTTAAAAAAAACAACTTTTTTCTAGTAAATCTCCATTTCAAAGAGGTTGAGTCTAAAAATAACCTATCAGGGAATGGGTTAACTGGTGAACCAGTGACTTGTGTTTCATTTTATAGCTTTCACTTTATAACATTAACATTTCAAGAAGAAGCATTATCATTATGATCAGAATTTTAAGAAATTTAAGTAGGCAAAATAAAGCATTTGTCTTAAAATTTGGACGGTCATCCACTAAAAGTAAACATAATACATGTGAAATCCCATAATATTCTTATTTGAACCTTCAATGTAGAAAAAATAGTATCTTACCATCACTATCCATGTTCATACTGGGATCTATCTTTGGCGTTAGAAATCCTATAAAGAGGTTCAGCAGATATATGCCAAGGGCATATGTTACTATGTACCAACCCTGCAATGTAAGAAACAATGTAGAGTAAAACCTCTCTAAACCAGACATTCAATTTAGTACATGTATAAATATTGGTGCTGGAGACAGGTGGCAGCTTAATGCTGGGTGAAAGTCATGCAGAAAGCTCCTACAGGAGCTTTCTGCATGACTTTCACCCTGCATTAAGCAGCTACCGGTCTAAAAATATCTAAATTCTTCCCAACTAGAATTCTGGTTTAGAGGGGTTTTACCGTAAATACATGTACATAAGTTACTATGACACGCTGTTGAGTAATCCAATGCCTACTGATAATGTAAGACGCTTTTATACCTACTTTGCCATTCAAAAGAACACCATAAATCTTGAACATCTTGATGATCTTAAACATAGTGAACATATTTAGTTCAAACTATGAACATCTTTTGCATATGCCAACACCAATCGTGACATTAAAGAGACATTACCTGTAACAAGTAAACTCGAAGGAAGTAGGTGAGAAACAGGAGAAGGGTGGCAATCCATCTGCCTCCTACATGAGGTGTAGCCTTGTCAAGCAGGCCTTGTTGAATCTGTAAGGAAAAGCACATGTGTTACTGTACACTCAAATATGCATGGATTTATAAAACAGGGGAGTTGTTATGCATGTTCAAGTGTAAGTTTTCCCCCACTCCAGTACATCATTCAAAATGAGAGGAGACAATCTTCATAATTTATCAATATGTAACAGAAGACATTGATACATGTACTCAAGTGAAACAAATGACAGTTAAGGTATAGTTACATGCACAAGGTCTGAAATTACTGTCCACATGGCCAATATAAATATAAAAAAATGTTTATCCTATTTCAACTACAATTTCATTAAATAATATATATATATGAGATCTGATTATGAAAACCAACATTTAGGCTTTGCAACTGGTTCAGAACCAGATCAGTTGTCACTTTCAAAAAACTGTCTGATCTGCACTCTTTATCACTATAGCCTGCTGCACTTCTGCAACAGGAGCCATCATATCTTGGTCTACTCTGCTTGCAAAGGCATTAAAACTTGTATTCATGGAGTAAAGAATAAAGAGTTAACCCTTTCCCTTTTCTATGTTTATTCCAAATTTCAATACCTACTGAATATTCATGGACAAAGTAGTTATAATAAAATATGGAAGATGCACCGAGTTTGAAACTCAGACTCAAGACTCAGAATGGAAACTACCACAACTTGAATAATATTGTTCTTATCAACTTAACCCTTTCCTCCATAAATATGCCTTTCTACGCCTCTGTCAAAGTCACTTCTTGAAACCATTGTGATAAATAGAGCATTGGCTCCTTAGAAGCAAATACTCTATTTATTACAATGGTTTCAAAACTACACAAGTCTAACATTTTCCTTTTTCAGCGGCTAGCTGTCTATTTTCACTTTTGTTCTAGTTTTCCACCAATGAGAAACTATGTTACATTGTAATTTGCATATGACCTACGAGTATTTAGTAGTAAACTGTATTTTCATTAGTGAATACCTTGACTGGCATACAACCTTTTTATATGCCTCTACACATTGCCAAACTATGTAAAATTCTGATATACAGTCTGCTAACGGCCTCGCAAATTGAATTCATTGCAATAATTAACATAATCACAACACATGTAAGGCATCATGTTACACAGACATGTTCTATAAACTTCTTAGAGTTCAGTCAAAATGCCATATAGTACAGAAAATCCTTATTTACGCAGATATTTAGCATGGGACTGAAGACTGTCGAAAGTTCTGTTCTTAAAATAGATTTGAAGACCTGGAAATTCCCATAAAATCAAAGTACTGATGTACTGATATTTATCACCTCATGGTAATGGTTGCTGAGCAATATTACCAGTTTGTCGAAACCACTATTAAACTTTCAAACTTTTACTATCATTTTGCTATCAATTAATACAACATTGGATAATAAAGTCCACTTTGACGAACAGGTAGTTTGCCGAAACCACCATAATTCACAGGCAGTGCTATAGGAAATAAAGAAGAAGGGTTGTTTAGTATATTAGAGTAGTGGTATTAATAGTATTAATTACTATCCCCGACCACAGCACCGAGGCTCTGGTTGTTGGCTCTTTGATATAAAGCTACTTACTGAAGGCTATTGCTAAGGCTCTATCACATGGGGCTAGGGCTCATAGACATAGGTTGAAGTTGCTAACTTTATATTGTTTTAAAAATACATGTAGATTCAGTTAATGATGTAATTAATGATGATGCACACAAGTCGATTAAAGCGTTGATCTAGGCTAAATAAATATCGTTCTTTAAGGAATTACAGACTCTGCACAAACAAAAACTTTATGCTTTAAAGTGTATTCAATTTCTTTTCTTCATATCAATACAAATATAAGCGCTTTCATGTACATTTTATAATAGGTAAACTAAAGAACTAACTTGAGATAGTTTTAAAACATTACTTTGACATCGTACATTTTAAAAGTGATTTCCTATAAAAGCAACTTGAAATTTTTCAATAACTGCTTCTTCTACTCAACGTCATTTTCATTGCATGCTTCTCTGCTAGTATAATAACAAGCAACCCTTCATAGATCTAGTTCTCTGTACTAGTAGAATCTCCAAACATTGAAATAAATATTGCAGAGATTGTTTTGTACATTGTGTCAATATTTGAATGCCGCTGAATATCTTTTTTAAAAGATATTTCTTGTTTCTAGTTAATGATCCTTTTCAGTAGATTTATTCAAAGAGACTGGGTCTAAAAAAAGCTATGAGGGAATGGGTTAACCCTTCGCTTGCTATTCACGTCAATATACCTACTTGTAAATAGTGAAGACCCAGATGGGTCTGCACTATTTACAAGTTGATTGTGCAACCAGTGCACTTCACAGCAGTGATTGCACAGCGAAATACTTGTACACAGTGAAGATGTAAGTAATTATACAACAGGGCATGGGTAAAGAAGGAGAAATGTATTTTAAAATTCAGCAAGCGAAGGGTTAAGAAATGATTACCTATGCCAATTTAAGCTGTAAAGAATTATTTATGGCATTTTTCATTCCGTTTTGCCCAGGCATTGTTGAGATTTTGGCATATACAGTTTGAGCTTTGAGTCTAAGTTTCAGACTCAGCACTTCCTGAAGATGGGTCCAGATCTTTCAAATTCCATTAGAGCAGACCCTGATCAAAGTGCTCTTATAGGAGCCATCTGATCCGGGCCTTCTGTTTGCAAAGGTGTGAAAACATGTTTGTATGAAGGAAAGTGTTACACATCATGTATATTTATGGTGTAAAGGGTTAACAGTTAAATTGCATCTATCAAATGCAACTGCATTCGATTCAGGTACCAACTGGACATTTACTCACCTCTCCAATCCGTCTGAAGAGCAGTCGCAGTGCATTTGGTTGTGCAGGGGCCGAGTTCAGATCTGCCATCCTATATAGCTGCACTGTTTGCTTCTGTGAAATGAAAGAGATAATCGGAGTAAACACAACTGCAGATAAGAGGATCTGATCTATCTTTCCTCAGCAAAACCCTAAGCTGTGGAATATGTCACTATGTGGTTAGTGGTTACAAGCAGGATATAGGTGACTACCAGGGTTTACTGAAGGTTCACACTACAAAAGCTTCTGGAATCAAAACATTAGTTGGACCGAATTCTAAAAAAATTACTACAGTAAAACCTTTCTATAACGGCCACTAAATTACATAAAGTATTTTGTGTTAAAGGCAGGTGGCTGCTTAAAGCAAGGTGAAAGTAAAAAAGAACGCTCCCTTAGTAGCGTTCTGTTTTACTTTCACCTTGCTTTAAGCAGCTACCTGCCCTAAATACCAACTACATTTTAGTTAAGAAGGCATTATGGGATCTATAAATATTCACCATTTTGATAAAAAATATACAAAAATATTATTTACTTTCCAGTAATCTCGGCATTTTCAGAGAAATGGCTCTTTCTGAAAACAATATGACTGTGTTTTGTTGCTATAAAATAGGGGTCTCGTTAAGAATTTCATCCGCGAGAATTCCTGTGTTTATAGCGAGCACAGCTCGCAAGAATGGCCAAAGGCCATTCTTGCGAACGAAGTGAGCTCTATGGTAACGCGTAGGATATAATTTTGGTTTTGTAGGCTGTACATTGTTAACCTGGAATCGGATCTGCTGATGTTTACTTCCGGTTTTGACCATGGAGGGAAATAACCGGTGTGTTCCGAGTGATTCATGGAGGGAAATAACCGGTGTGTTCCGAGTGATTCCTATATTCCTAACTCTGACGGAATATGACGAGTAGTTACGATTGAATACCCGACAGTCCACACAAATCGCAACAACGTTTGTCTACGAAGAAAATCGATATTCTAAAACTTACTACATTGAAAATTGCATTTCGTTTCGGTATAGATTAGATTTAACTATTTTAATCGCTGTTTTTTTTGCCAGAAAATTAATGTTTTCCGTTCGGTAAACATCTCCGTCCGACATCCAGTTAGCGGTAAAGGCCGAGTGTATGATGACGTATTATCCACAACTTGTAAGTGACGTAGTTGTGGTCACATGATGTGGTCGTCTGCAGTGCATTTTGTTTACATACAAGGCTCAGCTGTGTTACTCTTCCGGTTCCTACTGTCAATAACTTTGTATGTGAGTAATTTAGACATTGATTTTTTTTTCATTTGAATCAGTTCTCAATACAAAACATCACATTATTTGAATAAGATCTACATCTAGATATTTATCCCGGTGTAGGGTGTTTTCGACAGTGTAAGCGGTTTTCGTAAATTTGACCTACTTAAACAAATGCCGATTGCTTGAATAAATATGCGAGTGAAACACGCAAACGAATGTATATCACTGAGATTTTATAAAGAACTAGGTCTACGGCAACGTAGAATTGTTTGTGAAATCTGACTTGTTCTTTCCGAATACTCTATCCGAATAGTCTGTCTGTCTGCAGGTCTGTCTGTCAGTGTACTGTTTAATTTAGTAAGTTTCGTAGTCTTTCTGTCCTTCTTTAAATGGATACTGTTTTACATAAATCAGCCTGTCTGTCTGACTTCTTTAAATAGGCCTAATGGTTTACAAAAATCATTCTGTCTGTCTGTCTCACATACAACCACATCTAACATCCCAGACATAGATCTACAGCCTTGAAGACATATTCTCTAATTACAATCACTCTACACAGAAAGTTAATTTAACATTATTGAACAACTTGAAGGCTTAGCAACATCATTTAACACAGACATCACAACTTTAAAGGTTGGGAGCATACCACCAGCATCACTTCAGAAATAGACAAAATTCAAAAACAAGCACAGCAAATTTCATTCAAGCCAATTCCCTGACACTGAAATACACACTAAACAAAAATCTTTAGAAGAAGACATAAGACATATAAATACAAAAATAGCACACATAAACACTCAGCACAATCTACCAACAATCAGATTGGATAGAGGCATCCAGAAAAGAAGCACAAAAAAAACCGAGGGAGGCATGCCCCAAATTCTAAAAAATGTAGAAAATCTACTTATATATGAAGTTATGTTCATATATGGATGATGGAGTTCATCCTGATCACTGGCTAACTACAAGTGGTTTTCCATTGTTTGCAAGACAGTTCAGAATGACTTAAGTTGTCCTTCTTCGCTGCAAGATGTTGCTGCTGTTGATGATGATGATGCTATTAATTACAATTTTAATGATGAACATGATTCTGATTCATGGGATTTCAAACGAAAATAGCTTTTAACTACCCCTATGATATACTGTATGCATGTGAAACACATAGTTCAAATGTTTAACCCTTTCCTCCATGCTAAATAGGAAATAGCTAAACATTATGTTGTATGTTTTAATAAATACATGTTTATAAATGCATGCACACAGTATTGTCCTTATCCTATTGACCTATCCAGTAACTTCAAAGTCTATCATCACCATCATTAGCATCAATTGTCATTTAGGTTACTAACACAACAGCTCTATCAATATCTTCTGTTTTCTGCATGTTTCTATCTCAATGCACCTAAATGTACCTGGTGTACATATACCACAACTAACACACAGCTCGTCTTGCCATTTTAACCAATCCCCTACATATTTAACACCATATGACACCTTTACTATATTTTTTACAATTAATATTTACTGATGATGGTGAATACAGACTTGATGGCAGCTTAAATCATGATGAAAGTAACGCAGAAAGCTCCTTGAGCTTTCTGGTTTCTTGTCATCTTGCTTTAAGCATTACCAAACCTTAATTTCAGCTTGCTTGAAGCAGTATTACATTATACATGTAATGCCCTTCTGGCAATGAAGGAAAGGGTTAATATCACTAATCTACTGTCTTGTGATTTAGACTATGTCAATAATTTAAACATCAAAGTGCAGCATTATGAGTTTCTTATTTTACTTGTAAAAATTGGGGGTGACATGATCGTCGCTAACCAATACACAAAGTTCTAATTCACAGATATATTACAACATTCAACTTGTAAAAAATTGGTGGATGACTTGATTGTCGCTAACCATGATGCACAACTATTTCACATTATATTACAATATTTAACATATATATATTGCTAATATATATACATTTTATTACTAACTGTAGTATTTTGTTTATAAGAAATTGAATGAAGTATGGTGGGTGACATGAACATCGCTAACCAATACACTTTTATTTCACATTAATATTACAGTACTTTGTGAAGTTGACTTATTGCCAAGGTTCAGTTAAAGCCATTTTTTTTTAAATCAACATAGTATGGTGGGTGACATGATCGTCGCTAAACAATTAAACATACATTAAATAAATTGCAGCCGGACAGTCACTTATATAAGTCTGAAACACAAACATCAGCCAATAAGATGTCACAGTCTTGGACCAAAAGTAGATCTATCAACCACTTTATGACTTGGTTTGTGTTTTAGTTTCGTAACTGTTCGCCCTATTAGCGATTCTCCGGCCACTTCCGAGAAAGCTATTACGAAAACAATGAAGGGATCGGGTGATCATTGGCAGAACGCGGAAGAATTTAACGGAAAAGGTCGATAATATTGTGTTGTAGAACAAAAACTATCAGTATTGAAATCGGTTTATTTGTATCACAGGGGCATTTTTCGATAAAAGTTCAAATTAGGAACCTTCATAATAATGATTGAGCATTATTATAACAGATACCAAGTTTTATGATATTATTGAAAATATACGATCATTGTAGGGACTTCCTCTTTAACGAAAAGTAAGAGATTGATGGTTTAAGTTAAGATTTGTTTTCTTGTTGTACTTTTATCAAGGTGTACTGTATTCGTTTATTGTTCTGTTACTTTTAGAATCTGGTGTATAAATCATCAAATTCACCATATGCTTTCATTTTATTTAGTTGAATGCGTTTGGCAGCTGTGCTCGCTTATAGGCTGTGCCTATTTCATATTAAATACAGTGATACTATAAAACCCGTAATACAATGAGAAGGTAATATACTGTCACACTGTGACTACTTTTTAGAATCGACTCCAAGAGATGATCCTAAAGAGTGGTCACAGTATAGTGTTTGGTGGAGAAATAAAGCTTTTCTTGGAAATTATTAATCCATGAATTTTATCTGGACCCCTGATCATTGGCAGTTGATAAAACAGACGATCCAACACACATTACCCACCGGTTCGTACCCCACCCATTAATATTCTTATTTTGTGCCGGTCATGGGAATGCAAAGAGACGATTCTAAAGAGTGGTTACAGTATAGGGTTTGGTGGAGAAATAAAGGAGCTGTTCTTGAAAGTGTTTAAATTCACGTATCTTATCTGGACCCGTGATCAATGACAGTTGATAAAACAGACGATCCAAACACATTACCCCACCCATTATTCTGAGTATGAGCCGGTCATGGGAATGGTGTTTTTACACTTACTGTCCAATAAATATGGCTACGAATTGATTAATCCTCCCTAGATATTGGAGATAATCAAATGTTCATGTAATTCTGTTCATCTGGATACGATTTGGGACGAGAAACTGGATGAAACTTCAAAGTACACGTCGTTCTGGATATCACTTCCGGTTAGACTGGCACAATGATGAACCAATATGCAAACAGGCACGTTCTAAAACGCTGACCAATTAGCTGACCATATAAGATATATAGGAAACTGCTAACCACATAGGTAAAGAAGGATATCGGAAAACGATGACCACAGAGATAAAGCAGGATATTCCCAGAATATATTATGTCAAAGAATTATTAAAGAACCGCATTTCTAAATGTTACGCAATTAGTACTTAGGCAGGCAGAACAAAAAATGCTTGTTAACACTTAAAAATAAAAAATAGTGCGATGTGTAGAAACAATATATAGTACTTAAGCATGCAGAACAAAAAATGCTTGTTAACACTTAAAAATAAAAAATAGTGCGATGTGTAGAAACAATATAGATATACATCATCATTTAAAATGTGGTTCTATATATATTAAGTATGTGATTTTAAATTATCATTGAAATAGATACCGACAAAGTGGAAAATATATCGGCGTTAAAATATATTATAAAATTATGTCAAAATATTTGTCAGCATTTTAGTTAATTCTTCACTACGATAAAAGTTTCGTTTCTCTCAATTCTTTAAATTCCAACTTAATACAATTTTAAATGATGAAACCTTCATCAGTACCTCAGTACTTTGATTATTTTGGGCTATTGCAATTGCTTTGGTTGTTGGGGCCAACGACATAGGTAGGAAAACGGCAGCTAAAATAGCAGACAACATCAAACAACTATTTAATTACATGTTTAGAAAATGAAAAAAAAAATGACTGAGTTCCCCACAACTGATAAAAAAAACAAGTATTCGTAGAAACAAAAGCAGAAAACTATTTCTATACATAATTATTTTAACCTTCCAGCATGTTTAGGTGATCAGACCCAGTGTGATAAATGTTCCATATGGTACCATAAACAATGCGTTGATGCGCCTGAAAATATTTCACTTGTAGACGTCGAGTTTAAATTATGTCCAAGCCGTACGTAGAACTTTACTTGTGTTGCTGTTCGGGCGAGTGTTTGTTCTGTATGTGGTGTTTCCTGCATGACTCATTTTTGTACTTTTACCCCAAATTACCATGTTAAATAAATGTTGTCTGCTTATTTATATATCTGTATAAGATCCAACTTCGCAACTTATTTCAATATCTTGATGTATGTATTGGTGTAATGCATTTGTCATCTTTAAATTGTATTACATTGTATTTACTTGGTCAAAAGTATTGTATATGCTGCTCTTGCAAATGAAATGTTGTTGATTTGAATTGACTGAATTTATTAATTACTATAATGACTTGTAAAAGTAATTCTACATTATAGCATAAGCAAACTGAGCAGAGATTGATCAAACTGCTTCTACACAGCTCCTACACGAGCCGCGACTTACTGTTAACTCTTTCCATCATATAAATGCATTTTCACGCCTTTGCAAATAGAGTAGACCCAGACCAGTCAACTCCTACACGAGACGTCTGATCTGGGTCTACTCTATTTGCAAAGGCGTAAAAAGGCGAATTTATGGAGTAAAGGATTAACCCTTTCCCTGTTGAAGTAAGAAATAATGTATACTTATGAATATCTATAAACTTTGTATGATGTACGCTGGATCTTTTGGTAATGATAGAAATGGCCGAATCAGATCTACTTTATTTTCATAAGCAAGAGAACAAACCCTGATCAGATGGCTTATACATAATCAGGATCTAATCTGAAAAGGCATGAAAGGCTTTATAATTTGAGGGAAAAGTTTAAACTCCGTGATTATTTGCTAGATACCTTACCGATAAGTTCTCATTTATTATTTTATGTTTTGATTCTTGTCATAATAAAATATCAGCAGTATTTTTGTAATGTTTTTGAAGGTTTGCCTTGAATACTCTTATGTACAGTAACACCTGTCTTAAGTGACAGTTGAAAAGAAATATTTTTTAGTAAATGTATAAAAATATATAGTTTGGATCTAGATCATATGCTGCTACAATAATATTTTTTTCAATCCTATTTAAAAACAACAACGAAAACACTTAAACAACCTTAAATATATATTTGAAATTTCAAAATATGTTTAAAAAATTATAGTTTGGAATCAGACCCATTAGCTAGGATTAAAACATTTTTTCATAGTTTATTTATAGGATCCAGATCTATCTCATACCAAAACGACTTGGCCTTTCTTTCTCTAAGTCGTCAGCACTTTCCGATACCCTTATTTGCCTTTGTGGTCAGCACTTTCCGATACTCTTCTTTAAACGTCTCCCCGTACATTCAATCAATATTGTTTTCTTCCTCTTGCAGGAATTGCTCTACATTCAATGCGTTTCCTCATACCTTAACACTGTGCTTTGCACTTCATGGTGGCTTCGGTACTCACCGACACATTGTATGACTATTTTACTTTCTCTTTTAAGATTTGTGCCCTTTGCGTTTTTCTCTAGTGTTACTTTACCTTACTCGTTTTTCTTACTTCTTACTTTCTACCCATTCAATGTTTTCCATCATATCCTTAGTCTTCTTTATTTTTTGTCGTAATCTCTGGTTTGTTTTTATTCTTTACACAACTTTTCTTTTCGTTACATATGTATGTCGCTTTTTACGGAAGGGTGCTACAATTACTACATAAATTATGAATAGTCTCCCTATACTTAAAATTACAAACTTAAACTTACGTATGTAAACCAGGTTTAAGTCCCCCAGTAGCCCCTTTTTTGGCTGCTGGCCGTTCCAAGGCGGCACTCCTGCTTTCAGCCTACGGTCAATTTTGTTGTTTAATATGCTTAATGTTTAATGTGTTTCGTCTTGATATGCGTCCTGTTATGTTTTGTCTTGTGACTTTACCGTTTCTTGTTAGATGGTGTTTGGTGCGGTGTCATTTCGTGTGTGGCTCTCCCTGTTTGACTATTTTTCCATATTTACACTCTGTGTCTTCTGTTCAGATTTCTCATAACCTGGTTGATTTCCAATCACTACAGCCGTCAGTTTGTATTAAACCTCTAAAACTGTCTTCTGCTTCGTCTTTTCATGTCCCCTCTTCTGCTATTAGTAACATTTTTCATAATGGACCAACAATCGTTCTGTCTCCTTTAAAGCAATCTATCCTTCGTTATAGTAAAGCCCATCTAAATTCACATTATTTGAACAAAAGGCATAGGGTGTATCCAATAATTACTAAGTACAATAGTAAGAGGTGTATGTGTTGCAATTTTATTTCTACTAGATCAACAATTAAATCTCTTGTTAATGGTAGAGTGTTTAGTGTGAAGATTGATTCTGATTTAGACTGAAACTCATCTAATATTATATATGTTCTTACATGAAATGCGCCACGCTGTGGCATTCAATATGTAGGTCAGACAGGACGTACTTTAAAAACTAGGTTTCGTGAACACAGTTACCATTGCCGGATCAAAAACTTGAAAAAAGTACGCAATTTTCTTTACCAGCATTTTCGTCATACAGGACATTCTTTCAAATATATTTCGGTTCAACCAGTAGAATGGAAAAGTAGTAAAGTCAAGCAGGCAAAGCCACATACAAGACGCAACCACCACCAAAACACCGATAGACAGCATGACACACACATACACACACAACCACACACCCAAACGCACACTCACACACGAGATAACACAGAAAACATCAACAGACACACAAGAACTAGACAAACACTCCACACATGAACAAAATCACAACCACAAAGACGCAAGACAAACAAAAGGAAGAGTGACAAAGAGAGTACTGCCTTGGCACGGTCAGTAGCAAAACACCACTGGGGGTTTAAACCGGTTTACGGACGTCCTAACCTCACACTTCTCTCAAAGTCACCCTTGCTTTACAAATAGTGTAAATAAAAGTATCCCCGCCGGACTTACAAATTTATTATGATTCTAAAACTACTAGCAGTTTAAAGTCTAAAGCTCGTTTTATCACAGAGCTAGACTAAATAAAGAAGTTACAAACACCTTTTCCTTTAGGCCTTAATGATAACATTTACCAAAGCGGCAGCATTTCTAAAGATCCAAGCATCTTTATTTTCTCTATATTTTCTATTCGAAAACGTAAAAGTAGATCACATGGAAGACGTAGAAATGGCAATATTAAGCATAAATTACGTCGTATTATGTCTATTCATGATTTACATACAATTCTAAAACAAACTGGCAAACATTCTATGTTATCTTGTTTATCGTATTTACCCTTTTCCTGTCTCAAGTACATAGACGAAGAGACTGATAAAATATATATGCGTACAGATCCGTTAATTAATACTGCCTCACTTATACAAAGTTACACACAGCATGTTCTTCGTACTCGTATTGATAAAGAATCTGAACATAAAAGACATTTTCTGAAACTTCAATTCCTAAATAAAGGTATCGATTTTATTGATATTCAAAGTATATTTCGTGATAAGAATGTAATCGACACTATTCCCAAATATTTCATCAACTCTGAATCACCTATCATCTGTTATAAATATAATAAACCTATTAGGAATGTTATTTTAACTACAATAAAATTGTCTCTGACTTAAATATTGATGTCAATACCCATATTTCTTCAGATTGTAGCATTTCTAGCTTTTGCTATAAACCAGTTGGTCATGCCATTACTGGTAATTTTGATATTATTAAGGATAAACGTCTCAGGACCCTCCTAACTAAAGGACCTAAATACAGATTACCTTCCCTTATTGATTTTGACGCTTGTCGAACTCATATTGCGGAAGCTATTCAAGAATTCTGCATCAAATGGTGTCGACGAGAACATGCTGATGTTAATACCCTTTCGGATTGGAAGAAACGTATTTTTGATATTATTGATACGCGTATTACTTTTTACAAATCAAATTACCAGCTTTAACCACCTCGACATAGAGTTACATTTCGCTATTTGAAGAAAAACATTTCTTATTTTCGTTCAAATTATGTTCTTGTTCCTGCTGACAAGGCATCAAATAATGTAATCATTATTTGAAGATTGTATTATGTTGATGTTTTAAAGAAGGAGCTAACTGATTCACAAACTTATATAACAGTTTAAACACCTGAAAAAGATATAGTCTCGGAACATGTAAAATGTGCAATAATTTTAAGTCTGGTCCTAACACAAAACAACATAAACTTTCTACTTTGTACTGGATTCCGAAACTACATAAAACCCCTTATAAGGCGCGTTTTATTGCCAACTATAGCTGTTGTACCACTACCAAAATATCTAAATTTTTGACGTCCTGTCTTACTACGACCAAAGAACATATAAAACGTTACTGTGATAAATATATGAAAATTCTGGTATTAATGTTTTTTGGTCCATAAAAAAACCAAATGATGTTTTAACGAAACTTGAAAATGAACAGTATAACATTTCTTCACTGAGCTCTTATGAGTTCTCTACACTCTATACTACTTTACTCTCACCACCTTATAAAGGATAAACTGATCTAAATTAATAGAAAAAAACCTTTGCCAGAGAAAACAAAATGTTTATTGCTTGTAATGTTCAACGTTCATTCTTTTCGAATTCAGAAGTTGAACATTACACAATGTGGACTTGCCTTGATGTTTGTAGATCTCTTACCTTTATTTTAGATAATATATTTGTGCGTTATGGGGGTACCATGTATCGTCAAGTTGTTGATATACCCATGGGTACAAATTGTGCCCCTCTTGTTGCAGATTTGTTTTTGTATTGCTATGAGAGGGATTTTATGCTTAGCTTAAAACCTGATACACAGACAGACCAATATTGTTAATGCTTTTAATAAAACTTCAAGGTATTTAGACGATATTTTGAATTTAGGTAATCCTTATTTTGAAACTTATGATTTCTTCAATTTACCCAAAAGAACTGTCTTTAAACAAAGCGAATAAATCTGACATTATTGCTTCATTTTTAGATTTGAATCTTTCAATTACAAAGGATAACGTTTCGTCCAAAATATACGATAAAAGAGAAGATTTTAATTTTAAAATTGTTAATTATCCTTTTCTAGATGGAGATGTGCCCCGTTCTACATCTTATGGGGTTTATATTTCTCAACTTATTCGGTTTGCCCAAGCCTGTTCTTTGCTTGAGATTTTATCAGTCGTAATTTAGTTATAACTGATAAACTTCTTAAGCAAGGTTACAGATATCACAAACTTCGTAAAACGTTTTCTAAATTTTATTATCGAAATCTACCACTCATTAGAAAATATAATTGCAATCTACAGACGTTACTGCAACAAGGCATTTCTCAACCAAAATTTTATGGGGATGTTATCTACAAACTTAGGAAAATTCGGGGCCATATCCGTTTTCATGATTTATTTATAAAACGCATTAAAACATTTAAGAAGAAAGGTTATGTTCCCATTATATTGCAACGCACTGCATGTTTGGTTATCGACCCTTTTACAGTCGGTAGCTACGCTTCCCTCCTTGCTTGCGCGATGACAGGTCGTGGGTAGTACTCTATGATGGTATACTCAGATACGGGATGAGCTTACCAGACTCATGTATTACTTTTTCCCTGTCGTGCCCTTAACGGCTTCTCTGCAGGTGCTCTGACTTCAGCAAAATCATTGAGTACATATTTGACGGATTGTCACAGTTATTATGCTATGTTTTACATGTTGTCCTGTGTTCACCGTCGTCTATGTTGTGGGTAAGCCCGGCGGGGATACCTTTATTTACACTATTTGTAAAGCTAGGGTGACTTTGAGAGAAGTGTAAGGTTAGGACGTCCGTAAACCGGTTTAAACCCCCAGTGGTGTTTTTGCTACTGACCGTGCCAAGGCGGTACTCTCTTTGTCACCCTTCCTTTTGTTTGCCTTGCGTCTTTGTGCTTGTGATTTTGTTCATATATGGAGTGTTTGACATGTTTGTCTCTAGTTCTTGTGTCTCTGTTGGTGTTTTCTGTGTTCATCTCGTGTGTGAGTGTGCGTTTGGGTGTGTGGTTGTATGTGTATGTGTGTTGTGTGTGTGTGTGTGTGTGTGTGTACCATGCTATCTATCGGTGTTTTGTGGCTTCGCCTGCTTGACTTTACTACTTTTCCATTTACGTATGTGGTCAGCATTTTCCGATAACATTCTTTATATTTGTGGTCAGTAGTTTCCTATATATCTTATATGGCCAGCGTTTTAGCACGACCCGGTCAAACCGGCCCCAAGTCAAACGGCCCCTGGTCAAACCGGACTCAAAAAGTCAAACCGGGCCCAACATTGGTCAAAGTGATCTCCCATTATATTTAATCTGGTCAAAGCGGCCCCACAAAAAAGGCTTTTAATTATTTTTTTAAATAATGGAATGCACAGTTCGAGAAACGAGTCTTGTAAAAAGTCGCCCCATACTTCATTCTCAGTGTTGTTATATATTCTGGTCCTTCGGGATCTTTAGTTTTGATGTTATTAGTTTTGAAAATTGAATAAATAAATATTACTTGACTTGACTGACTTGAATACTGCTTAAGCCGGTGCTAGTGGGCGTGAGTAGTATTGCAGTTTTAATTACTACTCATGAACAGACTCAATAAAAACCGAGTCTGCAATTTTCTGTTTTTGCATTTCTACTTTTGCTTTAGAAGGATCACCAATTTTCAGAATATATGTACATCACAACAGCAGGTGTTAAGTGCTTGTGTGGCGGCCGTAAAAAGTCACCCGTACTTCATTCTCAGTGTTGTTATATTTTTTGGTCCTTCAGGATCATTAGTTTTGATGTTATTAGTTTTGAAAATTGAATACTGCTATAGCCTGTGCTAGGGAGCGTGTGTAGCGTTTTAATTACTACTCATGAACAGACTCAATAAAACCGAGTCTGCAATGTTCTTTTTGCATTTCTACTTTTGCTTTCGAAGGATCACCCATTTTCAGAATACTTGATATTTTAAAAAATTATCACGTAGATCTAATATAATTTTCGAGAAACCTGTGATGAGGACAATTTCAATTTCTCCCTATAATGTAAGCGAACACAATTTTAATAACCAGAGATATATACATACATGCATATGTAATCAAAAGATTAGAATGTCATCAGCTTTCATGTATATCTCATTATATCACGTATACATTAGTGTATGAGAGCATGATTGAGAAAGAGATAGTTGAGATGCACGAATATACATTTACACATGCTTTGCATGGATTTTCTCTCTATCTTCCTCCTATGCGTTCCCGCTGTCTATGCTCAGTGCGCTCCAGTCCAGCTTGATGGTATCATCTAGACAAGTATATAGATAGTTCATAGTTTACTTTCCTTTTTGTCTCATGACAACCAGTTGAATATAATAAGTCAACTATATCCCATGTGTCCGGTAAGTACTGAGCGAATTTTAGTAAGTAAATTTATTCTGTTTCGGTATCCCGCGGCTATGTATTGTTGAAATCACTAAATTGTTATAATCACCAATAGTTAGAGTTTAGTATGTGTTTCCCATTTATATTACATGCTTTTCTATTACCGCCTTAATAAACATCACGAACTTTCTCGGGCGTTCACTATTTCCTGACCCCGGTTTACAATTGTAAATGAAACTGAGGTATAATAACAACATGTCTCACCCGGTCAGTTTCAGATGAGGTTACATCTACGCAATCCACTTTCACAACACATGGAAATGAAACCATAGGAGCGGGGACGATTATGCCAAACGATCCGTCGCCTCAACACATGTCTGTCACATTGGTGTTCCGGTAATTAGCACTAATACCACAACAACCAAAAACAATTAAAACATTGAAGCTTGTGAAATATAGATGCTCCTCCAGCATTCCCGAAGATAAGACGCCTACACTTCAACGCTTTTAAATCGACATATATCCCTAAATTGTTTGTATACGAAACTTGTAATCGCATTGAGATATCACGGGGTGAAATTCATAAATGGTAATGTGTGAAGCAAATGGTTCTTTTTCTGATAAGAAAGCGGGGCCGTGGGTGGGACGGGATAACTCTCATCTAGGTCCCTAATATTTAAAGACATCCCTTTTTACCGCTTCTAAACACAGATGACTTAGACCTTTATTCCATTAAGTGTGAGGTTAGGACGTCCGTAAACCGGTTTAAACCCCAAGTGGTGATTTTGCTACTGACCGTGCCAAGGCGGTTCTCTCTTTGTCACCCTTACCTTTGTTTGTCTTGTGTCTTTGTGCTTGTATTTTGTTCATGTTTGTCTCTGGTGCTTGTGTATTTGTTGGTGTTTTCTGTGTTCTTCTCGTGTGTTTGCGTGTGTTTGGTTGTGTGTTTGTGTGTGTGACATGCTGTCTATCGATGTGTTGGTGGTGACTGCGTCTTATATGTGACTTTCTCCTGTATGTGTGTGTATGTGTATAAATTGCTATATACATGTAAATTGCTTTCTGTCGGTGTTCTGGAGATGGTGGCGTGTTGTGTGTGGCTTTTCTGCTTGACTTTACTACTTTTTGTGTCACCTGCCGAGAGGCAGTGTGTCACTTAGGGGTCACTTTTCCGTCGTATGTCTGTCTGTCTGTCTGTCCGTCTGTCCGTCTGTCTGTCCGTCACACTTTCTTTTTTTGGGCTGTCAGTTCTAAACTAATCATTATAGAGCTTTCAAATTTCACACATGGAACAAGCATGATGAGAGGAAGTGTCATGCACAAGAGCCACAACTCTAGCATCAATATTTTTTAGTTATTCCCCTTGTTCATATTAACATTAAGGTTTCATTTGTACGCATTTGCAAACAGGGTAGACCCAGATCAAACGGCTCCTATAGGAGCCCTCTGATCAGGGTATACTCCGGCTGCTTATGGAATAATATATAGATCTGATTCTCCAGTTTCTGCTTTTGAAAACATCGTGTGTTAATATGCCATTAAAGTGAAGCTAATTAATATTCATGATATCACCATTTACATGGAGTAAAACATTAAATGACTTACTGATGCAAGTCGTCGATTTAACTATTTCGCTGCCAATATCTGTGATTACCTATGCAGATTGAATTCAGATGACACGCCGAATAACTCGGTATCTCATCAGGAGTCAAACTGTTTGTTACTGCGGTAAAGAATAACGGGAGATAAATAGAAGTATAAAACATGAGTCATGCAGGAAACATCACATATAGAACAAACAGCCGCCCGAACAGCAGCACAAGGAAACAGCAAATGTACATAACTATAAATACACAAAGAGACGCACAAAGACGAAACAAACATACAAAAGGGGGAAGAAGGAAGTACCGCCTTGAAACGGTTATTGATAAAAGTCACTGGGGGTTGAACCAGTTTAAGGGCGCCCAACCTGACACTTATTCCACCCCATCCTAACAAACAAACAGTGTAAATAAAAGTACCCCCTCTCCGACTAATCTACAACAACCGTGATGGCAAATACAGTAGTAAAGTGCAAGTAAAACGAAAACATTTAAGTGAAACAAACTGTATCCACATATCGCTAGTGCACTCAATAATTGAGCTGCAAACAAAGTAACTGTAGAAAAGTAATACGGGTGTTTGGACAAAGTGGTCAATCATAGCTATAATATTGACATGGGTAGACATCTAGTGCTATTTAAATCAAATAGATTTCTCGTCAGAGTTCTCTTCTATTTACCTCTATCTCCATCAACGTCCATTTGGGATAAAAATCATTTAGCCCTTTACTCCATAAATAAGCCTATATAAACAGACTCAGGGCAGTCTGCTCTGTTTGCCTATGATATAATATACAGTTGAACTTCGATAACTCGAACTTGAAGGGACCATACAAATTAGTTCGAGATAACAGAAGTTCGAGTCATCCGATTTCTAATCTGAACAATTTCTCAATGCCACGGCTTAATACAGGTCCAAAGTAATGCTGAAAGCTCCCGTAGGAGCTTTCAGCATTACTTTAGACCTGTATTAAGCTGTGACATGTGTTTCCAGATATCTGTAGCGATACATTTTAGAGCAATTATGTATTGTAAGTTTTGGAAGGACTGAACTTTTTGTTCGAGTTATCCCGAAGTTCGAGTTATCCGAATTCGAGATATCGAAGTTTAACTGTAGATATGTTTCTACAGGTTATGCCATGGTTAAAAGTCATGTGTCCGTGAGTCATTACTACTATCAACCTTATTATTATTCATGATGTCATTATTTCTTACATGAATATTCATGGTGTTAAAGGTTAAATCGAAACCCCTCCACATTGACAACTTAAATTACACAGTCTCGGGTATGGAACGCCGAACGTAGCTGTCGTACGATGACCATTTTCTGTATATTGGGTACATTCTTTATTATGTTATGTACTTTCTATGTTATGTACATTCATCATTATGTTATGTAGATTCCTTAAATGTAATTACATACTTTCTTTATTATGTCATGTAATTTCTTTATTATGTTACGTACATTCTGTATTATGTCATGTACGAGATGTGTTCAAAAAGTTCGTAGACACCTGGTGTATTTCAATACTATGACAAAATACCACTACAGGATTTGTGTTGTATAAAGCAGATGGTCTTTCCAGCCAATACACAAAAAATGTTAAAACGACGACGGGTTTCTATAGTGACAATTTAAAGACGTTCTCCATATATTCCGCGGCGCAGCTCAACGACGTTATTAACGGCGACGTCTCTTACCGTAACATGACGTCACAGCTTCTCGAAATAGCACCCGCCGTGTTCAATGTTCTTTTCATGCCGTTTGACCCAAGACAGAAACATATTTTTATACCAGTCACTTTTATATGTCTTCATATTACTGTTCACATTTACCATCATGTGTTCACGGCTTTCGTGCCGGATTCCTCGCAGATCTTTCTTTGATCGTGGAAAAACTTCAAAGTCACAAGGTGCGAGGTCGGGGGAGTACATGGCGCATGGTTCAGTCGCTCGAACCGATGTTACACTCAATATCCATGACAGTAGATCTAGCTGTATGCGGCGGTGCATTGTCTTGATGGAAAATTAAGCTGTCTGTGTCTCTACCAAGACACCTCTCTAACAAGGTGCCTTCTGAAAATAGACAACTAAAATAAGTTCATCAGTTAAGCATTAAACAACGAAAATGCCCCCAACCCTTGCACATGAAATATCATCAGCTAAATAAACTGTTATACGGCAACGTAATATATTGTTGCATAAATTATATCAGCACACGTACCTCTGAATAATATTCGGCATTTACTGTCTGTCCCTCGGGAACCGGGTGGATAAACAGCATGCCATATCTGTCCAGAAAGAAGATGAACATAACTTCTGCCGCTGACTTTGCAACATACGTTTGTACCCTTGCAAGTGGTGACTAAATCATAATACAACAAAACTACATAACAAAATAATGAATGTACATAACATAATAAAGAAAGTACATACCATAATAAATGTACATCACATAATAAGGAACCCACATAACATAACAAAGAATGTACATGTACATAACATAATAAAGGAAGTACAATACAAAATAAAGAGTGTACATAACATGATAAGGAAACCACATAACATAATAACGGAAGTACATAACATAATAAAGATTGTACATTACATAATAAAGAATGTACATAACACAATAAAGAATGTACATAACATAATAAAGAATGTACCCAATAAACAGAAAATGGTCATTATAAGACTGCTAGTGCGTTCCATACTCGGGTGTATTTTAAAGGCTTCTGTCCTCAAAAATATTGCGGCCTCACGGTTGCGTATTTGTAGGTAATATATGTACCATAAAATGGACAGTTTATGTTCATATCAATAAACTATATGTTTTGGTGTGTGTGAAAGTACTTGTGTGACCCTGATGAGAGGAGGAGTGTTAGCTGTTTCCCTTGCAAATGTTGCCCATCTTGAACGCTTTCACGGACGAAGTCGACAGAAAGCGACTCACGGGGCTTGTTGCCTTTGGAGGATATGCAATTACCGTTGCAAATAGTTTAGATTCAGATGAGACGCCGAGTTACTCATAAGGATCCAAACTGTTTGACATGCAATTTGTGTGTTTACGAAGATAAAAAAGAAGTGTAGGCCTACTCTGAAACTTAAAGCAGGCGGCAAAATATTTATCTAACATCACATTGGTTTTATTACACTCTCTATCTATTGCAGGATCCTCATATCAGCATATTCTTATTCCGTAGAAAAAATCCTGTTTAACCCTTACAACGATGAATTTCAATTGGACTATTCCAGAATTCAAACAGGTCAAGCTTTTGCTGAATATTTAGGGACTTCTCTAAAGAAAAGTGTAACATGACAAACAATACAGGCCCTGGTGATAGGGCTCCCATTGGAGCCCTCTCATCTGGGCTACACTGTTTGCAAAGGGCATTAGTTAAATCCCGCACTGTAAGGGATAACACGTCACCAAATACACCATAATTATGTCTTATCAATATTCATGACGTCATCATTTTTGCATGAATATTCAAATGGGTTATAAATGGGTTAAACTTTAAAAATCCCAATATTTAACGCTTTTACCAGATAGAGTCGCCTTTTTCGTTCTCAGGCTTTTGATTGGTCAGATTTGAGTTCTCAAGCTTTTGATTGGTCAGATTTGAGCCAAAGGCTCAAATCTGACCAATCAAAAGCTTGAGAACGATCTCAGACTCAACTAAAAGCTTTATAAGCATGGACCCTGATCAGACGGCTCCTATAGGAGCCATCTGATCAAGATCTGCTCTATTTGCTTATGAAATTATAATAGACCGGATTCTACCGTTTTTTGCCAAGCTCAACAATTCTCTGTTCATGATGCCGTTATAAAACAAATAGCTCATTAATGTACATACGTTCATTATATATCATAAATATCCACCAGGTAATGGGATAAAAATCAAACAGGAAAATAAACGGAATGCATAATTTGATTCCCCAGCAAATACTCACTTATTTAGCAGACAGACATATGAGACGGCATAGTTTGTTGTTTGATCCCGTCCACGAGAGTGAAGTACAAAAACAGTAAAAGTGCAACAATACACACGTATAATTTATAATTCTTAATGTACTGTATTGTTAAAATTGACCCCTCACTTTCTGGATATTAACCCATTTTTCTCCCAGTGGATTCTTCCATGCTTATATATTGGATTAGTCTATCTTTTATCTAAGGGATGTCTGGTCTAAATTTTCATTTACGTTTTGTTTTAAATTGAAATTCCTATCAGCAAACAGTGTAGACTCTGATCAGACGCCGCCTTATGTTGCGTCTGATCAGAGTCTACACTGTTTGCCTACGTCCCATATATAGGATCGTGGGAGCAAATGGGTAAAACAACAAATGTATGAAATGTTATCACTGAAGAAATTGACTTTTTATTTAAAACATCAAAGGGATCACTCAAGAAGCATTTGATCTCATATACTCGGTTCCCTCACGTTAGGGGTTAAATGGCTGATTAATCAGAATAAAATATCCCCAAGACACAAAACTGTTAGGTTCTAATAGATAAAGGCACATTCAAAGTGGAATGGACTCTGTGACATATTGATATTAACCCTTATCCTGCCGAATGCGACTTGGTCAAATTTGCAAACAGTTTGAATCCAGATGAGACGCCACGTAACTCGGCGTCTCATCAGGATCCAATATGTTTGTTATTCAGACAATCAGTTCCTAAACGCATAAAGGAATCGTGAGTGAAAAATAGAGGATATCAGAGTTTGAGCAAACAAATTTTATTTTTCGGTAGGATAAGGGTTAAACCGAGGTACAGTAAAACCTCTCTATAACGGCCACTAAATTGTGTTAATTAGTTGGTATTTAGGGCAGGTGGCTGCTTAAAGCAATGTGAAAGTAAAACAGAACGCTCCTATAGGAGCGTTCTGTTTTACTTTCATCTTGCTTTAAGCAGCCACCTGGCTTTAACACAAACTACTTTATGTAATTTAGTGGTCGTTATAGAGAGGTTTTACTGTAGAGCGTTACAGCAGCGCTGTTGAAGAAAACAAATGCAATGTCATCTCTTTCCCATATATAAACGTGTTTAACGCATTGGCAAACAGAGTACAACCAAATCAGACGGTTCCTGTAGGAGCCGTCTGGTCAGGGTCTGCTCTGTTTGTTTATTAAATTACAATAGATCTGATTAGACAAAAGTTTCTGCCAATGCTAAAACAAAACGCGTGTACATATGTCATTATGAAGTATTTGCTAATAAGCAATATAATTATATATTGGATTAGTCCATTTTTTATCTAAGGAATGTCTGGTCTAAATTTTCATTTTTGTTTTGTTTTATATTGAATTTCCTATCAGCAAACAGTGTAGACTCTGATCAGACGCCGCATTATGCGGCGTCTGTTCAAAGTCTACATTGTTTGCCTACGTGCCATATATGGGATCGTGGGAGCAAATGGGTTAAAATAAAGTTCATCCATGAAAATATTAGTGTATGTATCGCTATATATAGTGTCTTCTCAATAACTTATAGCTGTACACTTATAGCTATAAACTACGTTATGTTCTGTTAGCATTCTCCCTGTTCAATATCCATGTAAGAAATAATGACACCGTGAATATTTATGAGCTGAATTTTAACACTGGCATGAACTGTTTGGTATTTGTAGAAACTGTAGAGTCAGATCTATTATAATTTCAAAACCAAACCGGACATACTCTTACAGGAGTCGCCCAATCTGGGTCTACCGTTTGCAAAGGGGTCAAGAGGCGTCTCTACCAGTTAAGGCGTTAATCCTTTGTTCCATTAATACGCCTCTCTACCAGTTAAAGGTTCAATACTTTGTTCCATAAATACGCCTTTCTATGCCTTTGCAAACATAGTAGACCCAGAAAAGACGGCTCCAGTATAGGAGCCGTCTGATCAGGGCCTTCTCTGTTTGCTTATGATATATTATAGATACGAGTCTACAGCTTCCGGCATGACCTAAACATCCTGCGTCCGTGTGATACTATAATAATCAATCTAATTAACTCATTTGCTCCCAGTGGATTCTTCCATGCTTATATATTGGATTAGTCTATCTTTTATCTAAGGAATGTCTGGTCTAAATTTTCATTTTTGTGTTGGTTTATATTGAATTTCCTATCAGCAAACAGTGTAGACTCTAATCAGACGCCGCATTATACGGCGTCTAATCAGAGTCTACACTGTTCGCCTACGTCCCATATATGGGATCGTGGGAGCATATGGGTTAATATTTCTGATGTCATTATTTCTTACATAAATATATTTACGGAGTTAAGCGTTAAAGACGTTTACTCTTGCATCCCTCCAATGTCCGACTTTATGCAGGGTGGACAATATTTTGTCTAGCTTCACATGTAGTTATATACAGAAGCAATACTGAATACCATATATTGTATGCACCTGCATTTCTCATATAGGTATGCCTTTTTTAAACAAAGCGATTCTACAAGAGCTTCAGATCGGGGGTCTGCTCTGTTTGCTTATGGAATTAAGTAGATCTGATTCTGCATTACAAAATGTATCTGCCATGTCCTGGGTTTCCCGTTTCTATGATTCACCTTTTAAAAAATCATTTTTTTTATTATTCATGAATATTCATGAATAAACGATTATGATATACGCATAATTATGTTCCAGTTTGTTGAAAACACGTCAAACCACTGGAGACACATTTAGCAGAAACGAACTTAGCGACAACAACTTTGTACTTGAACTTGAATCGCTGGTATATAAATTATGTACCAACATAAATTATATGACATAAAACTATGACTTAAAATTCTGACATTGACCTTGGAGATGGGTGTCTGGAACAAGTACAGTAAACCCCCTCTAAACCGGACGTTCAATAAGTATAAATATCGGTCTTGGCGACAGGTGACAGCTTAATGCAGGATGAAAGTCAAGCAGAAAGCTCCTCCATGAGCTTTCTGCATGACTTTTATCAACTCTATATTCTATGGATATTCATATAAGCAATAATGACATGAATATTAACCAAGTATGACATTTGAAAACAGGAATAAATACTATAGATAGTGGCTTATGGTTTAGCCCTTATCCCGATATCCGCGACGACTTGGGGCGCATTTTTAAACAGCCTGGATCCAGATCAGACACCGAGTAACTCGTCGTCTTAGCAGGATTCAATATGTTTGACACTCGATCAATAGTTTCTCAAAAGCTTGAAATTATAGGAAGTAATCAAACTTTCATAATGGTCAGAGGTAATCTAAAAGCCTGTGTTCATTCTCAAGTATCTGACTGGTTTCTAAGCTTGCTCGAAATCTGACCAATCAGGGTCCATGCTTATAAAACTTTTAGTTGAGTCTGAGTTCGTTCTCAAGCTTTTGATTGGTCAGATTTGAGCCTTTGGCTCAAATCTGACCAATCAAAAGCTTGAGAACTCAAATCTGCCCAATCAAAAGCTTGAGAACGAACTCAGACTCAACTAAAAAGCTTTATAAGCATGGACCCAGATGCTTGAGAATGATTTCATACTCAAGCATAAAGTTTTATACCCTCGGATCCAGATCTAATTTTGAGCAGACATAAGTTTTTATCACAACCAGGTAAGGATATTAAGTTTAATCCATGAGTATATATGTAAAACATAATGACGTCATGAATATAAATAAGTTGAATTGTTATAATCATTTACAATCATGTGTACAATCATACAATGTAGTATCTATTCCACTTTCTTTATCTTGTTTTGTACATGAATCTGATCTGTATATGCCATAAGCAAGCAGGGCAGACCCTGGTCATATGGTTCCTACAGGAGCAGTCTGAACTATGTCTACTGTGTTTGCAAATGTGTTACAGAGCGTATCTATGGAGTAAAGGGTTAACACGGGACATGAGTCACTACTGTCTTTTGCAAACTGTGTAGACCCAGGTGACAGGGCTCCTAAAGGAACTCTTTCATCAGGGTCTGCAGTTTTTCATGTTATACTTTACTTTAGAAAAATCCCTAAACATTCGCTACAAGCTAAATCTGTTTGAAATTTGGAAAAGTTCCACACATAATTTGACCTTGGCTGAAACCAGATCAGTGGAATCAGGCCCCAATATTATAAAACTTTTTGCTTGAGTCTGAGATCATTCTCAAGCATCTGATTGGTCAGATTCTAAGCTTGCTCAGAATCTGACCAATCAGATTCTTGAGAATGATCTCAGACTCAGACTCAGAAGTTTTATAACCATTGGCTCAGATCTATATTATATTATTTAATAAGCAAACTGGCTACTCTGTTTTTAAAGGTGGATAATGCATATTTAAGAAGTAAAGGGATAACATTTTGTGATTCCTAATACATGTGTACAATCACTACAATGTAGTATATATTCCACTTTCTTTATCTTGTATTAATTGCAGAGGAAACAAAAGGTATTCGACCCCCACAGAAAAGACCGCTATTCTACATGCATCGAATACCTTTGAGAGAAACACCTGAATATCATGCATCCGTGAATACACTATCAACCAAGGAAAACCACAGGCGAGAACAACGGTGCCCGTATCATGTAATCAGAGATGATCAGACGCAATGCACTTTTAGACTACTACATCTTTTATACAAATACAGTAGTCACGCTTTGGGGATTAAATGATAGCATCAATTATATTTGCTCCATTGTGTATGTTTGACATAATGAATAATTCTCCCCTAACAGCTACCTGACCCGTTTTGTGTTTCAATCAACTTGGATCCAGATGAGATGCCGAGTAACTCGGCGTCTCATGAGGACCCAAGCTGTTTGGCATTCGATCAATAGTTTCTCAAAAGCTCGCTCGCATAGGAAGTACTCAAAATTGCATCACGTCAAAATTTGAGCAACGGAGGAAGGATCAAGATTTCAATTTCAGATAACCATGATAATGAATCAGTTATTATAAATAATAATGGACTTTCGCTTGATCTAACCCTTTCACTCTCACATTACATAATAGCTAAACTCGTCCAAATTGGCTTGACCATGTTCATTTTTCATTTGAGGAGTCCCTGCAACATAAAAAATGCTAATGAAAATCCCTAACCTTCATTTGATGTAATACATAGACCAAACCCTGCCCAGAGGGCACTTCCAGGGGCCCTCTGATATGGGTTTACACGATTTGCGTATGCCCCATTTAAAGGATCGAGGTAGTACAGGGATTAAATTGCACTATGTGAAGAAGAAAAAATGCTCACAAATCGATATGTCAAATGAATGTCAACTTTTTAATCAGTTTCAACCCTTAAATGTGAGGAATGAATACACGGTCATCTGTAAACAGTGTATATCCAGATCTGGGTCCATGCTTATAAAGCTTTTAGTTGAGTCTGAGTTTCGTTCTCAAGCTTTTAATTGGTCAGATTTGAGTTCTCAAACTTTTGATTGGTCAGATTTGAGCCTTTGGCTCAAATCTGACCAATCAAAAGCTTGAGAACGTTCTCAGACTCAACTAAAAGTTTTATAAGCATGGGCCCAGATGACTAATAGAGGACCCCGCTATCAGGGTCTGCACTGTTTGTCATTTACAATCTGCTCGCTAATTTGACCACTTCATATTGTTTGGGCTCTACCAATAAGCAAAGGCGGATTATTCCACTCAAAAAAATCAGCGTTGAAAGGATTACGTTTCATACTAGTGGGCGGTCCCTGAAACTATTAGAGCAGACACGTTCGTTGCCAATACATAAGTACAAACATATATTATTATCAAAAGGCCTAAAGTTCGTTATAACAAATCTTATCTTTCAGTTTCACTGAATTTCCGACGCAGGTAGTTGGAGTTCCATCCAGATTGTTACCATTTAACACTGAATTTTCAGAGTGGAATAGCCAGTCAGTGATTAACTACATATAGGGTCCACTCAGTATGAAAAACATAATATTTGCTAGAAGATTTTGAATCAAAAACAGTGTAGACCCTGATCATAGGGTTCGCATAGAAGCCCTCCAATCTAGGTCTACACTGTCAATGACAGTGCATGCGAACCCCCATTCAAAGGTTTAACCTGTTTCTCTATTCAAACAGAGTAGATTCATATCAGACTTCTCCAATAGGGCCCGTCTAATCAGTATTTGTCCTGTTTGTTGATGATATTATAGATCTAATTCTACAGGATCTGTCGGAGTCAAAATGTTCTGTTTTCATATGCCACTATAAAAATAATATAATTAATAATCATGATGCCATAACTCTCTCCTAGGCTATTTTAGACCCAACCTTTTTTAATTAATCTACCTAAAAGGTGCATTAACTAGAGAAAATGAAAATTTTAGAATTTTGTAGTTTGATACCATATATAGGAGCAAATACTCTATTTATCACAATGGTTTCTCAATGTGAATTTTATAGATGTGCAAAAATGTGTCACTAGGGGTTGATGTGTTAATTATTTACATGAATGTTCATGTACTAACGGTTTAACCCATTCCCTCATATTGACGACTTTTGACGACTCTGTAGAAGTCACTTTGTGAAACCATTGTGATAAATAGAGCATTTGCTCCTATAGGAGCAAATGCTCTTTTTATCACAATGGTTTCAAACTATAAAATTCTAAATGTTTCCTTTTCTCTAGTTAATGCTCCTTTTCGGTAGATTCATTCAAAGAGGTTGTATCTAAAAGTAGCTTATGAGGTAAAGGTTTAAACAAAATTATTGCATACAAATGTGCTGTAAAATACTTTATTGCCGAGTGTTACAAAATATCTTATTTGACCCTTTCCCAGATGAATATTCATGTAGGAAATAATGAAGTCATGAATACTAATAAGATAATGTTTCATAATGGCATATGAACGCAAGACATTTATCTTACATGAATATTTATTGAGTAAAGTATTAAATCGAAACCCCTTCACGCTTACGGCTGAAACCGTTATAGCTTCCGCCGTTAAAAAAGTATTGCGGCACCCACGGTGACGTATTTGTAGTTGTAAATGTACCACGCAATGGCCATTATATGTTATGTCCATAAAGTACAGTAAAACCTCTCTATAACGGCCACTTAATTGTGTTAATTTGTTGGTTTTTAGGGCAGGTGTCTGCTGAAAGCAAGTTGAAAGTTTTACTTTCACCTTCTGTTTTACTTTCACCTTCCTTTAAGCAGCCACCTGTTTTTAACACAACATACTTGATGTAATTTAGTGGCCTTTATAGAAAGGTTTTACTGTGTATGTTCTTTTCTGTTCTGTGAATGTACTCATGTCACCCTGTTGAGAGGAGGTGTATTACGTGTCTCCATAGCAAATGTTACCCATCTTTAACTCTTTCCCCGACCAAGCCGCCAAAACGCGACTCACAATCTTGCAGTTATTACCTTTGCAGTCAGTTTGGATCCAGATGAGATACCGAGTAACACTGTGCATCATCAGGATCCAAACTGTTTGCCACCCACTGTACGTTTTAGAGGGGAAATTTAAGGAACGCCCACCCTGAAATTTAGAGCAGATGACAGTATTGGTAGACGAAAATATTTGGCGCCAAACCAAACGCAGAAATATTTATAGTAGAACCTGTCCTAAGCGGTCATTTATTTATTGAACTCAGGAGTCTAAAAAGCAGGTGGTTGCTCTATGCAGTGCAAAAGCAATGCAGAAAGCTTCTATGTGTCACAGGGGGAGAAAAACATGCAGCCAGACCGGGGCTCGAACCCGGGACCTTCGGACTACCGTTCCGACGCTCTACCGACCGAGCTACCGGGCCGCTTACATATTCTTCATCCCGACTGTGTTAGGTTCGGTACCGTGACATACTTCCCCACTTAATTGAAATTCGTCCTCGAATTTATTCAATCGTGAGTAGTATATATATATTTGAAGGCGTCTTAGACTAACCATACAAATACGTCACGGTCCCATGTTGGGCGCCAAATGTCACAGGGGGAGAAAAACATGCAGCCAGACCGGGGCTCGAACCCGGGACCTTCGGACTACCGTTCCGACGCTCTACCGACCGAGCTACCGGGCCGCTTACATATTCTTCATCCCGACTGTGTTAGGTTCGGTACCGTGACATATGGGAGCTTTCTGGATTTATTTTGATCTGCATTAAACTACCACCTGTCTAAAAGACCCATAATTAGATCTTTTTATGTCCGCTTAAGACAGGTTCTAATGTATCTAAGATTATACAGTAAAACCTCTCTATAACAACCACTGATTTGTGTTAATTATATGGTATTTTGGGCAGGTGGCCGCTTAAAGCAAGGTGAAAGTAAAACAGAACGCTCCTATAGGAGCGTTCTGTTTTACTTTCACCTTGCTTTAAGCAGCCACCTGCCTTTAACACAAAATACTTGATGTAATAATTTAGTGGCCGTTATAGAGAGGTTTTACTGTACTCTCTATTTGCTGCAAAGTCCTTGAATCAGTCCACTTTCATTCGAATGAACAAAATGTTTTAAAAAAAACCCATCAAATACAATCTCTAATCGGCCCTGCCAGAATTTGACGAATATTTTATTAATTTGTCTGTGTTACACGCTGGCACCCTTTAACTCTCTCCCTGTTGTATATTCGTGTAAGAAAAAATGCTTACTTACAAATGCTATCATGAATATTTATTAGCTGTTTTTGTATATAACGGCATACGTACACATGATGTTTTGGTACTGGCAGAAATAGTAGAGTCAGCCCTATTATAAGTACATAAGGAAACAGAGTAGACCATGATCAGACGGCTCCTACAAGAGCCGTCTGATCATGGTCTACTGCTTTTGCAAAGGCGCGAAAAAGCGTTAATATTAGGACAAGGTTAAACATTTGCATTCAGTATAGATAGGTCAGTGGCCTTAAAAATACTTGGACAATACATATAGCTGACACATCATGGCAGATTTGTCACGGAAAACAGGTTATCTTGAAGCATACAAATTAAAGTCATTAATACAAACCACTTCATTACAATTGGCAGATTTTCCTTTTCTGATCCAAACATTTTTGAAGTTATTAAAATGGTTGAATAAGTAATTAGGGAGATGGTTCTGCTTCACGACTGAACACCGCAATCAAACAAAAAATGTACATATTGATATCAGTTTATTTCATTGATTCTATCAGGAGTTAAGCCGTTTGGCACTCATTCAATTTGTTTCTAAAAACCTTGAACGAATCGGCAGTGCAGTAAAACCTCACTAATCCGAGTGTTGAGTAAAGAGAAAATACGACCGTTTTAGACAAGTGGATGCTTAGTGCAGGGTGAACGTCATGCAGAAAGTCCACAGAGGAGCTTCCTGTATGACTTTCATCAGATCTGCATCAAATAGTTATCTGTCTTGAAGACCGTTATGATACTTATTGATTATTTATGATGGTTTCACTGTGAATTAAAACAGGGGCATCTACTTTTACAACGTATAATGAATTAATAATATAAGTGATCGCGTCGAAACACGATTCCATCTTTTTTACTGGTATTACAAAGTCAGAAGATGAATTGATGATCGGTCTAATGTGAAATATGTTCTGGGAAAAAACAAAACACATTTTATGAAAACAGTTGAAGAGCTAACCAAGAATACTCATTAATTGACTTAAATATCGGTCTTAATGTAAGTATATTTTTATGAATTAATCTTTTTGTTGTTGCAGTTGTAAGACTTAAGCGTTAACATTACAAAATAAGGTATATTCTTGTGTTCCTTTTATCCGCTTTCTCGTTGTGTTTTCCCTTCTGTTTCACCATTAACTCTTTCGGCGCCAATGTCGCCTGTCGGCACCATTGAAAACAGGGCAGTCCCAGGTCAGATGCCGCCTTTTCAAGGCTGCATTTGACCTGGGACTTCACTGTTTTCTGTATTATTTTAGCCCAAGCATACAGGTTTTTATAAGCAGATGTTGTACTAATATACCTTTATTATTTAGTTTACAATTATATTTAATATGAAATTATTATTGCAGACGACACTTTTAAATCTGGCACAAAAAGAGTTAATTACGCTTTCGTTGACGTTGAGAACGCTGCTGTAAATAGTTTTGATTTACATGATATTCTTGTTAAGTCGGTATTTCACCAAGATCCAAAGTGTATGTCACTCTGATACTGCAATTATCAACGTTGAAAATGAAACGGAGGGGTATATTGTTCTGGCGTCCGTTCGTTCGTCCCCTCGACAGATCGCCCGTCACGCTTTTCTGTCTGAAGCCATATCATGGAACTACTTGGTCTGATTTCGCTGAAGCACAGAGGACGTTATATATGAATAAAAGAAAACCTGTCTAACCTGGACGTTCAATTCGGTATAAATATTGGTCTTGGAGACAAGTGGCCGCTTAATGCAGGGTGAACGTCATACAGTAAGCTCCACTAGGAGCTTTCTGCATGACTTTCACCCTGCAATTAAGCAGCCATCTGCCTAAAAGCATCTAAATTCTTCTGCTAGAATTCCGGTTTAGAGGGGGTTACTGCAATGCACGCCAACTGCCGGTGCAACCTATCTCATTATATTATACCTCGCATGACTTTCCTACACAAATTTTCCATATACCTACCATGAAACAATTTGTACTGTTCCATGCAATATTATCACGTGCGGGCAACATTAAGTCTAGGTCAGTGAGCGTTTATTAAATTGTGTGCGTTACGTCATCCGACTGAGGTTATCCAACTGACGTCATCCGACACTTGCAATTTGATCAACAAATGTCATTCTGACAGTTCTTTTTCTGTTTTTGTTTAATAATTTGAGAAATGTCGCGTTTTACAACTATTTTGGAGGAGGATCTGTCGAGACTGGATCAGGACAGTGAAAAGGACTCCGCCAGTACCAAACGTGTAATGGATAAAAGTATGAAGCGCATGTATTGTCAACCATAGGATGTGATATTTATACAATTTTATAGTAGAGCTACGACTTATTTTTTTCCAAATTGTTCCTTTATATAAGACATTTCTCCGCCCGAGTTATTTCATTGAGAAATTTAGATTTCATTGAAACACGGTGGGAGTTTGTGTGTATGGACTGTTGAATGATGCACTTGTATTACGACAGGGTGAATTTACTCTAATATATACTATGCGTTTAATAAAGATTAGGTTCTGATCAGAATCTGAGTCGTTTGAAAATGATTCTTAGATCGCATTTAGACGAGCTATAAGGGACAGCGTGTGTGATATAAATATTGGCAGCGAGCGACAGTGTTTACTATGTTTTAACCATTTACTCAGTAGGTACGACTTTCAAAGCATTTGTAACAGATTGAACATATATAACTTAACATAACATATACATTAACATTACATATCAAATATTACATAACATTACATAACACATATAACATAACATAACTTAGACATGTATAACGCCTGCTTACACATAATTAATTACGGTGTTCACTTTTGTTCACGCCTTGTCCGTCCAAAATGTTTTATTTATTCAATTGAAATATGGAAGCTATTAATTGGTTGTAGTGCACGCATGTGAACTTGCTCACTGGTATACTTATACACATGCATCATGCAAACCATTAACGCAATTAACGTTAATGCAATTATCGGCAACATAAAACGTTAACATATGATTTTTGTTGCATTTGATTGATGGGAAATGTAAACTGCAATTGACAATTAGGCACCGGACAGACATGATTCTATAATGAATTTATAAATGTTTGTACGCAGAACGTATTTACAAAATTGGTTCATATTTTGCCTCATTCATACAGAGCCTAGCTCACGTTAGCCTGTTGTATGTAACGAATATCCGCGTACTAACACCGTCCCTTTCCTTCATATAAACACCTTTACAGAGTAGACCCAGATCAGACGTCTCCTGCAGGAGCCGTCGGAGCAGGGTATACGCTGTTTGCTTTTGACACGGTTTTGATATCTGGTTCTACAGAAACGTGTACATTATAAAAACCTCAGCTAATAACTATGCATGATGACATACATGTAATTTCTTACGTGAACATTGAGCAGGGTTACATGTAAGTGTTTCAAATATCGTTTTCAGCAGAATCATATCTTACTAAAGCTCCCCTTTCTGCTATTATCTTATTTATTCATGTTTTCCCCTTGTCTCTGTTAATTACACGTATTAAACAATAGTGTTTTTTCTTTTTCTTCTGTCCTGCTTAAAGATATTTCACGCAGCCATTTTACACAGGCGTAATACCTCGCAAATTTTGGCAAATGTAACAGTTTTTATATTGTAGAAGTATTTTCTTTATTTAATCTGATGTTTTATATTTCATTCAATTCTTAGTTTAGATCCCAATCATATGCATTTTAATATATCATTTTAATAAAGTCTGCGTTTAATACTGAGTGATATTCGAGGAACTTTAGATTTGTAACTTTGTGTCTAATGCTAAAACTAGATCTGGAACTTTGTGAATTTTGTTAATGAAGATCTGTTTGAGGAACTTATTAAAATATTAAAACCATTCACTGTTGTGTGGACATTTCAAAATCTAAGCGATCTGGTAGCGAAATGATAACAACAAACAACGTCGCCACATATTTCTTTTCAACATAAAAATATCAAAAGCATAATCATTCGATGAGTGCACTGACGGCTATTTCTTTATTTCAGTTGTCCTCACTGGTAAAGCAACAGGTATGCTCTCTACAGATGGTCCAGTCTTCGTGATTCTGTTTGCTGTATTAAGGTGCACCAGAGGTAAGACTTAAGTCTCCACATCCGATCTACAAATGTATATGTTGTGTTTTAAACGTTTACTTCATACAAACGTTTTTCTACGCTTTTGCAAATAGAGTAGACTCAGATCAGACAGCTCTTATAGGGAGTCATCTGCTCAGGATCTGCTCTGCTTGGTTATGAAATAATATATATCTGATTCTACAGTTTTTCCTTGGCAAATATATGATGTATTATTTAAATGACGTTGACAAATTAATCTAATTGATATTCATGACGTTATTATTTCTTACATGAATATTCAAGGAGTAAAGGGTTAATCCTTATCATGTTGTAAGAATGACGTCTATTCAAACCCTGGTATGTTGTTATTTACCGACTTCAGCTTCGCCCAATGTTTATTTTAAAAACTATTGATCGAAGGGCAGACAACCTGTATACTGGTGGTTCACCGAGTTACTTTGTGTCTCATCTTGATCAGAGAGGTTTGCCAATGACGTGGCGCTAAGAATGTTTATTTGTTTTCAAGAAGAAAACAAACAATAACCAAACCAAAACGAATCGGTTTGTTGTTACTGGTTCATAAAACAGCAGGACATCTTTTAAGCGAACAATTGTAACAGGGAATAAACACCATGATCTTTAAACATTTACTCCATGAATATTCCTGACAGAAATAAGTAATTGTTATAATAGCATATGGAAATAGGATGTTTTAGCATGGCAGAAATTTTAGAATCATATCTGTATTATATTATTTGCAAACAGAGCAGACCTTGATCAGACGGCTCCTACAGAAGCCGTCTGTTCTGGGTCTATCCCATTTGAAAATACATAGGTAAACCTCTCTAAAAGGCCACTAAATTGTGTTAATTAGTTGGCATTTATGGCAGGTGGTTGCCCAAAGCAAAGTAAAAGTAAAACAGATCGCCCCTGCCTTTAACACAAAACACTTAATGTAATTTAGTGGCCGCTATAGAGAGGTTTTACATGTATATATGGAGTAAAAGATTAAACGTGAGTGAAAACAATGTACAGGTAACAAAAAGTCTTTCTGCAGTACACTCTTTCTGTAATTCGCATGTTTGAATTGCCTTTATAGAAAGACTATACTATAACACGTTAAATGCATTTCCATTGTCCGACGTCGTCATGCCAAAAGAACATCGGTCATCTTTTCAATACCGTTAAAGATGACAGTTCCGTCAGATCTTTCTAACGGATTAATAATCTTTCACTCCACACAGATCATTCACACAGATTATCCTTTCATCTGCTAGATTCCAAATGACTGAAATAGTTTGATCCCAAATTCTGTTCCCCAAACTAATTGAAGCACACAGGACAATGGTTAAATGCGAAGTAAAGGTCATCTGAACAGACATGGTCAGCGCAGGGGAATGCAAAACCTCCTTTCAAAACAAAATTTCATATTATATAAGACTTTACAATCGCCATCGAGTCCGGCGACATTTAATGTCTCGTCTTGCTTCACAGGTTCTATATCAGATTCAGTTTTGTTTTCGCAGACCAAAAAATCAAAACCTCTTTTGTCTGGGATTAAAAGTGACAGTTACTCTACTAGCAATATGGCCTCTAACCTCAGTCGAACAAAAAACCTTCACCGAACTGAAACGTTGTTGTTTGGAAAATCTTAAATCAAAACGTCTTGGTAGATAGATGGATAGATTTATTTCGGCAAACAGAAAACATAATATGGTTCACAAACATGTATCACATCATAGTAAATAGTAATTCGTAAAATGATGAAATGTGAAAAACCATGGCATGCTTTCTATACCAAGGATAACACAATAAAGAGCATGCTCTTATTTCCATTGTGGTCCTTATCACAGGTGGCATGACATAGAGAGGCTTTAAGATATAATATGAATACTATCACAAGTGGATGCTATATCACATAAATTAAATTGTCCGTCATATTATTAAATAGAATATTAAAATTGAAAATTGGCATCAAAAGCAGTTACATTTATAAATACTATCACAGTCGCAGACAAAAATGGGTACACAATTGTTGTATCACAGTCCCTTAATTTAAAGCAGTCGAGCTCATTAAATTGCTGTGTAAATATACACAGTACTAAGAAATAATTTTGCTCATTAGGTGCCTCTTGATTGCTGACTTGATGGAAGATAAGTTGTTTATCTCAGTAAATTCAACTGGTAAGCTGTTCCAAAGTTTAGATCCAGTATAAAAGAAAGAGTTTGATGCAGCACCTTTTACTTTTGGCAAACTGAAACCACCTCTTTCTTCTAGTCTGGCATTATAAGAGTGTACAGATTTTTGCAATGTTAAATAATCCTGCTTATAATCAGGTGATAGGTTATGTTTAATTTTGTACACATGGCATAATATAATTTGACCAGATCTCTTGTCAACAAGCAACCAATCAAGAGATTCAAAATGCTGAAACCCAACATGACTTTTTGAATCAAGATTGAATATAAATCTCATCAGCTTGTAATTGTATGAATATGCAGTAAAACCCCCTCTAAACCAGCATTCTAACAGAGAAGAATTTAGATATTTTAGGCAGGCAGCTACTTAATAGTCACACAGACACTGACTGTTCCTAGTTGAGCTTTCAGTATAACGTTCACCCCATATTAAGCTGCCACATGTCTTCTGGACCTATATTTATACTATTTAACGCCCGGTCGATAGGGATTTTACTGTATTTTAAAGTCTACTTGGAAACTTTATAAAGGAATCAAACTAGTTCTGCAATGATTTTTTCGATAAGTACGTATAACATGGTATTTTCATTGTCTTTACAGCTCTGGATCCGTCCGTTGTAACAACAAGTACGTATATGCAGTATTTCCATTTTCTCATATTGGATTTGCTTCTTAATTCCTTCACTCTATCAGAGGCCTAGATAAGATGTGTAAAGTAAAATACTTTCAAAAATAACTCCTTTATTCAAGACGATTCTAAAGAGTGGTCACACTATAGGGTTTGGTGGAGAAATGACGATTTAATATTTGAGTACTCACCTTTATCTGTTGCTCTGCTCCATGGGTGCAGTATTGTACAGTAAAACCCCTCTAATGCGACCACCAAAAAGGGGTATAATTTTGGGTGCCAGGGACACGTGGTAGCTTAATGCAGGACGGAATTTATGCAGAAAGCTCCTCTTGGAGCTTTCTCCATAACTTTCGTCCTGCATTAAGCAACCACCAGCTTATAAAATGTCCATTTTTTTCATTAAGGGGTCGCATTAGAGGGGTTTTACTGTAACTGCATTCTGTGCGCGGTTTTGCAGATAGTCCAAACCCAGATGAAATATATACTCGGCGTCTTATCAGATACAAAACATTAATTTTGTTTCTGGTCGATTTAAAGTTAACCCTTTATCTGTTGGAGATGCTTTTTGACGTCTTTGGAAACAGTGAAGACCCTGATCGGACGGTCCTGGTGGGTGCCGTCTGATCAAGGGTCAGTTCTATTTGCTTATAGAATATCTTAGAGCTGATTCTGCATTTCAGTTTACTATATCTAGCTGTTTTACTATATGTATTACAGCAAAATCCATCCGAAGCAATCACTTAATAAAGATAGGCTTCCTTACAACTAGACGGTTGCTTAATGCAGGCCGACAGTACTGCAGCAAACTCATACAGGAACCTTCTGTCTAACGTTCGTTTTGCATTAATCTACCCCCCCCCCCACCCCTGTTTATATAACCCTTAACTTGGTAGTTGCTGTAGAGAAGTTTTAATGTACTTGTAATTATGACGCTGTGCACCATGGTTTCAACTGCCATTTGCCTAAATTCATTCCTTCATATAAACGTCTGTCCATGCATTTGCAAACAGAGTATACCCAGATCATACAGACCCTAAAGCAAAATAAGCAAAGTACCTAGTTATAGTCTACTTTCAGTCCGAATGACCACTCAGCCGACTATATTTACTCCACTGGTCATTGAGTAATTCGCCTACAATATTGAGCGCTGTTAACATATGGCGCAACCATGCAGCCGCAGTACCGGCTAGTGACCCTTACAGGTACCAATATTAACCCCTTTGTGGAGAGAAGGTGCGGGTGGAAGACACTGAAAAGCATCTCTGAATTTCCGGGAGGGGCCGGGATTTGAATCCCGGACCTCCGAATTGGTAGTCAAGCGCGTTACCACTAGACCACCGCATACTAAAGGAAACGTCTGATCAGAGTCTGCTCTGTTTGCTAAAGGGATTTGATAGATCGATTTCTTTAATTTATAAAATGTCTATAACGTTCCATCTTCCGTACTTCATTCTAATTATGTTGTCCATGAATATTCAGCAGGTACTGACATTTTGAATAAACATGTAGTAGGGAAAGGGTTAAACCTCAAGTATTAGACTAACTTTGAATGTAGGGAAGTTTTACGGTTCGTGATTATGGCATGCGGTGTGGTAGAGCAAATAGGTCCCAAGTCACCCGCTTTCAGATTATAGTTAATTATAGTTAATCAAAAGCATGGCATAAAGTAGTTTTCAGTTATTAATGATATACGCATATTAATGACAATGAACACTTTTGTAATCAGCATAGATTGTTCTGCTAAGGCTACAATCCCACTAGCGCTTGCGATCTTTAAAGACCACCGGCGACCTCTGAGACCTCTGAAACCGGCTACCGTCTGCGATTGTTGGCGACTAAAATGATTCGCAGTCACACTGGAGACGCATCTGCGACCACCTTAAGACAGGTTGTTGACGATCGTACGCCAAGTCACTGGTAGTCGTACGAAGGTTCACTTCCGACCTTTTGTGTGGTCACGTGGTCTATGCCTAGTCGCGGGTAATCTTTACGCAGTCGCTGGTGATCGCACGACAGTCGTAAGTAATTGTACAAAGGTCGCTGACAAACGATTACCAACGATTACTGAAGACAACCCGCGATTATCAGTGACGTGTCGTGCGACCTTCGTACGAATATCGGCGACAAGAGGACGCTTGAAACAGGTCACAAGTGGCCAAAGACCTAGTGGGACTGGGCCCTGAGGTTGTTGTACATGATCAACAACCTATCTACGACTGAAATACGACTGAAATTGGTCGCATGACTGGAAACGATTACCAACAATTAATGAAAACCACCGGCGATTATCAGTGACTTGTCGTGCGACCTTCGTACGAATATCGGCGACCAGAGGTCGCTAACAATCTTAGTTGTCATAAGGCCTAGTGGGACTGGGGCCTAAATGCATCTTTTGCTAGAGAGACAAGTCTGCCACTGGCATCTATTCCGTCCCCGGGGTAATGTTAACCCTATGCATATATAGCTGTCTGATCTGGGTCTACTCTGTTTGCAAATGCATGAATAAGCGTTTATATGAAGGAAATTGTTAACCCTTCAAACAATGAATATGAATAGAAAATGGCCGATTTTCATAAGTGCACCACGAACAATTCCTTGCATTGGTAGAAACTGTAAAATCTGATTTGAGTAGAAACATCTGTACAAAAACAATGTCCACTCGCACTTTATCATGCGTGTATTAATGCATGGTGGAAATAAATACAGTAAAACCTCTCTATAACGACCACTAAGTTGTGTGAATTAGTTGGTATTTAGGACAGGTAGCTGCTTAAAGCAAGGTTAAAGTAAAACAGAACGCTCCTGTCTAATAATTATATCAATGGAAGTAGTATCGGAATTAGCATGTGAAAGAAGTTTAACAATATTATTTTGTCAACACTTATTCCTTATTCTGTCAACCGCGACCTGGTTGTCATTTATAAATATATCGGATCTAGATGTGATACTGAATAGTTTTATAGCAGAATACTTGATATTCAAACACTGGATTTTCTTGCTGTTCTTTTTCAGTGGGCGGAACTTTCACTGTCCATCACTCGTCTAGTCAGCTGAGTTTGGCCAGCACCGCACAAGTGATCATTATCCCCAGTTCCGATCTGGACACGGGAACCAGTCAAATTACCGGAAGTATGTAATCCTATGCACATGACAGAATTCATTTACATTTATGCACTTTTTGAAAATAGTTTTATTGCATTATAACATATTCATGAGTATATATATATATTTGATGACTAACTAGGTCATGATTGATTTTGATTAAAAGCTGATGTTTCAGGTGTTTTAAGTATGTTTTTCATTTATTAATTAATCTAAAGATATTTTCACGAATAATTGAATTAATTCATTCATTCATCATTCATTCATTCATTCATTCATTCATTCATTCATTCATTTATTTATTCATTATCAGAGTATGCATGTGGTGAATACACGGCTGCGTTCAGTGTGCTCATCAAGCAGGTAACAGTAACGGTAACTCTTACCGGAGTGACAACAAAGGACGATGACCCATCCTGCACTATCTTTTGGGATGACGGTAATGATGATACGACTGGTGGGTTTAATTCCGGTCCGGAGACAGTTGATCATAACTACGTCAATGTAAGCTTTGAAAGCACATACATGTACTTGGGTTATACCTTAAGCCTTTACTCCATGAATATTTATGTAAGAACTAATTAGATTACTTTTTATTATGACACATGGGCTTATTAATGTTTGCCATGACAGAAACTGTATAGAATCACGTGTATATTATATCATAAGCAAACAGAGCAGGCCCTGATCTTGGTCTACTGTTTGCAAAGGCGTAGAAAGGTGTGTTTATGTAATAAATGGTTATAATAATAATAATAATAATAATAATAATTAATTGCCTTGGGTATTCGGGCAGATAAACTTAGGCAAATAGTACAGACCCAGATCAAACCATTTCTGGAGCGGCAGTTTGATTAGGGTCTATACAATTTGCTACTATATCAATCTAACTTGAAATTATCAAAAGTGTGCCAAATTGACAAATTCACTTTTACAAACTGCTTGATAAGGAAAATTTTGTATCTCGCTATAAATTTGATCGTATGAAGTTTAGTGAAACGACAGCCACGGTATAGTTACTGTGTATACAGCAAAACCTACCTATATCAACCAGTAACTGAAATAAACATTGATCCCCTAACCTGCTCATATCAACCAGTAACTGAAATAAACATTGATACCCTAACCTGCCCATATAAACCAGTAACTGAAATAAACATTGATCCCCTAACCTGCCCATATAAACCAGTAACTGAAATAAACATTGATCCCCTAACCTGCCCATATAAACCAGTAACTGAAATAAACATTGATCCCCTAACCTGCCCATATCAACCAGTAACTGAAATAAACATTGATCCCCTAACCTGCCCATATCAACCAGTAACTGAAATAAACATGGATCCCCTAACCTGCCCATGTCAACCAGTAACTGAAATAAACATTGATCCCCTAACCTGCCCATATCAACCAGTAACTGAAATAAACATTGATCCCCTAACCTGTCCATATCAACCAGTGACTGAAATAAACATTGATCCTCAAACCTGCCTATAGCAACCACTGACTGAACTAAATATGGATCTCTTAACCTGCCTATAGCAACCAGTGACTGAAATAAACATGGATCCCCTAACCTGCCTATATCAACCAGTGACTGAAATAAATACGGATCCCTTAACCTGCCCACAGCAACCAGTGACTGAAATAAAAATGGATCCGCTAACCGGCCCATATCAACCAGTAACTGAAATAAATATGGATCCCTTAACCTGCCTATAGCAACCAGTAACTGAAATAAACATTGATCCTCAAACCTGCCTATAGCAACCAGTGACTGAACTAAATATGGATCTCTTAACCTGCCTATAGCAACCAGTAACTGAAATAAACATTGACCCCCTAACCTGTCCATATCAACCAGTGACTGAACTAAATATGGATCCCTTAACCTGCCTATAGCAACCAGTAACTGAAATAAACATGGATCCCCTAACCTGCCCATATCAACCAGTGACTGAAATAAACATTGATCCCATAACCTGCCTATAGCAACCAGTAACTGAAATGAATATGGAACCGCTAATCCTTTACTTTACGAATATTCATGAAATGATGACATCGGGAATATTAAGCAGATTAATATTTAAAATGACATATTAACACATGAAATTTTTGCCGATGCAGAAACTGTAGAATCAGTTCTATATTATTCCATAAGCAAACAGAGCAGACCCTGGTCAGGCGGCTCCTATAGGAGCCGTCTGACCTGGGTCTTCTCTGTTTGCAAATAGAAAGGCGTATAGAATGGGTAAAAGGTTAAATCAGTTAACTGCTGAATGCAGAACGAAACAATGCAGAAATACATTTTTTCTGCATAAACCTATTAAGCATTTAGCTACCAACTGTCTTAAAACCCCATAAGAAGTTAGATAGGGATCGACTGTAATCCTTTCCCCGACAAACTCGATATGTCTGACATTGATAAGCGGACTTGAAAGATCAAGGTATGCACATTTTGGTTGAGGCATAATGTTACAAGGGTCGCATTACCAACTGAATTACTGCAAAAATCAGATTCATTCAAAATATATGTTTTATAGCGCCAATAACGAGTTGCTAGATAATGACTGTGATGTTATTGTTGCTGTTTTCATTAATGATGATGATGTTTTTGTTGTTGTTGTTGTTGATGATGATGATGATGATGATGATTATGCTGATGCTGATGCTGCTGCTGCTGATGAGTTGGGCTAATTCTGAACTAAAACTAAATTGTACCCCGACTTTGAATGATTTCCACCACATGATATTTTTGTTAACCCTTTAACCAAAGAATATCCATGTAAAATAATGTCACCATGAATACTTATTTAAGCTAAGTGGATTTATTGTAATGCTAAAGAGTGGTCACAGCAAAATATTTATGAATGTTGAGCATGGGCCTGGATTATCGATTACACCCGGATTACTATTACGCCTTGATTAACCCATTCCCTGATATTGACGACTTTTGACGACTCTGTAAAAGTAAATAGAGCATTTGCTCCTATAGGAGCAAATGCTCTATTTATTACAATAGTTTCAAACTACAAACTTCTAAAATGTTCCTGTTCTCTAGTTAATGCTCCTTTTCGGTGGGTTTATTCAAAGAGGTTGTATCTAAAAATAGCATTTGAGGTAATGGGTTAACTATAACAGGGTCATAGATTAATGGTAAATTTCAAATACTAAAATCGGCATTTCCCTATCAAACACTATGTTGTAATTACTCTTTAATATTATTTTTTTCGGGGCGATTCTTACGAGGGGTCAACTTAAAGGGTTTAGTTGAAAACTAAAAGAGCTATTCTTGAAAATATGATTACTGTACTATTATTGTATATGTCCCTCTCCTTATACTTTTTTCTTTCAGTTCGGTGTGTACTCAGTGACCTTAACCTGTAACAGTGACCTCGGAAGCGTCTCGTGTCCCGTCCAGAACACAGGTTGCGTTGTCTCCTCGGATTTCTTGGATGATTCCCACAGATCATTTGCAGTCCCACTGAAGTTCTTCAACACTGATAATATTTTTGTAAGTTTCTGTCTCTTGTCCACATTGGCTGCCTTTGATGATACACATGTTGTCTATCAATAGGCGTGGTTGTGAATTTAATTCTCTTAATTATTTCGCTTCCAATTGTCACCCGCTACAGTTTTCGTTTTTTAACCATTTCCGACAAATATGACGTCATGAATAAATAGATGAATAATTATAATGGGATATATGAGCATGAACATGTTTGGCCATGACAGAAACTGTACAGAATCAGATTGATATCATTCCGTAAGCACCACAGAATAGACTCTGATGAAACTTCCACTATCGTAGACGTCTGGCATTGGTCTTCTTTGTTTGAAAATGCGCCAAATAGTATCTCTATCACGTATTGGGTGATACATGAAAGCTCCATTGCCCGTTATTACGGTCAAATTATTTACAGTAGAACCTGTCATTTATTGAACATAGAAGTGTTAAAAGCAGGTGGTTACTTAATGCAAGGCTTTCTGTATAACTTTTGACCTGCAGTAAGTTACCGCCTGATCTGACAGACCCATAATTAGACATATTTTTGATGACAAATTTTATTGTATGTGAACTTGTTTTGGGTTGTTGGTCACGTGGTATGAATCAAATGATGCTGAACACAAAGTTTGAGCTATATATTTTACATGAACCTAAATACTCTCAGGCGCGGATTTAGAGGGGCGGAGCCGGCGTACGCCCCACTAAAATTGCCCAAACAAACTTATTTTAGTATTTTTTTTAGATCTAAATCAACTAAAATCAATAAAAGAATTATTTAATCTGAGTTTTTGTATTTCCTTCACCCAATTACACTCTTTTTAACATGTATTACTAACAAATTATTTAGTTATGTCATCAATATGGAAAAATAGTCAAACAGGGAGAGCCACACACGAAATGACACCGCACCAAACACCATCAAACAAGAATCTACGCCCCCACATACTTTCCAAACATTTATACACCTAATCTGAAATCCTGGAGCCGTACCTGACTTTATATAAGCATTGCGCTATTTCTGTCTCTGTAACAGATACCAAGCTTCATGGAGTTGACCCCTCTTTGTTCGTCTGGAAGTCCTTTAATTTCCTGGAGAATCACAAATGTGGATGGAGAGAACATGACCGATTTCGCCGGTTTTACCCAGCCCAACTCCAGCGTGATCACGATGGACCCCGGCCTTCTTGTCCCGGGGGTGTACGTACTGCATATGGAGCTATTGTTCCCACACATGGGTGTTCAGTTCTGGGCGGATGACTTCATGATTATACGTATCATATACCCAGAACTTGTCGCTCATATACGGGGTGGCGATGAGCTCAGTGTGTCACGTGGTACTATTGTTAATTTAGATGCCAGTCTATCTTTTGACCCAGCGGGAAATCTATCAGATCCCCTGATCCACGCATGGTCGTTTTCCAATGGTCTGAAATCGTATGGGCTAAACGTTTTCCAAGCAGAGTTTCCTTTCCGAGCCTACCCAGGAGGCGTTATATCGTATCAGGTACAACCGGGTACGGACCTGGCACTGCAGATTGACACGTCCAAGTTTGCAGCAAGCTCCAACTGTTTTGTCGTGTTCTCAATTATGCGGGGCAGCAGGGAATCTTCTGCTCTTCAAGTGCTTAAAATTGTTGAAAATGCGGTGCCGCTATCTATTGAGTAAGTAAAACAGCGCATAACGAGTACTACATACTTAACCTTTTACTCCATGAATATTCATGTGAGAAATTATGACATCATGAACTTTTATTAGATTAATTCTTATAATTGCACACGGACACATGTGATTTTTTGGCCTTGACAGAAACTGTAGAATCATACCTATATTATATCACAAGCAAACAGAGCCGACCCTGATCAGACGGCTCCTACAGGAGCCGTCTGATCAGGGTCTACTCTGTTTACAACGGCGTAGAAGGGTGTATGTATGTATGGAGTAAATGGTTAAGAAATGTAAAAAGTGTTAACACGAGTGTTTGGTTACTATTGATATTTGCCCAATAATTTTGACTGAAATAATATGACTCGAGGCTTGTCGAGGTTTTCATGCACATGGACATTCCGTTCTTGTGTTATTCTTATATCTTATGAATATTGATTTAATTGCATATTTATGTAAGAACTATTGACATAATGAGTAGTACTTAATGAACTGGAATTTTATGGACTTTTCGAACTATGTAATTTGATATGAAAACAGACCAGATCCTACAGGAGCCGTCTGATTTGGATCTACTCTGTTTGCAAATGCGTAAACAAGTCGTTTCTATAGAGTAAAGCGTCAAGTTATGTGAAGTTTTCATTTCATGTTCATACTTTACATGGTATATACAACATTATACAAGATAGATCTAGATAATACCTCACACCTGGATACAAATGTTTGCTAATCAGGCATCTGCCTTACGGAGGATCCTATTACTGAAGTTCTAACATGCGACGATCGCAATGTACAGTTGTTCTGTCGTACACTTATTATTATAATTACCACCATCAGTGTTATTAATATTATAATAATTATTATTATTAGTAGTAGAAGTAGTAGTAGTAGTAGTAGTAGAAGTAGTAGTAGTAGTAGTAGTAGTAGTAGTAGTAGTAGTAGTAGTAGTAGTAGTAGAAGTATTATTATTATTATTATTAGTAGTAGTAGTAGTAGTAGTAGTAGTAGTAGTAGTAGTAGTAGTAGTAGTAGTAGTAGTACTTAGCAGTAGCAGTAGTTGTAATAGTTGTTGTTGTAGTAGTAGTTGTTGTAATAGTAGCCATCTGATCTGGGTCTTCACGATTCGCAAAGTCACGAAAAGACATGAGGCTAGATCGTTAAAAGATTTTGAATCTTTAACTCAATTTATATACTACAGGTGCGTATTCAACTGTAACTTCTTCCGGGAGAACAAGTTCAACAAGGACCGCCTGGAATTGGATACCGTTCTGCCCCAGGACACCACTGGGTTTACGTATAAATGGAGCATGCATAAATGGACACGTGATATATATGGCTACTATTCGTGGATAGCTGTGACGTCACCCAAAACAACCACAGGTTGGCTAGATAGTCTTCACATGCTATATCGCCTACGTCATAAATATTCCTACAATAATTCATGATTTCTTGAACATTTGTTAACAAAATTGCAACGATATTTTAATAACACGTTTACTCTTGTTAGGAACTGCAGATTCAGACCTATACTATTTCACAAGCAAACAGATTAGGGTCCATGCTTATAAAACTTTTAGTTGAGTCTGAGTTCGTTCTCAAGTTTTTGATTGGTCAGATTTGAGCCTTTGGCTCAAATCTGACCAATCAAAAGCTTGAGAACCCAAATCTGACCAATCAAAAGCGTGAGAACGAACTCAGACTCTACTAAAAAGCAAAGGTGCCCGACGCATGCTTTGACTCACCCATGGAACGCCCCCACCCCCACCCCCACCCTCCAAAAAAAATTAAAAATAATAATAATAATAAAAATGTGATCGAAGTATGTTGAATTGGCCTAAAACTATCTATTTGAACCTTAAACCACTCCGAAAAACAAGAAAAACACGACCCGGAAAAAAATTCCTATCGGGTCTATAGGCTATATATGTATTTAAAGGTATCTAACTACGACAGATCAGCGGCGGAAAATACAACAGTCATGTTTTTCAAAGTCTTACAGCAAAGCCAATTCAACACCGATTTCAATCATTTTGGTCTTGATCCGTTCCAAATTCCATATGCTAAGCGTCACAGTTAGTGCTTTCCTTAAATATTGCTCCGTTTTGTCGCTACAAGACTGCGAATTTGAAAATACGCTAGAGCGAAACGATGTGACTCCCGCCAGGATGCATAGAAGTATATAGGGGGATCTGTATTCGTTAAACTTTTCAGCAAAAACGCTAATTATGCTGAAACACTTTCGAAAAACATTCAACTTACCACAGTTAAAACGGTGCTGGCCATTTGTAGTCTGCTATGAGACGCCAGTTTTCTTTCTCCTACTTTCGTTTTGAACCGCTGTGGCCCGGAAGTAGTAGTCAATTTGCATATCGGATAGTTTATTAGCCGGGTCACAGCAAAATGGTCGCATCCGTTCAAAAGGAAAGTTGGAGAAAGAAAACTGGCGCCTCGTAGCAGACTGGAAATAGTAAGCACCGTTTTAATTGCGGCGATTTTAATGTTTTTAGATAGTGTTTCACCATAATTCGCGTTTTTGTTGAAAAGATTAACGAATACAGACCCCCCCCTATATAAGTCTATGCATCCTGGCGGGAGTCACATCGTTTCGCTCTAGCGTATTTTCAAATTCGCGGTCTTGCAGCGACAAGACGGAGCAATATTTAAGGAAAGCACTAACTGTGCCGCTTAGCATATGGAATTTGGAACGGATCAAGACCAAAATGATTGAAATCAGTGTTGAATTGGCTTTGCTGTAAGACTTTGAAAAACATGACTGTTGTATTTTCCGCCGCTGATCTGTCGTAGTTAGATACCTTTCAATACATATATAGACCCGATAGGAATTTTTTCCGGACCACCCGTCGTGTTTTTCTTGTTTTTCGGAGTGGTTTAAGGTTCAAATAGATAGTTTTAGGCCAATTCAACATACTTCGATCACTTTTTTTTGGGTGGGTGGGGGGGGGGGGGGGGGGGGACGGGGGAAAAGCTTTAAGCATGGACTCAGATACCTGAACAACGCCTCCTACATGAGACGTGTCTCTGAGGTAAAGGGTTAAACTTGTCTTCAAAATAATCTCTACAGAATACAGTGGAGCGTGTTCTAAGCGCCCATCTATTTATTGAACATAAGAGTTTTAAAAAGACGGTGGTTACTTTTGACCTCCATTTTAGCTACCACTTGCCTTACATACCAATAACCTCTTACAATGGCCGCTTACAATAAATACTGTATGTTGTATGTTTGTATTTCATTTGCAAACTAAAATAATAATAATGATAAAAATAATAACAATAACATTAGTATTAACCCATGCCCTCATATTGATGACTTTTAACGACTCTGTAAAAATCACTTTGTGAAACCATTGTGATAAATAGAGCATTTGCTCCTATAGGAGCAAATGCTCTATTTATCACGATGGTTTCAAACTACAAAATTCTAAAAAAAACCTTTTCTCTAGTTAATGCTCCTTTTCGGTAGATTTATTCAATGAGGTTGGGTCTAAAAATAGCCTATGAGGTAATGGGTTAATGATAAACAGAACAACGGATTAAGGTGCATACTCAAATACTAAACGTGGTGTTTCTCCACCAAACCCTATGCTATGATCACCCTTGAGATGAAAAGTGAAAAGTGATCACAACATGGGCTTGGTGAAAAGGGGAGTTATTCTTGAAACTGTTTTAATTTACTCATCTTATCCGGACCGTGATATGTTGATTTCAATTGTACGATCTTTCATAAGACAGGCGCCTAATTAGCAAACTTATGTATCCAGGCGTGGGGTCCTTTCTATAGATCTAATGTGTTTGTAATGATAATTATGACTATACTATTGCAATAGTAACGGACCAAGTTTGATTTTAATGTGATGCATGTTAGACTTCATGGACATGTTGTAAGAAATAATGGCATCATAAATGCTAATAATCTGTTCATGATGACATACTCTTGAGTAATGGCAGAAACTACAGAGTCAGATCTACACTCATAGAAATTGTATCATTTAAAAATAATTACATCGTGAATTTTCATTAGTTTTGTTATTATGATATAGCACATGGGTGTATGAATTTTTTGCTATGACAGAAACTGTAGAATCATATCTATATTTTATCATGTGTATACTCCGATAGGAGTCGTCTGATCTGGATCTACTCTTTTTGCAAAGGCTTAGAAATGCGTATTTATGTAGTAAAGGGTTAAACATCGTACCTATGGAGTAAAGGGTCAGGGCGTTTTATTTGATTAAACTGTTGTTTTTATAATATATCAGATCTGAATAAAACTCAGTTAAACCCTGCTTGTTCTCATAGTTTCATCAATTAATCGCTAAGAAGACATGTTAGGTCGCCCAAAATGAAAGCAGCTCGACATTTCTTTCCAGGTTTAACGTCGAAGTCTATCGGTATAATGAAGGAACAGCTAATCTCTGGTACATCTTATCGAATAACAGTCACAATCACTGCCCCTGGATACACAACTACGGTTGGTAGGGTAATAGGCCGCGTGAACCACTTGCCTTATGGCGGCACATGCTCTATGAGCATGCAAACAGGTGAGTAGTATTCTCATGTTGGCTGTAACCATTTCCCTAATGAATATTTACGTATAAATTTGATCACTTCATGAATATTCAATGATTTGTTTTTGATAATGTAAACAGTTTAAATAGTGTTTGGCTTAGACAAAAACTGTATGATTAGACTTTTAACATTCCACAGGCAAACAGAACAGCTCCTGATCAGACAGCTCACTGTAGCCTCGAAATGGACAAACACAATACAGTAAAATCTGTTATAACCCATTCCCTGATATTGACGACTTTTGACGACTCTGTAAAAGTCACTTGGTGAAACCATTGTGATAAATAGAGCATTTGCTCCTATAGGAGCAAATGCTCTATTTACCACAATGGTTTCAAACTACAAAATTCTTAAATGTTCCTTTTCTCTAGTTAATGCTCCTTTTGGATAGAGGTTGCAAAGAGGTTGGATCTGAAAATAGCCTATGGGATAATAGGTTAAGCAAGACAGTCACCATCCTTACTCCGCTATTCGCAACTTCACTGACATTTGCAAACAGTTTGGATCCTGATGTAACGCCAACTAACTCTTTGGCACTCGATCGAAACTGAAATTAGTGAAAATTGCACCATATCCAAATTTTAGCGGACATTACTGTTTTGCGTTAGAGTAGGGGCTAAAATCAGATGCGGGGCAAAAGTAATGTAGAAATAGCTTTCTGCATTACGTTAACTGGTTTCCCTGCATTAAGCTACCGCCTGCCTCCAAGATCGTACCTTTATTGGACGCTTTAGACTAGGCCTACATTATCCACCCTGGTCAGTGTTGACTTTGTGAAACATTTGTTGTGAGTCTTCACTGTTTGAAACAAACCGAATATGTATGTACGTTTGCAAATGACATTCACATATGCAACAGAGCTACAGATAAAGGTGCGTACCCAAATACTAAATTCGTCATTTCAAATAAAGGAGTTATTATTGAAAATGTTTGATTTTAACCCTTCGCTTGCTATTCACGTCAATATACGTACCTGTAAATAGTGAAGACCCAGATGAGACAGCTCCTGCAGGAGCTGTCTCATCAGGGTCTGCACTATTTACAAGTTGATTGTGCAACCAGTGCATGCCTTACCAGTGATTGCACGGCGAAATACTTGTACACAGTGAAGATATATGTAATTATACCACAGGGCATGGGTAAAGAAGGAGACATGTATTTTAAAATGAGAGAAGGGTTAAGCATCTTATCTAGACCTCCGAGTATTACGTAAAATGTCGGAGGTTTACATCTGGTCTTACTACAGTAAAACCCTTAACCACGAGCACCACAAATAGATCTTACTCTAGGTCTTCAAGGTTGGTCGCAGTTTAGTGCAAGGCGATTACTGCATAACAATTCGTTCTGCATTAAATAACCATCTGCATTTAGCCATTTCCTCCATGAATAGCAATATAAGATATAATGACATCTTGAATATTTATTAGATTTTATAATGGCACATCAACACATGAAAAGCTTAAACTTGCGTATTAAACTTGTATTTGTAAAGTATTTGCCAATCAGTGAGTATTTGCTAGAGAGATATACCATTGTGTTGAACCATTTCCCTGTTCTATATTTAGTACAATTTTCAATACCTACCGAATATTGATGGACAAAATTATAATAATGAAAAATGAAAAGTGTAACATTATAGCCATTTTAGAAACTAAAGAAACAGATTTATTAAATGCCATAAGCAAATAGAACGGACCCTGATCAGACGGCTCCTACACGAGCCGTCTGATCTGGATATTCTCTGTTTGCAAATGCGTGAAAAGGCATTTATATGAGGGAAAATGATTAAAACCATCTGCAGAAATTGGCCTTATTTTTGTTTGAAGGTATAGCGGCACGAGATTGGTTCGTTTTCACTTGTGCTGGGTGGATGGGGAGTGATGACAGATGGCCGAAGAGTTCAGTAGCAGATACGAACCCATATCTTACATTTACAGTGCGACAATTTACAAAGGGGGCTTTGGTGGAGGAGGAGCCCATACTCCAAACAAGTAATTTTGTAGTCAATAAATATATTTAATCCCCCCCCCACGCCCGTTCAACGCTGAATTGTCAGAGTGGAATAGCCAGTGTTTGACTAGAGTATAACCTGACTTCAGCGGTCATTCATTTATTGAGCATAGCAGTCTTAAAAACAGATGGTTTATTAATGCAGGACAAAAGTAACGAGGAAAACTCCTGTAGGAGCAAATGCTCTATTTGTCACAATGGTTTCAAACTACAAAATTCTAAAATTTTCCTTTTCTCTAGTTAATGCTCCTTTTCGGGAGATTTATTCAAAGTGGATGGCTCTCACAAAAGCCTATGGAGGAAAGGCTTAAAAGGCTCTTTAAATGATTTCTCTGATCAGTTCCAACGGTAAACATTTCATTTGCAGACACCGTCACCTTTAAATGAACTGGTTTCATATTTCAATTAGGACAAGTTAACTTTTAATGTAGGATTAAATGGTTTTATCACATAGTGCCGAAACAGAGTGTCGTAAATCGAGGAAATGCACTAATACATTTTTTATGTAAAGGAGCAGTTTGAATCCGGCTGTACTACGCTGTTAACAATGGCCAAAGCAGCCATCATATATAGTCTGTTTCACCTTCTATTGCACTTTTTAAGGGTTTTGTGATAAAAAGAATCTTACATCCGTAAGATTACAAACTGTTTTAATGAAACTCGTTTACTAAAATGAATATTACACTCGCTAAAGCTCGTGTCACGCATTATTATAGTAAACTCGTTTCGTAAAAACAATTCGTAATGAACACTCATGTAAGATCCCCAATATATAATGTGTGCGAATCTGTGATACCTTTGCAAACAGTTTGGATCCAGATGAGACACCGAGTAATTCAGCGTCTCATCAGGATCCAAACTGTTTGACACACCTCTTACATTTTTGAGAAGAAATTGAAGAAAAGTCCACCGCGAGAATGAAAGCAGACGACATTGTTTGCAGACGAATATAATTTGGCATCAAAGGTTACAGGGTTTGCCACGTAAGAAAACCCTCAATGTCCCTTTTGCATGTTTTATACGGATTGCCTAAGCACTTTGTGTGTTGTTCGCTAATATGTTTGCCTTGGGAATTCCTGTATGTGAATTTACTCCGATATCTAAAAGAAGATTCACAGGAAATAACCCATAAAATGATTCATTGCAAAACGATTAATATAAAAAGCAAATTTGTATTTCTCTTTCAAATTGCTCGTTTGCTTCACGCTTCAAGCTGCTCACTTTGTAAAAGCGTTTATATGAGAGTTAATACAACTTCAATTAGGATTACTAAAATATTCATGATGGAGAGTCTATTGCAAATACAATTACTGTATAACCTCTCTATTACGGCCCCTAAATTACATCAAGTATTTTGTGTTAAAGGCAGGTGGTTGTTTAAAGAAATGTGAAAGTAAAACAGAACGCTCCTATATGAGCGTTCTGTTTTACTTTCACATTGCTTTAAGCATCCACCTGCCCTAAATATCAACTAATTAACGAGATTTAGTGACCATTATAGAAAGGTTTTACTGTATGTCCAAAATACAGCAGATTTCTGCAGAGACAGTGCGTTGCTCAAGAGTTTGCAATGCAGGGATAGAAATAGAGTTAGATCTATATAGTCCAAAAGACAGACAGACACAGACAAGATTACAAAGAGGCAATTTGGCAATGTTTAGATAACTTCAAATGAAGATGGTTGAGTAGGTTATGGTGTGCAAACCGCGCCCTCTGAGTTTTCTTGTCAGACTTATAGCATTCATTTGTGCACACTCATTATTATTTGTGATATTTGAACAGCAAATAAGATATAAAAATGTACGACTGACGACCTTATTAATTATGCACGTGTAACTCGAGTAGTCATCGCCGTGTGTCCTAGTATTTTAATTTTTATTGCGATATGAACCCAAGTTCACAAACAGATTAGTCTCAATCAACCATGATTAGGTCGTTTTTATTGTTCTTCAAACAGTTCACAAGATATATAATAATCATATATTTATGATATTGTTAGTGCGAACGTTCATATATGAAGACTCACTATACAGTAAAACCTCGATTATTCGAATTTTCTGTATAAAATAATTTAGATACTTTTAGGCAGGTGGCTGCTTAATGCATGGTGAAAGTCAAGCAGAAAGCTCCTAGAGGAGCTTTCTGCGTGACTTTCACCATGCATTAAGCTTCCACCTGTCTTAAAGATCGATAATAATACGTATTTTAGTGTTCGAATAATCGATAATAATACGTATTTTGATAATAATACGTATTTTAGTGTTCGAATAATCGATAATAATACGTATTTTAGTGTTCGAATAATCGAGATTTTACTGTTTTTTATTGACATGCTCAATTCTTTTCAATTAGAGGCGGGCGGTTTTACACTTAAGTTGGTAATCCCGCTTAGTAGACACAGTTCATATAGCTCCGATAGGAACTATCTATCTGGGTCTGCTCTGTTTGGTTATACAGTAAATTCGCACTAACACAACCATTAAAAGTATAATTCCTGATTCGTTAATCAGATGGTCACTTAATGCTGGACAAAACGTATGCAGAAAGCTCATATGTAAGGTTTCTACATTACATTTGTCATGTATTAACCGTTTCCCCGTTCAATGTACATGTATATTCCAAATTTCGATACTTACTGAATATTCACGGATAGAATAGTTATAACAAAATATCGAAGGTAGAACATTGTACCCGTTTTAGAAAGAAAAGAAGCAGCTGTTTCAAATTCCATTAGCAAATAGAGCAGACCCTGATCAGACGGGTCCTATAGATCTGGGTCTACTCTGTTTGCAAATGCGTGATACACGCTTATATGAAGGAAATGGTTAAGGAAACACCTGCCAAAAGGCATCGAAATTCTTCATTAATAATATTTCGAAGTATCGAATTTTTACTGTAATAAGTTATTGTTTTAGGATCTGAGAGGTCTCATCTTATCCTAAAATTGGGTGACCCCAACAACGGCTACAAAACCACAGTGACAGTGAGAGTAACGGACATATACCAGAACTTCTTGGAGATCCCTATAGTGGCTACGGTGGGTGATAAACATCTTTGACCAGTTACTTCGTGACTATTCATGTACAATAATGTATGCATGAATAATAGTATGCTGAATGTTTATGCTGTTATTATGAACAAGGTGATTTTTTTACAATGGCAGAAACTGTAAAAAGGGGGTTATGAATAAAATAGTCTCTAGAACATTTTATTGATATCAGGTGTGTATTACAAACAATATTGTTATATGCGATACAATTCCAAGAAAATGTGTATGCAGATTTGAAAGTGATTCCTGTTATGTTTCAAGAACACTTTTGTATGAAATCTTAGATATTTTGCAAGAAAGCGACATAAGAATATTGCAACCGAAAGACTTTCTTTGAGTATATAAGGTTATATACCTGTACCGTACGTATATGTTAGTAATAATGTTACTCTATGAATTGTGTTTGTATACACGAATCTTCCTCTTTCCATTTGTAGGCAAACCCTGCATTTGCATGGTATAATGTCAATGCCAGTCAGTACGGAGCAGATATCATTGAACAGTACACAACAGTAGACTATGTGTTTGACGAACGACAACTCAGATATATGGGAAGGATAGACATGATTATTCCCCTTGTCACGAGCGTTTGTAGCCATATACACCTCATAGAGGTATGACCACTATCAGGCATATTTGCAACTTATTTTCAGAGTGGACTTTTCCTTAGTTCCTTCTCTAGAACGTAAGTGGTGTGTCAAACAGTTTGGATCCTGATGAGACGCCACATTACTCGAATTGCTTTGCGTCTGCAAACTATTTCCAAATGAAATCACCGATTCGCCCGTTGAAGCAAACTCTTTCAGTCACCTAGCGACTTTGGCGGTTGTGAAAGAGTTAAACACCTTTATTTTTAGTTAAATTACCATACTGTGTATAACAAACATATCCATTCGACAACATATATATGATCAAATTGGGCTAGCCCCAAATACAAATACCTACAATGACCTCTCAAAAGAAAGCTAAATCTGGACAGATGATAGCTTAATGCAGGTTGAAGGTTGCATAGCAGGACATTTCTGCAATATTTTTGTTCTTCATTAAGTATCCATCTGCTTTTAAATAAAAACATGTTTATGTATTAAGTGGTCGCTACAGAGAATACTTACTGCAATAACTACTGTATATTGTTGTGGTGTAAATACATACAGTACACCACTCTAATAAGCAACCACTCCTTGAATAAACATTGGCGTCTTACAAAGCAGGTGGCTGCTCCATGAAGGACAGACGTAATGCGGAAAACTCCTTAGGAACTTTCTGCACATGTTATCGTCCTACATTAATCTAACACCTGCCTCTACTACTCAACATAAGACCTCAAATTGGTGGTCGAGGTGGAGAGTTTTTAACTGTAACTACACTATTAAAACACGAGCTTACAAATCTAATTTCAAATAGATATAGTTTTACAACCTAATGCAATAGAACCTGTCTTAAGCGGTCATTCATTTATTGAACATAGGACTGTTAATAAGCAGGTGGTTTCTTAATACAGGGTTAAAGTAATGCAAAAAGCTCATACAGTAGCTTTATACAGAACGTTTGCGCTGTATTAAGCTACCGCCTGCCTTGCAGACCCATAATTAAACCGCTTCTTGATGGCCACCGAAGACAAATTCTACTGCACATGGCCAACACTAAATACTCGTGTGTATTTACAGTCCAACCTGTGTTGATATATTTATTGCGTTACTGTTACTATTATCATATATGTTGAACGTAAAATATACGACTTAAATAATTGACATTGGAGTCTTTAACTCATTCGCTCCTAGACTATTTTTAGACCCAACCTCTTTGAATGTATCTACCGAAAATGAGCATTAACTAGAGGAAAGGAAAACTTTAGAATTTTGTTGTTTGAAGCCATTGTGATAAATAGAGCATTTGCTCCTATAGGAGCAAATGCTCCATTTATCACAATGGTTTCATAAAGTGACTTCAATAGATGCGCAAAAAGGCGTCACTAGGGGATAATGTGTTAACAATTAACGATGAAATAATCTTATTTGGGAGATTCATTCTGATTCATTTTACCCAGCATGAAGCTACACCTGGCATAAAGACCCAACACTATCCTCGTTTATGTTCACCTTAGAAAGGTTCTGCTGTGTTCATTTTGACCTTTATCATTCAGTTACCGATTTGGGTACCGCCGGTCCCGAGGGTGTTGAACCAGGACAGTTCGATCTTGGACCTGAACCCTAACGGTAATACTGATGTTGGTACGATCAGTGACGTTTTGGATGCCAGTGAGCCGCCTCCTCTAGATCCAGCAACTCTTTCGCTGATGGAGGCAAGTTCAGTACATCAGCAATTTGTTTTGTTTCAGTATATGTGCCGTACTATTTTCATAAATTCGCTGATTTCCTGTAAATTAATGTAAAGATCAGTTTGGGTTTCTGTCATTAAGAAAATGCATACAACTTCCCGGACTTGACACAGATACTTGGTATTTGCAAACACAGATGTATGTGCATTAAACTTTGTCTAACCCGGGATTTCAAAGTAGTGTCTATGTCGCTCGTTACATCAAGTGACAGCATTATGCTGGATGAAAGCAATGTAGAATGCTCTTTTGGGGGCTTACTGCTTGATATTCACCCTACCTTAAGCAGCCAACTGTTTAAACAAGATGTGTTTGTGAAACACTATACCCCGATATGACCTTTGACCTTGATGTATAACTTTGACCTTAGTAAGTTCGCCACCATAAGTTGCTCGCAAGTCTGAGGTAAGTATGTTGAATGGCGACAAAATTATCGCCAATCTAAATTTGACACGTAATTTGACCTTTGTTCTTGATGCATGACATTGGCCATAATAAGTCACCCCTAAAATGGTGTTCGCCTTTACACGTTGCACATGTACGCTACGTTTGAAGTATGCATGTTGAATTTCTACAAAATGATCGCCAACGTTAAGGTTTGGGATAAACCGATCAACAAACCAATAGACAAACAAACCAACGGCCAGACAGAGCATAGACAACATGCACCCCCACTATGATCGGGGGAAGGAGGCATAACAATATCTAAACTTGTTAGTTGTTACTAATCGTTTGATAACGAAGGGTTTTACCATATATTTATGCATAGATACAACACCATTCCATCTAATAAATAATGTATGTCTCGTCTTTCGATTCCAATATCGCATATGTGATTACTTTTGCAAACAGTTGCTCTGCGTCTCAACAGGATCCAAAATGTGTGTTACTGCGGAAACGATTTTGAAACAATTAAACACAAGAAACTTGTAGGTGATCTCAAAGTCGGTAGCGGATAATATTTGGTAGTAAAACGATAAAGGAAACAAATGGGACATAAGTCATAGAGCAACAGATAAAGGTGCGTACTCAAATACTAAAATCGTCATTTTTCCACTACACCGTATGTTGTGACCACTCTTTATAATCGTAGAGTGGTCATAACAAAGGGTTTGGTGGAGAAATGTGGAAGTTATTCTTAAAAAATGTTTCAAATTCGCATCTTATCTAGACGTTTGTGTCATTAGTGTAGTATCGGGCCATAGTCTGGATTACTTACTTCGCAATGTTTATTCCAAAATCAAAAGATACTTCGTGCAGAAACATCAATCAAAATCAGGATTTATTTAAATTTATTTTTTTAAAATATACTTACAACGAAAAGAAACGCTAAAAAGTGAGATTGAACTAAATTTTCAATGTCCATTTTGATTCCATTATAAATATAGCTTGAATGTTTAAGATAAACGACTTACAAACTAAAGGTTTTGACACGTACTACAAGTTATGTGACATTTCTTAGAAACTGCAGTTTTCGAATGTTCCCAATATTTCCTTAAACAGTATTTAATTTCCAATAGTTTAACAATTGGTGGACAGTCTTCTATTATCTTCTATACTCTGTAACACGTTTCATCTATATTATTTTCCAGCCATAGGTCTAGCAAATCGAACCTGGAATTATTCAAGTCTGAGATTGCCTTCATTAACCTTGTATATATAATCCCTTTTGCAAGGTCACCTCTAAGACATACAGACTAAAATGACCTGCTTGATATTTATGAGCAAAGAATGACGTTCATATACATAATATAAAAAGGAATCCTACCAGGCCATGTTTCATAATGAATAAACTTATGCCCCGTTACAAACAAAGTTGACGGAATATATACAACATGGCCATGCACAACGTTGTCATTCAAATTACAATCCGTGGTGTCCTTTGCTTTAAGGCGATTAGAAAACATTATTATAATAAAGAAGACTTTATTTATGTCACATACTTAGAACATATATAAATCTTCCTTGTGGACCAAATAATTTACATATGGACAAAAGCAAAATGATGTTTAGAATAACCACAAGCCTGAAATATAGTAGAAGCTGTCTTAAGTAACCATTATAGAGAGTTTTTACTGTAATGCAGAAAACTCGTACCGTAACTTTCTGCACTATTTTTGCCCAGCAATAAGCCCCCACCTGCTTTTTAAGACTCTCGTGTTTCATATTTGGGTGATTGCTTAGTACAGATTCTACTCTAGTCTCTAGTATTTCTCACACACAGGAATTTCCAGACATGCACTCTGAAATGTACAATCGCACACAAATATACATAAAAAACATAAATGCAAATACGAAAGTACTCGTGAAGCATCAATCCAAACACCTAAACACGTCAACATTTAGACATATAGATAGACACTAACAGTATTTATATAGGTCACAGGATTAATGGTAATTGACCAGGACTGCACTTTTTGTCATGGTGCATTTTGGAACAATTAGCGGTGAAAAAGTTAAAGAATCATAAACATGTTCTTTGATACACTTTAACATGCACACCGTGAAATTTATTTGTTCGCTGCTTTCTATTTTCTATTCATTGCTTCTCTTGCTGCTTCCTGTTCCTTTGTTTCTTTGCATCTATGTCCGTTCATTTTTGTCCGTTTTTGTTAATGCATGTATATACGTTATCACTTGTAACACAGCTATGGTAAACACATTTCGTTGTTACAAACACAGTTGCTCATTAGATTCTACAGTACAGTAAAGTATCGTTAAAGCGGCGACATGATTCATATACACGGAATACTGTAAAAAGCAGGCGGTTACCTATAAGAGCTTGTCGTATCACATGTATCCTCTATTAAGCTACTTCCTGTTTTAAAATCAAGAATCAGAAGCATTTAGTGGTAGTATGGGCGATACTTTATTGTAGTATTCATCTGAACCTAGTCATGATGTACACAGAACATTGACACTGTTTTCAGAAATAAGCGCCCACTGTCTAATTATTTCCTATTAATTTCTTGAACGTTTTCAGGTTATGCAGAATATGACCAATGTTGTTCGTGACATGATAGTTACATATGTAATCAACGGGAATAGGGGTTCGGACAAGCTTCTCCTGTCTATGATTATCAACGCGTTCAACAACCTTGCCGCACGTGATCAGTTTGCCAATAATAATACGCGGGTAAGTTGTGCAAACCTATACAGTACAACCTCTCTAAAACCGGACTTTTAATTTTGCATAAATATCGGTACAATGTAATGGATACAAGTGGCAGCTTAATGCAGGTTGACATTCATGCAAAAAACTCCTCATGACTCCCATCCTGCATTAAGCAGTGACCTGCCTAAAAGTATCTAAATTCTTCTCATCTAGAATTCCGGTTTAGAGGGGGTTTACTGTATATGGAGCGTGGATAAAGATGCCATGCCTCATCTTAACCCATCCCCTCATATTGACGACTTTTGACGACTCTGTAAAATTCATATTGTGAAACCATTGTGATAAAAAAGCATTTGCTTCCATGGGAGCAAATGCTTTATTTATCACAATGGTTTCAAACTACAAAATTCTAAACCTTTCCTTTTCTCTAGTTAATGCTCCTTTTCTGTAGATTTATTCAAAGAGGTTGTTTCCAAAATAGCCTATGAGGTAATGGGATAATCTTAAGATGTGTCACTCTGACCGTAGAAAAGTAGAAGAAAAGAAAACAATATCATTGAGAATTGTAGACAAAAAATATGTTTTGATCAGTTTTCTCAAGAATATACAAAATTCGACATAACTTTTCATTAACTGAATTGTTATAATGGCCAATGAACATAGGAATGTTTTGCTATGGTATAATCTGTAGAATTAGATCTATATTATTTCTTAAACAAACATACCAAACCCTGATCAGACGGCCCCTGCTTGGTCTAATAATCTGTTTACAGATTTGCAAAAATGCGGTATATCTAGGAATAAATCGGTGTATCTAGGCATAATCGGTATATCAGGAAGTAATCGGTATTAGCAACTGATGGTATTGTACATGGAAGCTGAGTGTCGTTGAAGTACAGTAAAAACCCTTTAAACCGGAATTCTAATAGAGAAGAATTTAGATACTTTTAGGCAAGTGGGTGCTTAATGCACGGTGAAAGTCATGCAGAAAGCTCCTATAGGAGTTGTCAGCATGGCTTTTAACATGCATTAAGCTGCCACTAGGTCCTGTCTCCAGGACCGATATTTATACTACATTTGACGTTTAAAGGGTTTTTATTGTAGACCACGTGGCCCTTTACTACATGAATATGCATGTAAGAAATAATGACATCATGAACTTGGCATATTGAGACAGGGATGTTTGACTTAGATAGTTGTCAAGACAATACGCATAACTACTATGGGATGCCAAGGTCAACTAGATACAATGAATTGTTTTGGCAAGAGTTGACCAGCATGTACTTTTGGAAGTGACAACGTAACACATCCGGATTGACGTGGTTTGTTAAATCAGTAAGAAAGCAATTAACTCAGAACAACGAAGGCATGCTCAAACTAGTAGGAATGTTTTGCAACATCTATGTAGGACGTTTTAAAGAGGAAATGACTGACACGGCGATATGTTACATGGCGAAACATACCTCATTAAAGTAAACGTTGCAGTGCAGTGCACGAAAAATGATACGCTCTAAAGATATATGGAGACGAAATAATCCACCTCTAATATATAAGATCATTGCAATTCAACCCTTTACCCAAAAAAGACACATTTTGACGTCTTTGCAATCAGAGTAGACCCAGATCAGACGCACTAGTGCATTATGAAGTCAAATAAGCGCTTTGAATACGACCGGTAATGAATCTTAAAGACAATACACTTGGAACCAATGCATGACATATTTAATAGCCGCCAGCTATAGCATATTTCATTTCCTATGGCACTTTTAAGGGTTATTCAATAAAACGAATATTGCATTCAGTTTCATTACAAAATGTTTTCATGAAACCAGTTTACTCGTTCGCTAAAGCACGCGTCATATTATTATAGTAAACTTGTTTCATAAAAACACTATGTAATGAACACTCATGTAAGATCCTCTATTAATGATTTCATTATTTCTTATATAAATATTCGTCCTTGTTAATTACATGTACCTTCAGGATGATATTATATACCTGGGCGAGGCGGTCGGCATTACCGCCTTGAAACCTGTAAGCAATGCAGTAGCTGATCAATCGGCCCAGATCGAAGTTACATCTGGTGGTAAGTAATTGGAAATCACACACAGAAAAAAACCATGGTACAACAGCTGTCATGGACTTTCATGTTTACTTAAGCATAGTATTATTTTAGGAGGTGAACATATGCATGTTGGATATTTAATCCTTTCATTCACATAAGCGTGTTTTCGCGCATTTGCAAACAGAGTAAACATAGAGTAAACCAAGATCAGACGGATCCTGTTGGAGCCGTCTTATCAGGGTCTGCTCTGTTTGCTAGTGGAATTTAAAAGATATATTTCTGTTTTTCTAAAATGGCTACAATACCCATCCTTCCATATTTCATATTCAATAGGTATAGAAATCTGGAATAATATAGAACATAAACGGCTAAGAAACTAATACAATTAGCATGGGTACACAGTTGCAGATGAATTGATAAATTGCAAAGACTGACATCACATTTTATGTTAATCCTCTCAACCCTGATTTTTCAAAGTCGTGCAACCCATCAATGTTTAACCATTTCACTGATAAATGTTCATGTACATGTAAGAAATTATGACATCATGAATATTTATATGTCAAAGGTTAATGATGTAACCTTTTCAAGGAATGTTTTTGCTTTGACAAAACTGTAGAATCAGATCTATATCGTGTCGAAAGCAAACAGAGCAGACCCTGATCAGACGGCTCCTATAGGAGACGTCTGATCTGGGTCTACTCAATTTGAAAATGTGTGAAAATGCGTTTATATGAAGGGATATGTTAACTATAGAGTCCACCCAGTATAGAAAGGCTTAAACTTGGTAGAGGATTTTGAATGACAAACAATGCAGACACTGGTCAGAGGGGTCCTCTAGGAGCACTCTGATCTGTGTCTACACTGTTTGCAAACGGCAGTGCATGCGTGTTCGGAGTTGAAAGTATTAATACGTAAAAAAGGAATCAATACCTACTATGGAAGCAAGAGCTATTAAAAACATCAATCAAGAAAACTACCTAGTAAAGGTCACCGGGTGTGTCTATGAGATTTGGTTTTAAATGTATTACAAGCGAGCAAACCATGGAGGCATGGAGACACCAGCATCAGAGTAATCAGGGTCCATGCTTATAAATATTTCAGTTGAGTCTGAGTTCGTTCTCAAGTTTTTGATTGGTCAGATTTGAGCCTCTGGCTCAAATCTGACCAATCAAAAGCTTGAGAACTCAAATCTGACCAATCAAAAGCTTGAGAACGAAACTCAGACTCAGCTAAAAGCTTTATAAGCATGGACCCAGATATTTTTATTTACTAATAAAACTAGATCGATTGGATGTTATTGCATATATCCAAGTGTTTTCTATGAACTAAAATTGTGACCGGTATACGGGTTTCAAATGTTCAGAACTATAAAAGTAGGAACATGTAAAACAAACCTCCTGAGAAAATGATTGGGAAATAAGAGCTTTAGACAGACCGTAGGTTTCTTAACTACAGCTCTGTCGGTTTATCTGGGTCTACGCTTTGATATGTCCAGTAAAACCCCTCTAAACAGGAATTTCAATCAAGAAGATTTAGGTCGTTTTAGGCAAGCGGTTGCTTAATGCAAGATGATAGTCCAGTATGACATTCTTCCTGCATTAAGCTGCCACTTGTCTTTTAGACCGGTATTTGTACTATTTTGTTTGTCGTGTTTAGAGGGGATTTACTAAACAATAGTAAGATAATGAAAAAGCTCAGCTGATGTTTGTACATGTGAAACAAGTTATCGTCAAACAACCATTCTTTGTTACAGAAATATACAATATGACGAAGTCGATTGTAAACACGGTGGTCCCTAATGAACTTAAACAGGCGCGTATTATAGAAAACTACCTGTCTAGTCGAAAACAGGTAAGCAAATGAACATATTGCCATTCAACCCTTGTCTTTATTTGAAGACCTTAAATATAGATTATAGAAATTTACCATTTTCTCATACAAAATAGTCGTTCTATTTGAAATACAAAATATACAATGTACATTCACTAAATATGCCAAACAGAATATTTTGTGTTTATACAATTTGTACATCTCGCTGGGTTTCTTAATTACCTTTGTTACGTTTGCCATCAGTTTGCCGTTTAATGTTTAATGTGAAATGAGATATATAATTATATGACAGTAGTTGTAGAAACATTCTTAATGTGTGATTTCTTAAAGAATCTACACATGTCTAACACATTGTAATACAAGTATTAGCAAGCAAAAACAGAGTTCATGTTAAAATCTGCCACCATTTCCAGGAAATGACATATATTTATTTATTTTTTAAATACAGTAGAATCTGTATTAAGCCGTCATTCATTTATTGAACATACAGTAAAACCTCTCTATAACGGACACTAAATTATGTTAATTAGTTGCTTGAAGCAAGGTGAAAGTAAAACAGAACGCTCCTATAGGGGCGTTCTGTTTTACTTTTACTTTGCTTTAAGCAGCCACCTGTATTTAACAGAAAATACTTAATGTAATATAGTGGCCGTTATAGAGAGGTTTTACTGTAAGTGTCTTAAAAAGTAGATGGTTGCTTAATTCAGGTTAAAAGTAATGCAGAAAACCTTTATATGAACATTTTGCATTACCTTTGACCTGCATTAAGCTACCACATGCCTTACAGACCAATACTTAGAGCGCATTAAGACAGGTTCTATTGTAGTTTTTAGATCTTGTTAAAATGCTTGCTGTCCTCCGGTTGTATCGGTGGTCAACAGTTTAGCATGGGGCCCATAGCCTATACAGACAACTATGTGTTTCCTCGCCAGATTTTGCAGGGACTGATATGAAATAGTCAAACAATTATAATTTAGATTATTATTAAGTCTTACATTTTATAACTGTAATTATTGTACTTTAGCATGGTTATATATTTTGTGAATGTAACCAACTGTGTAAATTTGCGATATCAAACCCCGAAGTATATCTTTAAACAGGAGCGTAGCTGAATCCAAATATAATGTACGCACTGTGACCATGGGGGTCCGGGGACATGCTCCACCGGGAATCGAGTAGTTTGAAACATTTATGATAATTGGAGCATTTGATCCTATATTTATCATAATGATTTCCAAAGGTGGCTTTTACAGAGACCTCAAAGGGCGTCAATACGAGGGAATGGGATAAAATTAATATTACAGGACACGACAACGTTTTACAAAGTCTGCCCCCTCCCTTAGCTTTCGATATTTGTTCCGTTTTGGCCATAAGTATGTTTTCACCTTTTAGATTGATGTTACGCACGTGTGTAAGTAAGTATCGCTAGCTACGCCACTGACTTTAAAGACATATCTCATAGACATTGCACTATTTTTATGAATATTTCCCTAAACAGCATACTATTTTGTCGTAAATCGCATTGGCGAATAAGTAATAAAGGTTTACATCGCAACACATTTTTCGTTCTAGAATAAACTAATATTGTGATATCGAACACACGTACGGTACAAAACGGAATACCTCGGGGAATCATTTGGAATGTTATCGAGTAGTTACGATTGATTAAAACGCACGTGAATTTTGTCTAAAGCGCCACTGTATAAGGATTGACATTGTCAAATAAGATATCTCGTTAACATTTTACCCCATAAATACGCCTTTCTACGCCTTTGCAAACAGAGAAGGCCCTGATCAGACGGCTCCTATGGGAGCCGTCTGATCAGGGTCTGCTCTGTTTGCTTATATGATATAGATATGATTCTACACTTTCTGTCGTGGTCACATAGTTCCATGTCCATGTAGTCTACCATTATGAACAATAATCTAATTATCATGATCTAATCATTTCTCAGATGAATATTTATGGAGTAAAGGGTTAAATAAATTCTTTATTATTGTTTTCGCCTAGGTGTCGGACATGTTGACAGTTGTTGGAGAGGGCATTGACGTCACAGACTCCGAGATGTCACCGGGTGAACGAGCGTACCTATTCCAATCCATGCAGGCGAGTCTGAGATTGGATCTTGAGACAAGGAAAGGGGAGGTAAATCTGATTCAGTTTATTGAACTTTTTGCACAGTTGCCTCGAATTAGTGATAACACATGCAAACAGTTTGTGGCCGGATGAGACGTGGATGAAATCGACATCTCGTCAGGATCAAAACTGTCTGCATGTGTTATAACAATAATTGTTGAAGAGGGCTACAGTGAAACCTCTTTAACCCTTTCACTGCCAATGTCGCATAAATGCAACAAGACAAATAGTGCAGTCCCAGATCAGACGCCGCCTTTTCAAGGCGGCGTCTGATCAGGGTCTTCACTTTTTGTCTCAATCTCAATCTCTATTTCTATATCTATGCTTTATTCCTTTGAAATTTGCATTTATTTATCTCATTTACTTATTTTACCAAATGATTTAACACAAGTTGGTTTGCAGAAGACAATTAGAAATTTGGCACCGAAAGGGTTAAATTCTAGTTGAGAAGAATTTAGATACATTTGGGCAAGTGGCTGCTTAATGCATGGAGGGGCTTTTTGCATGACATTCACTCTGCATTAAGCTGTCACCTATCTCCAAGACCGATAGTTATACTAGATTGAACGTCCGGTTTAGGGAGGCTTTACTGTACAATGTTAAAACTTAAGTGCATAGTCATATCTTTCGTGTATGTGTTAATCCTGTAGATGATAATCTCGAATATATTTACGCAACAGGTAGCGGTAACATACTGACTGTGATGTCTTATCGAACCTGATACTTTAGATATTTTAGAATGATTATTTTTAAACTATTGTGATAAAATAGGACACTTGCTCCTATAGAGCAAATTTTCTATTCATCACATGACTTTTACGGAGGCGGCAAGAAGCGTCAATGTGAGGGAATGGGTTAAGGGAGGAACATATGACAGAAATTTATTACATTATGTATTTAGGACAGTTTTGTTCAGTATAGGAATGGTTTTCAGACAACCTATTAAGCTAACAGGTGGCGCTCAGCCAACTTATTAAGCTAACAGTTGACCCAATTGGTCAAATAAATGGTTATTCTAATTTATGATATTGATTGAGCATGGCTTTCAGTCAGCTTGTCTGTATCAAGTTTGTTAATACAGATTATTCTAATTTGTGATATTGATGAGCATGGCTTTCAGTCAACATGTCTGTATCAAGTTTGTTAATACAGTTCATGCGATTCCTTGCGGATAGTGATTTCATATCTGTTGTATGTCTTTTGCATATCTTTCATTGACTGGATAGAAAATCATGTAGTTCCTTCCGGCCAGTGATTTCATATAAATTGTACATCTTTCTTTGTTTGGATAGATAATCATGCGGATCGTTCCGGTTACTGATTTCATCCATGTGAAGCGCTTTTTAACGCACATATCCAGTGTGAAAAGAGCGCTTAATATAAATGTGGTATAATAATAATAATAATTATTATTATTATATACATACAATAATTATATTGAGCGTAGCTCAAACCTGTCTAACGTCATATTTAATTTTCTGCACTCTGAGTAAATGTCATATGCTTCGATTTAAAACACATCTTCTCCAATTTCGTTGAAAAAAGAAAACTTGTCAGGGAAGCAAACTGTTTGGATCCTGATTGTTTACAAAGGTAACCACATATTCGCCAGTAGAGTGCCGAAGCTTAAAGCATTTGTCAAAGTGCCCTCTTTCTTCTGTTCAATTTCTATACAATGTTACGTTGTTTTTTCAATGATGAGACACCGTAATGAATGAATGAATGAAATACTTTATTTAAAGAGGGTTACCCGGTTAGTCAACAGACTAATCTACCCCAGGACCCTCTAACAGAAGCATTTCATACAAAATATTTAACAAACAGAAATATAAACAGTATCTATAATTTAAAAGACAGGACAGAGTAGCCATATAATGCACGTTTAAATCGATTAAAACAAACTGAATGCGAAAACTAGTTTGAAAAAGTGAAATATGACATGATAATTGCGTATACCAAGAACAGAAACTTTCACATAAATTTTCCATTCTGGGATTACTCAATTCTTAACCTCAAGTATTACTCTGTACATAGTCTGTACTCATATAACACAGGAAAAAATCATAGTGATAGATATAAGAAAACATATTCACAAAAGTGGTTTATCAACACAACACTGTATGTATATGACATTGAAAGTATAAAACTATTGTTCACACATTTCAAACAGGACAACCCCAACTCAGAAACTCATGCAGGGTTTTTTTCTGATACAGAATTGCTTGTTTGTTAATGTACAAGACTAAATCTGAAAATCATCATTGTTAAAAGGTGTTTGTTTTACACTGAATAAAAACAGAAGAATCTTTGACCTCACATTAGAAATGATTTTGAACAACAAGATGACTAGACATGGTACAGATTGTTTTAATTTTTGGTGGTGAGTGTTAAATAGTCACTATAAAATGTTTGAAAGAAAAAAGGCTAGAATGGATTTAAAACTAGAGGGACTTTGAAATAATACGGAAAATGGTTATGAACAACAATCTTACAAGATATGTAAAAATAGTGCTACACTTCAGATAGTGACTCAGAACAGGCGATATTAACTCAGCACTCTGTATGAAAAAGACAGTGCTGAATAAATAGCACTTGTAATGTGAACATTAGTCTATAGATTGAAGAGAACACGTCAGTTATAGTAGACTTAAAATAATTCACACTAATGTTTTACAAGATACACTGGTGCCCTAAAACGCTAATGCTTTACAAGATGGAGTTATATCTCTGTAAAAAACATATAACTACACAACAACATATGACAAATGGTATGCATACACCACTAACTTTCTAAGTGCTTTTTTTTGTTAAGGCTTTGCAGCCTCGTTTATTCATTATTTTTTACATCAGTAACATTTTATTATATAACAAGGAAAGACTATTTGAACTAAGTGGAAAACAGTTTATCTATTTTATTATTTACTGTAAAAGACTTTTTGTAAACTATACAGACCTTATCGAGACAAGACAGGTCGAAACTTTCTAAGTGCTAGCTCTCAGTCATTCTGGGGTAAATATTAAACATGAAAATGTTAACTGATAAAACAGCATATATTGAGATTGAAGGTAACTACAGACAATGGATAGAATCAATTTTGTGATTTAAGCCATCGAATGAAATGAGATGTGAAGCTTTAGATACTATTCATGGATCGAATTGAATCAGGTATTTTATTCCAAATGAAATGTCCTGAAAATGAAATACTTTGCTTATATAATTCGATTTTTGGACGTGGCCTCTTATAATCATGTAAACTCGATGAACGTTAATTGTTGTATAACTTAAATTCCCTTTCAAACATGTTATCAATATATTTAGGAACAAATCCTTTTGAAACCTTGTACATAAACTTAGCTTTTTGTAGATTTATCTTATCAGTAACACTCAAAGAATTCATTTTTTTCCAAAGAATCTGGCACCGATACATAGTTATTGCCAAATATTAATTTACAAGCCCTCTTTTGTAAGACTGATAACCATTGAATGTTTGCTTTACGTGTAACCCCCCAGATAATATTACAAAAATCTAAGTGTGGTTGAACAGAAGCATTGTAGAATAAAATCCTGGCTTTAAGTGGAACATACCACTTTATTCTTGATAATAGCCAGCTGTTGCTTGCCAGTTTTCTTCTTAGGTTTTTAATATGATCATCCCATCGTAAGTTTTCATCTATGTTTACACCTAATATTTTTTCTCCTTTTGTAAGATTCTAAACATCATCAGATATACCCCAAAAGAATACTATACAAATAGTTTTACATTAAGCACAGTAAAACCTACGTAAGGGACCACGTGCTAAATAATAACAGGAGTCTTAAGCATCTGATAGATGCTTATAGGAGAGGAAAGTAAAGCGGAATTTTCATTTAGGTGCTTACTGCTTTACTTTCGACCTGCATTAATATACAACCTGCCTTACAGGCATACAATTAGACCTGTTTAGGTTGTCTATAAGAGAGATTTTACTGTTCTATAAGTATAGATGCTTTCATGAAAGGTTTGTCTGCACTAGAATACGTATTAAATGCTTAATCTGACATTGAATGCATATGATGGGTATTGCCTGACTTTGAACGATAGGCAAAGAAAGCCGCAGACATGGCGTTGAAATTGGCGAGAGAGGTGCAGGATAAAATGAAGGTGTGTCAGACGTGTAGCAATGAAAACAGTACACTGACCAGGCAGTTAGTCAAGAAGAATACTGCTGAGGAAATCAAGGCCAGCGTGAACAGGATGGACGACGCCTCTTTTCGACTTGACGACATGCTCAGTGCCCTTGGAGAAAACGCAACAACGGACACTATTACATCGGTTTCGGTTAGTGCCTTTAACCTATTTGCTCCCAGTGGATTCTTCCATGTTTATATATTGGATTAGTCCATTATTTATCTAAGGGGTGCCTGGCCTATTTGTTTTAATTTCGTTTTGTTTTATATTGAAATTCCTATCAGCAAACAGTGTAGACTCTGATCAGAGTCTACACTGTTTGCCTACGTCCCATATATGGGATCGTGGGAGCAAATGGGTTAATACTGGGATTTTTATTCTTATTTAACCTTTTATCTGACAGAGTGGCTTTTTGACGTATCTGCAAACAGAGTAGACCAAAATCAGACGGCAATTGTAGGATCAGGGTCTGCTCTGTTTGCTTATTTAATTGTATAAATCTAATTTTACAGTTTCTACCATGGCAATGTAGATTCCGATCAGACACCGTGTACTAGCCTTGGTCTACAGTGTCCTGAAATATTTAGCTGCCCCCTTGTCAAATAAGGCAACCAGTGTAATGTAATGATGGCATATCAATGATATCTGATAGACCTTCATTACTTTCATTACTAGAACTCTTAGTAATCCCCCAGGGGTCAGAAAGTGTTATCAGACATGTATCCTATGCACTTGCATTTCTAAATTGTTTTGATATTGTCTGTTACACATCTGAACTATTTTTGTGAAAAAGCTACTCATCCATTCTATTGTAGGCCATTGAACTGCAAGAAAACGTATTCATGTACGACAGTGACCAAGTCTCCAGCTATGTAACGTCAAACGTCCTTCATCTCGACGTCAGAGCCACGGGAGATTACGTATCTCCAGGCTTCGTCACGTTCGGACAAGATGCACACACGGAACCTGAACTGATCACCCCTGTCATTGACCCAGAGGATGCGTCGGAGTTCTCCCAACATAAGTTCGTGTACCAGTCTATATCTGACTATGTGTGTATTGTGGTTAAGCCCGAGAATGAGACATTAGTATTGCAATACAGAATATACATCAGGTTTATGCAGGCCCCGACTGCACTTGACTATGACATGGTCTATGTGTTGACAAGAGTTACGTTCTGGAAAGTGTGTTTGGAGCCGCAGGACATGCGAGGACACCAAGGAGTCACATATTTAGCAGTAGAAGTGCCCGGAACAGGTAATTGCGATAGAAAATACATCGTTACATTTAGAAGAATTGTTGAAATATAGTTGAACTTTGATATCCCGAACTGCAAGGGACCATACAAGTCATTTCGAGATAACTGAAGTTCGAGTCATCCGATTGCTAATCTAAACAATTTCTCAAGTTCACAGCTTAATGCACGTCTAAAGTAGGCTAATGCTCAAAGTTCATGTGGGAACTTTTGGCATTACTTTCGACCCCGCGTTAGGCTGTTATATGTGTTTCTAAATATGAGTAGTGGTAAAGTTTAGAACTATTCTGTATTGTTATTTTGGAAATATTCCGAGTTATCCTGAAGTTCCAGTTATTCAACTGTATATTCAAAATGAATATGTGTACATATATATAGGATACTTTGATCGTATAGCAGTTTGTACAAAATAACAACGAGCAGCATATTTGTTTTATCATATAACTTATTTCGAACAAAATGCTGAGTTTGACAGGTCCTACATGTATATTTTTACATGACGTCATTGTGTTTCTACATGACGTTACAGCTTATATTAAACGTGCTATCGAGAAATAGAGCGTTTTATTAACTCGAATACAAGGGATGTCATGTGATAAATTTGTGTATGCAACTTTTTTTGGTTTTGAGGGCTTAGCGAAAAACTGTTCCATCTACATTCTTTAACATATATAAGCATTTACAACATTGTCCTCTTCTGAATACATGTACAATGTTTTCTTCCATTTTCGTTTTCAAATATACGATAAGAATATCATCGCTTGATTCCTGATGAGGCGCCGAGTTAGGTCAGGTCAAAGGCCATAAATGCCTCGTCCCATAAATCGAATTGTAAAAGTAAGAGATTCTTCGAAAGCGAAAATAGCAATACAGAAAGAAAACAAATACAGGCTCGATTTCATTGAGTCTGCCCATGAGCAGTTATTTAAAGTGCAACACTACTCACGCCCACTAAGCAACGGCTTAATCGAATTCAGTTGTCCTAACTCAAATCGTTGAAACTAATGATCCCGAAGGAAAATATTGCAACACTGAGAATGAAGTAAGGACAACGTTTTTTCGGCCGCCACACAAACAATTAATACCTGTTGTTGTGACTGTTTCGTCTTATAATTCGAATTCTGATAATAGGAGATCATTCGAAAGAAAAAGTAGCAATGCGAAGGGAGAAAATTGCAGACTCGGTTTTATTGAGACTGTTCATGAGCAGTTATTTAACGTACAACACTTCTCACACACCTATCACCGACCTAAGCGATATTTAATTTTCATAACAACAATCATTGAACTGGTGTTCAGAAGGACCAGAAAATATACAAATAATGAGAATTAAGACAATAATTGACCTTGCATTAAGCTGTCAAATGTCGTAAAGACCGATAAAGATTCTTATTTGAGCTTTCGAATCTTTGCAGTTAAGCTGGTGAGGTACTATTTTACACTTGTAACAGCGGGTTGTTTAACGTGGGACGAGGCGGCGAGAAAGTGGCACACTGACAAATGCAAGGTATGGTAAAGGGAACTCGTACTTTGCACATAAGTGATTGAGCTAACCCTTTGAAAACTAAGTAACTGCATCCTAAAAAAGTCTCGGCCTCTTGAAGGAAAACCCAGGAATGAGGTTGTGCCACTACACGTATTTTTTCAATAAACCCTCCCTTCATCGCAATATACTTTCTCTTTCGCTGTTTGCATTCGCTTATCCTTTCGAAATAAAGTATTCACTCTGGTCCGAAAGTACAGGTACTCAATTACTGCTTCCACGAGACCTTCATTGCATCAAAAATTCCCTCTGTGAAGGTATGTTTTCAGTTTGGGGAACAGATAGAAGTTCAAAGGTGTATATATACCCATTATTCCTTAGACCAGAGGCTGCTGCAAGAGCCGTCTTGTCAGGATATGTTGTTTACTTGTAGACTTATATACATGGAATCTGATTCTATAGTTTCTGCCATGGCCAAAATGTTCTTTGTTCATACATCATTATAAAAATACCAGCTGATAAATATGTATGGTGTCATCATATCTTACATGAATATTCAAAAAGTAAATGGTTAATGTTTTTTCGAATAACTTTGCCAGGGACAATTTCTTCGCATATTAATGACGTTAAACAAGGTGTTCATGAGCATCAACAAAACATGTAAAATGCAAGAAATACAACGACTAATAAACGTTATTACTCCTAAATATTCGAGCAAGTACATTAGTAGATTTTTTTAATAATTTAGTATCACTCTTTGTTGTTTGTTTTCTGCTGATGTAGCTTTTTATGATGTTTTTGCTGATGTAGCTTTTTATAATGCATTTGCTGAAGTAATTTTTCATGATGCTTTGTTGAACCTCAAATTTCTTACAAACGCATTCTTCTCACGTAATAAAAACGCGCGCGCAATATTCTCACCGTGCGAAAAATGCGCGCGCAATATTCTCATCGAGAGAAAAACGCGTGCTCATTTTTCTGCTTAGAAATGCGTTCGTGTGTTTGCCTGGGGCTGTAGGTACGAACGCATTTTTCTCATGTGAATATGCGGGTAAGATAATTTTGTTTGATTGTTATTTTCTTTTAATATAATAAATACTTAGAAGGCTTCGGAATACGACCCCATATCTTTATTCTTCAAAGGTGTCTTAATGTTTTCCTTAGTGGCATTGCATTCCTTAGCAACACTTATAAATAATAGATCAACAAAAAAAGAAATTTGAACACAATTAAATGAACAATGCATGTACATGTATATCAGAGAAAAAACTTTTAGCAACCGCAGAAACCCCAACTCACTCAAATGCGCACAAAATGCACACATACATGTAGATTTACGCTATGATAAAACAAAAAATGTGAATTCAAATTAACTATTGCTGTTTTGTTATAAAAGTGCAATTGTACTTAACTTACGCTACATGAATAATAATGATAATATAACAGTTGCATTGTAACATGTCTGACTTGTCCATCTTGGATTGAAGCAATAATTTTAACTTTGAAAATCACATCATACTTTTGCTGTTAGACCAACAACAAACAAAACGACATTTTAATAGCATAATTTACCTTGTCCAACCGGTATCATATATATGGAACTCAATTACACTTATGTTCGACTTCATAAGCCCTATTAAACGCGGTTTGCAAACTACCGACTTCATCGGGGATGTCAGATTACATATACCTACTGCGAGGAAAAAAGGCTAAATGATACTTGTATCGCACTGGAATAGTGACCGGTCAGTATTAGTTTCGTTGCCTGTGACGCCACAATATCAAAGTGTATCGATGAATGTATATTTGCGTTAGTATTCCTCTCATCAAGTCAACGGTGCGACAAAATGACACAAAAAACAAGCTTTATTATCAACAAGTTATCAAAATTTAATTTCATATCAAGTATACAAGGGAAAGCGGCGGGTTGGAGTTGGGAATAAGGAACTAAACGTTATGTGGTTTACTGATCAATGCATTGTTACAACCTACTTTGCAATAACTAACCGGAGAGGTTCGATCAACCCACTTCACAAGGCATTTTATTTCAGTTTCTGCGCTAAATTGCGACAAAAATCACAAACAAACAAAAACACATTACAATCTTGTGCTTAATACTGATTTTGATAAAAAAAATATGTTCTTCAAACGCATGCGAAATTTTCACTATAAGGAAAAAATGAGTTTGATTTAGTAAGAAAATTGTGTTCCGATGCTAGATCCCACCATGTGGTCCGAACGCAATCTTCTCACTTTTGAGAAGAATGCGTTTGTAAGAAATTTTAGGCTCAACAATGCTTCCTTTGCTGGACTAACTTTTTACGATGTATCGATGACATTGATATGATACGGTGATGGATATCTTAAGTTTGATTTATGTTTTAATATATTCTAGATGTCATGGGCACCAGATTTCAACAAGATCAACTGTTTTTGTCGGAATCTCACGGATCTTACGTTTGCCAATTCGTTTTTCGTCGCCCCAAATACTATTGATTTCTCATCGGTGTTCCTGAAATTCTCTCCCCTAAATCAAGCTGCAGTCATGGGGGCGTTGGGCGGCTTGTTTGTGATATATATCATTCTAATTATACTTGTCATCCCACTAGACAGGGGAGACAAACTGAAGGTAACATGCATTTCTATAATTAGCAATAGTACAACGCATATTGTAATATACACTTTAAACGAATGTGTTAAGGGTGAAATGAATCTTAATCGTACCCTAATGGAAATTCATATCTACTTAAAATTCGATGAGTTGCAGTCTTAATTTATGTTCGAGTCGTTTAGGCTTTTGAGAAAGTATTTTTGAGTATCAAACAAACTGTTTGAAAGAAGATACATAAGAAATCTATATATTTAGCAAGTTAAGTTGCATCACCTTTGGTGAAGACCGATATTGGGTAAGTGGAGAAATATGTATATGGTGGGCTATTAAAGAATGATATTGGTCGATGTAAAGAGAGTTATAAGTACTTGGTGATATGAAATGATGTTGGGTAAGGTATTGAGTGAAGTAAAGATTGGTGTTGGGTAAAGTAAAGAACGATATTGGATGAAGTATAAAAAATACTGCGTGAAGTAAAGAATGTTATTGCCAAGTAAAATACGATATTGTGTAAAGGTAAGAATAAAACTGTTTTAAAAATTTAAATAATATTAACTGTTCAAAAACATGAAAGGAAATTTTGATGTTACGAATGCTATTTTTAGAATTGCTTATGATGTTAAGAGTGCAAAAGTTCCCAAAGTATTTGCAAACAGTGCAGATTTGGACCTCAGAATCTCATTAGAGTATTCACGGTTTCACAAATATAATAATATAGCCGTAACAACGAAAACGGATGTTAAGTAATGACGTACTCTAATCAGACACTACTTTGAAAACGTGTGCAATTTCTCGTGATCAGATCCATATTGTTTAAACAATATTTGTTGAGATTTAAAGTTTGAAGTGATATACAGAGATCCAGATAAGGTGCGTACATTGAAACATTTTCAAGAATAACTTATTTATGTCTTCGAAACGATTCTAAAGAGTGGTCACAACATAGGGTTTGGTTGAGAAATGTCGATTTTAGTATATGAGTACGCACTTTTATCTGTCGCTCAGTGACCTTGTTATATTATAGTTAGGTAACTGGTCGACATTTACTGCACGTTCTTCGTATGTATGAATGGTTCTTAGTATTGCTTAGTGTAGCAAACCGTGAAGAACAAGATCATGATATTTATGGCTACAGTCAGACATGATATTGTAGAGAGTTAATGCAAATATGTGTTATTGAGCTCAGTACAGCTTAAACCCTTTTAACCCTATACCTTAATTTTGACGCATCTGCAAACAGAGTAGACCCTGATCAGACGGCTCCTATAGGACCGTTCTGTTTTACTTTCACGCTGCTTTAAGCGGTCATCTGCCGTAAATACCAAATAATTAACACAATTAAGTCGCCGTTATAGAGAGGTTTTACTATATCTGATAGAGTGGCTTTTTGACGTATCTGCATACAGAGTAGACAAAAATTAGACGGCAATTGTGGGATCAGAGTCTGCTCTGTTTGCTCATTTAAATGTATAAATCTGATTCTTTAAGCAGCCACCTGCCTTTAACACAAACTACTTAATTTAATTCAGTGGCCGTTATAGAGAGGTGTTACTGTATTTACTATCATGAGCAAACAGAGCAGATCTTGTTCAGACCGATCCTTTAGGAGCCATCTGAGATGGGTCTACTCTGCTTGCAAGGGTAAAACCACTCGAATACGGAATTCTAGTAGATAATAATTTAATACTTTTAGGCAGGTGTTTGCTTAATCAGGAATAAAGTCGTACAGAGGAGTTTTCTGCATGACTTTCACCCGGCATTAAGCTGCTACCTGTCTCCAAGACCGATATCTATACTAAATTTAACGTCTGGTTTAGAGGGGTATACTGTACATGATAAACTCAGGGAACAATAAAATTGTTACAACACAAGAAAAGCCTGGTTATCGCGCATTTGCGCATTTGTTTTTCTTTTACACTCAGTGGGAGATAACTCTTCTTTTACACTCAGTGGGATATAACTCTTCTTTTACACTCAGTGTGGGATAACTTTTCTTTTGCACGGTATAACTATTCTTTTACACTCAGTGGGATATAACTTTTCTTTTACACTCAGTGGGGTATAACTCCGCTCAGAGACAACATCTACGGACACAGTCATTATTACATCATCAAGGTGTTCACTGGAATGAGGCACAGAGCCGGTACCAGATCACGTATAGCCTTCAACCTTATTGGTGTTTCTGGAGAAACGGGACCCAGGGAGCTTTTTGACGGAGTGCGCCATGTTAGTATAATTCATTTACTTTAAAATTTACAGAATATTAAGATATAATATTGTTCACAAAGTGTGTGCTTTAAACTTTAAACTCTTTCCCTCATATAAACATGTTTCGCGCATTTGCAAGCAGAGTAGACCCAGATCAGACGGCTCCTATAGGAGCCGTCTGATCAGGGTCTGTTCTGTTTGCTTCTGACATGATATATATCTGATTAATCAGTTTTTGTAAAAGCAAACATATTTCCTTGAAAAGTTTTTATTATAAAAAGTGAGCTAATAAATATTCATGATGTAAACATTTCTTATTTGAATACTGACTAGGGAATGGGTTAATGGTTGAGTGAAAGTCAACCATAGTCAACTATGTTCAATGTTAATTTTCAGATTGGAATACCCTTCATTGTTTAACAGTACATTCTTTTCAGTATTAAACAGTATAGCTGGCTGGAGGATATTAACCCGTTTCCTGTTCTACGTCTATCCCGAACTACAACACCTACTGAATATTCATCGACAGAATAGTTGTAATGAAATATGGAAGAGTGAACACTGCAGCCATTTAAGAAATAAAGAATCAGATTTATCAAATTCCATTAGCAAACAGAGCAGACCCTGCTAATAATAAATATATATGCTGTAATTATTCATACATGCATATTGAACAGGGAAAGGGTTAAACTGGGATTCCGCGTTTCCACTAGCGTTTCCACTAGCTTATTTAGAGTATCCCCCCAAGAGTTTTTTGTATGACTTTCACCCTACATTGACCTGTCACCTGTCTCCAAGATCGATATTTATACTAAATGTTACGTCCGATTTAGAGGGTTTTTAGCTCACCTGAGCCAAAGGCTCAAGGTGAGCTATTGTGACCGCCTGTCGTCCGTCGTCCGTCTGTCCGTCTGTCCGTCTGTCCGTCTGTCCGTCTGTCCGTCCGTCTGTCCGTTCACTTTTATTTCAAATGACTTCTTCTCCTAAACCACTGGGAGGATTTCAACCAAATTTCACAGAAATGTACCTTAGGATGTCCTCTATCAGTTTTGTTAAAATCATGACCCCCGGGCAAAAAATGGCCCCGCCCCACTACTTTTACAGGTTTTTTTTTTAAATCTTTAAAAATCTTCTTCTCTGAAACCACAATTTCTAGAGCTTTGATATTTGGTATATAGCATCATCTAATGGTCCTTTACCAAGTTTGTTAAAATGATGACCCCCGGGCCAAAAATGGCCCTGCCCTGGGGCTTGTAGTTTTTACATAGACTTATATAGGGAAACCTTTAAAAATCTTTTTGTCTGAAACCACATAATCTAGAGCTAAGATATTTGGTATGAAGCATCACCTAATATACCACTACAAGGTGTGTTCAAATAATGACCCCTGGGCCATAAATGGTCTCACCCTGGGGTTTTATGCTACTTAACATCAGAATCTGTAACACTTAAAAGGTAATTTCCTCACAGTTATTTCCCTTGTCCCATCAGCATAGCCATAAGGGACAAAGGGAGATAACTGCATTGGATTGCTAGTATCATTCTATTTATAACTATTTATAATAAAATGTTGAAGGTGAATCAGTGTAGCTGTTTTAGAAGGCATAGAAACATCTATCAAATTCCATTAGCAAATAACAGACCTTGATCCTATAGGAGCCACCTTATCTGGGTCTACTCTGTTTGCAGATGCATGAAAACAAGTTTACATGAGAGAAATTAAGGGTTAAATAAACAACTCCAGATCTGCAGACCAGCAGCAGGTCAAAGTTACAGCTGCTTGGCAGTAAAATCTCTCCAGGTCAATGCTGACTCTTAACTCTTTGCATGCTAGTGGTGAAACTGTGATTACCTATGCAAACAGTTTGGATCCAGATGAGAGGCCGCATACTGCGGCGTCTCATCAGGATCCAAACTGTTTGTCATCTTAACCATATTTTTGCAAAAAAATGAAAGTAAGTTTATTTTAAGAATTGAAGCAGATGACAATAACTTTTTGTTGCAGACGAAACATTAAAGGCATTTTGACCCATTAACCCCAGTGTGTAGTGTGAGCGATGTTAAATGGTGTCTTCCAATGTCTCTCAAATTAGATGTGAGAGATATAGGAAAGTAACAATTCAGGCAATCAAGGAAAATGATCACCATCTAGACTTTTGATCTGGGTCCAAACCCAACTGATGTAAGTCATGGTAATGTTTAAGAAAACTGTGAAAACATGATTATGAAATGGCCCAACTGATATAAGTCATGGTAATTCTTAAGAAAACATGATAATGCATTTGCCCCCCCCCCCCCCCCCCTTAACAATGATAGGTTAAACTTACTACTGTGGATTAAGTCTGCTGCCCCAAAAAGCATCTTAAATATTACTTTTTCATAAAATTTGATGACAACACATTAAAAAGTTCTAAAATGTCTGAATCTTGTATGATATTAATGAAATAACTAAGTAAATATAACTTCATTATAACAGTAGAGGTAACTCTTCTCAATTTCAATTGTTAAAAATACTAATGACCCGTTTAATTGAATTATCTTCAGATATTCACACCTAGAGCTAGAATTATTTCTAAACACCTATTAACCCTTAACCTGTTTGCTTTGACAAAAATTGATCTGGGACCACTCTTGTTTGCTAATGCTTAAAAAAAATTTATTGCCATAAATAGAAGTTTTAGCTTTGAAAAAAACTGTAAAATCAAATCTATATCTTGTCAAATGTAAAAAGAGCAGACCCTGATCAGACAGCTTCTATAGCAGCCGTCTGATCTAGTCTACTCTTATTTTTAATGTGTAAAACACATTATTTCTCTGAAGAGAAGTTTTTGCTTTGACAAAAACTGTAGAATCCGATCTATATTGTGTCAAAAGAAACAGAGAAGACCCAGATCAGACAGCTTCCGTAGGAGTCGTCTGATCTGAGTCTACTCTGTTTGCTAATGCATAAAAACAGCTTTATATGAGGGAAAGGGTTAAACGATTTTTAAAGATATTCTTATTGGTCATTTCACACAAAAACTGGCATTATGTACTGCCTAGCACTCTATTTGCCTATATACCTGGGTCAAGGTATAATTGCATAGCTTTATTGAAGTCATTTGAATTTCTCAAAGACCAGTTTTAGGCATTTTGAGCTAAGGCAAAAATGGCACAAGTTGTAAACAGTTTAGGTCTTGGTCAACCAGTCACTTGGTATTAGTTCTGAATTCAGTTCAAGTTTATTCAGCAGTTAAAGGGTGAAAGCAGTGCACTAAGCTTATTTCATCTGCTAGAAATGTTGTCCACTGAAAAATTAACATGTCAATATACATGTATTACTGTAACTCAGGTGAGCGATATAGGGCCAATGGCCCTCTTGTTACTGTATATGACCTTACTACCAGTATTTATCATGCAACGTCACGAAATACAGTCACTTCCTACTAGCATAATATTTTCCACGTCGATGCTGTATTTTGTGAGGTATAGTGCATGTGTACTGACCCCACTGGAATGCAAGTTTTGTTCAGCCAATAGGAGGAAAACAGAAGGACGAAAAAGGCATTATTAAACATAAACATCAAATTAACATATTTGCTCACCTTTGTCTCAACTATTTGTCCATATAAAAGGATTAAATCAAGTTTGTTTATGTTGTAAAAGTCGATGACGTCACTGCATGCCAACATGACGTCACGTAATACGTACTTGCATGTATTTTCATTCAGGGGACGAAGCCGCTTTAGCAATCTTTCTTTTTCTTCATTTTCTCCTTTTTTCTTGGAGTTGCATGATAAAAGAATTACTATGCTAGTAGTTTGGAAGTTCAGCTGTATTTTGGCTCGTCAGAAAAGTAGTTAAATGCTCGCCAAGGCTCGCATTTAACAACTTTTCTAACTCACCAAAATACAGCTGAACTTCCAAACTACTAGCATAGTAATTCTTATGTATTTTATAGGAGTTTAGTACGGGAAGTATACTGATATTATTATGCATTTTATAGGAGTTTAGTACAGGAAGTGTACTCACATTATTATATTTACATTCGCCCTGCAACGTCCTTATATAACCTTATTCTAAAAAGAAAGTTGCATAACCTCATGAACACCGGAAGCACGTCATTCATTTCTTAAATATAAGAAATACAATGTAATATAAATATAAGAAATAAATGACGTGCTCCCGGTGTTCATGGGTTATGCAACGTATAGCTTTACGAGCAAAGATTCACGTGAAGCCCTTCGGGCTTCACTAACTTTGCTCGTAAAGCTATGCGTTGCATAACCTCATGAACACCGGAAGCATGTCATTCATTTCTTAAATGTATTGTATAGGAGTTTAGTACGGGAAGTGTACTGTATATGACCTTACTACCAGTACGTATTTTATAGGAGTTTAGTACGGGAAGTATACTGATATTATTATGCATTTTATAGGAGTTTAGTACGGGAAGTGTACTCACATTATTCATGGCAACAGAGAACGATCTTGGCGCATTAATACACCTGAACATATGGCACGATAATTCCGGAGGGAAACACTATGCTGGGTGGTACCTTAACTTTGTTGCAATCTATGACATTGCCAGGAATGAAACGTAAGTGGGCAATATATTAAACCTTACAACGCTGAATTATCAAATGGACGATTCCACAATTCAAACAGGTCAAGTTTATGGTGGACATTTAGGGATTTTTTTTAAAGAAATGTGTAACATGACAAATAGTGTAGACCCTGATGAAAGGGCTCATCTACGAGCCCTCTCATCTGGGTCTAAACTGTTTGCAAAGGACATTAGTGACTAGTGCCCCACACTGTGAGGGTAAACACGCAATTTATAGTTCTAATAAAGTTTTAGTCCTAATGTCTCATATCGTGCAGTACGTATGTTGGTACAAAATCCTAATCTGACCAGTCTTATTTATAGATGTGATTTCTCTTACATAGTTTGCACGAACATGGGCGGCTGTTTTCTCTCTCCTCTTTCCCTTCCCTATCAGGAATCTGTCTCTATCTCTTTTACACGCAGACACAGGTCTCTGAAAAGAAATATATTAAGTAAAGTATATTGTTAGAACTGCATGGGACAAACAATTTTGCAGATTATTTTTAAAATGGTGATGTCATAATTTTTGTATATTATCACAAACTGGCATCTTGTGACTAGGTTAATAGGCATCTATATTTAGAACGTAAGAATTAATATATTTCAGAAGAATATCCTTACTTGTGGAAACTTCGTTTCCTGTGTATGTGTGTGAATAATATTAGTTATGCAGTGCTTAGTGCCCCTAATATGGTTATTTATATGGGACGAGGCGAAGCCGAGTCCCATATTAATATTTGCTGGCAGTGTATAGTCCATATTAGGGACACTAAGCACTGCATAACGAATTTATCTTACCGACTACCTTTAATTTCAAGTAATTGCACGCATGTTTGAATCATAGGCCTACGTGTATGGCTTGCCGTAGGGAAGCAGAGAATTACCTCCCTTTAATAAGATTAAATAAAATATTTTGTATTTGCCTCAAATCTCGTTTATATATTTTGTTTTTTCTTTCTTATCATTGTAAAACTAATTAATGTTTATATTTCAACTCCAATTAAAGCATAAATTTTATGTATGCATTTTTTAAAACTAGTGATAAACATAAAATATTATTATAACTAACAGAAAAAACATATGGCTGTCAAATAAGGGAAGTAACTCTTGTAAAGCCATGATAAGGAATCTATGGGGGTTTCTCGTGACCTCTATTGACCAATGGAATGACAAGAATTTTGTAGGAGGTAAGATGGCAACTATTCAATGGTCAACATCAGCATAAATCTATAATAAACGTTTTGATTTCTACAGGACTTCTTTTGTGGCAGAACAGTGGTTATCAATTGACTCCACGCTGGAGCTGATGATTGAGGCTACAAAAAGAAACAAGGTGCCGTTGTTTGAAAATCGCTTCTTCCGACAGACACGTGATCGACTGTCTGAGAGTCACATGTGGGTATCAATAATGTACCGACCAATGACGAGTTCCTTCACACGTGTGCAACGTGCCTCTTGCGCTCTTGTGTATATATGCCTTGCTATGATTGCCAACGCAATGTACTTCAACCCAGACCCAGATTATTCAACACCACCTCTGTTGCAAATAGGACCGTTGAGGTTTACAGGCAATCAGGTAATCCATAAACATTTAGACAGCTAAGTCCAGAGCCACAGATAAATGTGCTTACACAAATACAGTAAAACCTCTCTATAACGGCCACTAAATTACATCAAGTATTTTGTGTTAAAGGCAAGTGACTGCTTAAAGCAAGGTAAACGTAAAACAGAACGCTCCAATAGGAGCGTTCTGTTTTACGTTCACCTTGCTTTAAGCAGCAACCTGCTCTAAATACCAACTAATTAACACAATTTAGTGCCCGTTATAGAGAGGTTTTACTGTTCTAAAATCGTCATTTCTCCACCAAACCCTATACTGTGACCACTCTTTAGAATCGTCTAGAAGAGACGGTTCTAAAGAGTAGTCACAGCATAGGGTTTAGTGGAGGAGTAACTGGGTTATTCTTGAAAATGTTTAAATTTACGCATCTTATCTGGACCTATGTAAGCCAATGATTTTGCTAATCAAATTATTTTACTTTTTTCACCCGCTATATTTCCAAAATTATTCAAGGTTTAATCAGCTACGTCTACCAAAATACAATCAGGGTGTCAAGCAATTTGGATCCTGATGAGATGCCGAATTACTCGGCGTCTCATCGGGATCGAATCTTTTTGCAAATGTCAGTCGGGTCATGCTTGACAGGTTAAAATGGTTTAGTATGTTTGTTCTTGCAGATATTCATCTCGATGATCTGTGCCCTCATCACAACTCCCGTGGTCATGCTGTTGATATTCCTGTTCAAGCGAACTAAACCATGGCCAAGACACTCTGGAAATGGGATCTGCTGCTCATGTTGCACGTGTGGCTGTTCGCAAGTATGCACGAGACATTGTTGTACACAGAAGAGACAAAAACGGCAACAATACGAGGTGGCCCTTCGGAAACACCTGCTTACTAGTGAAGATTTAGATACACAAGGCAGCTTCCGGTTTCATCATTGGTATGGCTTTTGTTGACTGTTAACCCTTTCCCTCATATGGACGACTTTTGACGACTCTGTAAAAGTCACTTTGTGAAACCATTGTGATAAACACAGCATTTGCTCCTATAGGAGGAAATGCTATGTTTATCACATTGGTTTCAAACTACAAAATTCTAAAAAGTTTCCTTTTCTCTAAATAATGCTCCTTTTCGGTAGATTTATTCAAAGATGTATCTAAAATAGCCCATGAGGTAAAGGGTTAAAGGTTTGAAACCCACAGTACGAGATATTGTTTGATCACTTTGCATACAGCTTTGACCCTGATGAAATGATGAGGAACATGTCTCATCAGGATTTTAAAGTTCTGAACTTTTTATGAACAAATTAATGTGTGAGACGTTCTCTGCCGACGAGACTTGCTCAGTCAGTTACATGAAAAATAGTACTTTAACATACATTGAGCAGTATGGCACTTCAACTTACAAAGATAATACTAGCACTTTAACCTATCTACAGTAACACAACACTTTAAATTAAATAGATTAAAATAGTACTTATATTACACTGAGTAAAATGGCACTTCTGCTTAAAGCACTCTAACTTACACTGATTGAAATGGCACCTCAACTTGCAAATATTAACATAGCATTTTAACTTACATTGAGTAAAGTGGCACTTCAACTTAAATAGAATTAAAATAACTCTTTAACTCTTATAGACTAACATAACACTCCAGATTATATGTATTAAATAGAATTTTAAAACGTATATAGAATACAATATATGTAATAAGATTCCATTTTAATTTATACAATAGAACATGTCTTACGAGACCATGCATTTATTGAACATATGAGTCTTAAATAGCAGGTGGTTGCTTAATGCAGGACAAAAGTAATGCAGACAAAAATCCAATATGTATTAAGCTTTTTGCATTACTTTCGACCTGCATGAAACTACCAACGGTATTGGCATACATGTACAGTAAAAACCCTCTAAACTGGAATTCTAATAGAGAATATTTTAGATACTTTTATACAGGTAGCTGTTTAATGCAGGTGAAAGTCATGCAGACAGCTGCATGACTTTCACCCTGCATAAAGCTGTCACCTGTCTCCAAGGCCGATATTTATACTAAATTGAACGTGTGGTTTGGGGGAGTTTTACTGTATGTGGTCGCATTTGGTCACAACTATGTGCATGGATTCTGTAAACATAATGGACCAGGTCCTACATAACAAATCATTGCCATGATGTAAAAAGGCGAAATTAACCCATTTGCACCAAGTGGATTCTTCAATGTTTATATATTAGATTAGTCCATTTTTTATCTAAGGGATGCTTGGCCTAAATGTTCAATTTCGTTTTGTTTTATATTGAAATTCCTATCAGCAAACAGTGTAGACTCTGATCAGACGCCGCATTATGTGGCCTGTTTGCCTACGTCCCATATATGGGATCGTGGGAGCAAATGAGTTAATAAGTAAATGGTCAATTATTTCTATTTCAGTGTCATTATCCTGGCCTGGTTCCTGGTCGTAGCTGGCACGGTGGTACCCGCTTTCTTCATAATGCTCTACAGCATGGAGTGGGGCAAGCAGAAATCAGAGGAATGGTTGACAGCATTTCTGCTGTCCGTTGTTCAGTCCATTCTCTTTGTGGACCCCATCGTGGTAAATATCTGAAGGAATGTGTTAAACCCTTACACTGTGGGCCACGGCCAACTAATCTCCTTTGCAAAATGTGTAGACCCAAATGAGAAGGTTCCTCCAGGAGCCCTCTTATTATGGTCTACACTGTTTTCAAAGGACATTAGTTGCCCGTGGCCCACATTGTAAGGGGTTAGAATTAAATTTGAACATGTATACACTAGCACAGGGGGAAAAGTTAAACTTAGGGAACGAAACATAGAGAATCCTTTGGCCACCATCTAAAGGCCATGGTAATTATAACACCCTTCCATTTAACCGGGTCTCTCTGAGATTTACATGTATAATTTATGTATAGGAGGGATTGTGATATTCATTTCACCCTTTACTCTATAAATATTCATGAATGCAAGAAATAATGACATCGTGAATATTAATTGCATTATTTGTTTATCATGGCGTATGAACAGAAGATATTTTGGCCATTACAGAAAGTGTAGAATCATATCTATTTTATGTAACCCATTCCCTCATAGGCTATTTTTAGATCCATTCACTTTCAATAAATCTATCAAAAAGGAGCATTAACTAGAGAAAAAGAAAAGGATTTTTTTTTAGAATTCTGTAGTTTGAAACCATTGTGATAAATAGAGCATTTGCTCATATAGGAACAAATGTTCTATTTACCACAATTGTTTCATAAATTGTTTTTTACAGAGGCGTAGAAATGCGTATTTATGGAGGAAAGGGTTAAAAAGCTAACACAACAGACCATAATACGTCGGTCCCAACAGGAAACATCTTTTGGGGGTCTATACTGTTTTTCAAAGGCGTTGAAAGGCGTCTCTATTGAGTAAATACTTACTGTAATAAAACATATTAGTGTGTATATATTCCATTGAGAGTATGGCTCTTTATACATTATATAGATATGTGAAGGGTTCGGAGGGATGCGCGGTTGAGCCGACTGATCTGAATCTGCCTTGTTTGCAAGTGTGTAAATATGTGTAAATATGCGTCTTAATCGTGTAAATAAACAGGGGAGCAGAATAGTGTTCTTGGGTAAAAGGGCTTTTAGCATTATTGTGATCTTGCATTCAGCATCAGACTGTGTTTAACCCATTTGCTCCCACGATCCCATATATGGGACGTAGGCAAACAGTGTAGACTCTGATCAGACGCCGCATAATGCGACGTCTGATCAGAGTCTACACTGTTTGCTGATAGGAAATTCAATATAAAACAAAACAAAAATGAAAATTTAGACCAGACATCCCTTAGATAAAAGATAGACTAATCCAATATCTAAGCATAGAAGAATCTACTGGTATCAAATGGGTTAAAGACTCTACAGATGATTCATTAAGAGGTCACTATAGAGAGGCTATACCCCTTCTCATGCTAAGACAGACAACGCGTGCATTTACAAACAGATTGGAGCCTGATGAAACGCCGAGTAACTCGGCCAATAGTTTGTCAAAAAACATAAGCCACTAGATACTTTTGAAAAATGAAAGCATCACAACTTTCAGTTGGTGTTATATTTGAGAGTATGAGGAAGGTTGCTATAGTTTCGTTTTATTTCAGGTAATTTGTCTATCGTTTCTGTTTGCCTGTCTAATAAGGAAGGGCAATGAGCCTGTTAGTCTTAATACGGAAACGTTAATTCTTAACTACAAACGTTGGATGGGCGAAATCACAGATGAAGATGGTAAGGATGAACATGTATTTAATAAAATCATTATCCGCTCAATATCGTATGTGGGGCTTGTCTTAGTAAATATCACACGAAATTATCGTGAATTCTAACATAAAACGATTGCAATTGGAAGTAATATCTGTCGTACGAGACCATATTGCTGCCGGGTAGTATGGATTGTCCGAAAATTAGAATTTACGATAACTTTCATGGTGCGACTTTTAGCGAGACAGTTCCTGATGTCTTAACCCTTCGCTTGCTATTCACGTCAATATACCTACCTGTAAATAGTGAAGACCCAGATGAGACAGCTCCTGCAGTGTAGAACTAATTTCTGCTCAAATATGGTACCATGGTGACTTAACTTCCTATTCGATTAAGCTTTTGAAAAACAAATGTTGACCGAATGTTAATAAGCTTGAATCTTGATGAAACGCCAAATGTTTCGAGTAACTGGAATCACTCTGTTCGTCCGTTGGTCTTGTCTGGCAGTCTGTCTGTAGAAACAACTGTGCCCAGAGCGTTAGTATGTCATTTCTATGGAATTTCTACCATCACTGAACATGTGTATGTGTGATTTTGGATATTACAGTAGTATATAGCCTGTTATGGAACTAAAGAAATACATTTCTCGAATCAGATTTATTAGAAAGTGTCCAGGTTGAAGCAGCTCGCATTATTACCGGCCTGCGTCGAAACTCTTCCAGACCTTGTTTATACGCAGAATTAGGTATAGAGACTCTGTTTGAAAGACGAGAAAACCACAAGCTCGCAATTATGTACAAAATCCTAAATGGTATATGTCCCCAGTATTTAACGGATCTTATGTCACCCTTCTTACCCGTAGAAACAGAATATAACCTCCGATCTCGTGGCCAAACTCTTCAAATTCCTCGTTGCAGAACATCTTCCTATCAAAATAGTTTCTTACCTTGCACGATAAAAGCGTGGAATGCTCTTCCAGACACAGTTAAATCTGCTACTTCCATTAACCAGTTCAAAACTAAGCTATCGTCATTTAAAAGCAAAACAAAACCTCCTATCTATTACAGTCTAGGCATGCGACGTGAAAATATTCTTCTTTGTCAACTGCGTAACAATGCTAGTTCCCTTAATACGCACCTGTTTAATCATTTTTTATCAGAATCGCCATCTTGTCCAAACTGTGCTGACTCCCTCGAAGATAATCACCACTTCTTCTTTGTTTGTTCATCATTCAATATACACAGACGAAACATGCTGACAGCATTAAGGAGAATACCCGACTTAGGGGAAGTAACTCTAAACACACTGTTATTCGGAGGCAGTGGTCTGAGTAGGGGATCTGTAGAAGCACTTATTGATATAGTTCACACCTATATCAGGAGCACCAGGAGATTTGATTGAGGAATTTGACTGATTGATTGACGGATAGTTGTTAAAAAGATTATTTTTTTTATTTTTTTTATTTTTTTATTTTATTATTATTATTATTGATAAGGAAACTTTCAGATATATATCAATCACAAACCAAATGTTTTACATTGAAACATATCTCACTATTTTCACATATTTTCCTTAATCTGTACTATCGGACCCCGATTTCACGGTCACTGATCTGGACTAGGTCTGGTTATTGATTGTGCAGTCGGGTCCAGGTCATGCCGATTAATCCTTACTTCATAACGTTATTGAATATGCATGAACGATTAGTTACTTTACATGTTAAGTATTGCATGTATTTATATATTTCTTGCATGTACGACATGTGATTACCTTGTACCACTGGAGAGGACTTATATAGGCTATGCCTGTTGTCCAATCCTTTTCTTCATTGAATAAAATATTGTTGAAATCAAAGAAATACATTTATTTCGATGTTTTAAAAAAGAAAGATTTCGAGAATATTATTCAGTCTTTTTCCATTCCATAGTTTTAATATTTCAATACAAATTAATCAGTTTGTGAATATGTGCATAGGTGTGATTTTTGGTAATGGTCACATGGCCTGCTGTGGAAATGAAATATTGTCATTAAGTATTTATCATCATATGATCATGTAAATCTGTGATTTTTGTTAAGATGGGATCTTGATTTGTTACTGAATTTAAGCTGTTTTGCAACTTTCCATGACATTGTATACCAGTTAATTTCCTATTTTTACCCTTTTCCGTGAATAATCATGTAACTGATAATGAAATAATGAATATTAATCAACTGTATTATTATAACGACAGTAAATGCACAAGGCGATATTGCCGTGATAGAAATGTCTGTTATTTCGTAAGCAAATAGATCAGACCCTGTTCAGACGTCTCCTACAGGAGCCGTCTAATCGTGATCTAATCTGTTTGCATAGGCATTAAAATGCGTACATACAGTAAATCCCCTCTAATACGACCCCCTAAAATAGGTATAATGCCGGGTGGTAGAGCAGGTGATAGCTTAATGCAGGACGAAAGTAATGCGGAAAGCTCCTAGAGGAGCTTTCTGCATTACTTTTCTCCTACATTAAGCAACCACCTGCTTATAACGACACCCATGTTTATTTATTAAGTGGTCGCATTAGAGGGGTTCTAATGTATTTAATAAAGGGTACAAGAGATTCTACTGTAAATGTACACATGATGTGGTCCATAACAACAATGTAGTGTATTCTTTACAGATGAAATATCCCAAAGTCTTCAGATACTGAAGTCAATCAACAACGACTACCTCTCCTATCAATGTAAGTCACATTGGCTTCATGTCTCTATATAGTCAACTCAATGTAACATGTCTGTATAAGTAGAGCCTATCTTAAGTGGCCATTTACTTATTGAACATATGAGTTTTAAAAAGCAGACGGTTGCTTATTGCATGGCAAAAGTAATGCAGATAGCTCCAATAGGAGCTTTCTGCATTACTTTTGTCATGTAATAAGCTACCACCTTTCTTACAGACCCATAATTTTATCTAGTTATGATTACCACTTACGAGAAATTCTACTGTAGATAGAGAGATAGATATGTTTGTTCAGGAAACAAGGCTACAAATACCCATCATATCACATACAGGTAACATATAATAGAGCAAAACATCTCTACAACCATCAAGTCATTCTTGTTTCTTTCGACAGGTGATATACTGAATATTGACAAGAAACAGCGATCAAGTCATTATTGCTTCTTTAGACAGGTGATATACTGAAGATTGACAAGAAATTGCAATAGTATAGTTGTACCTTCATGAAGCGGTCAGTAAAATGTATACACATAGAGTAGAACCGGCCTGGAGCGGTTATTTGCTAATTGAACATATATGTCGTTAACAGCAGATGGTCACTTAATGCAGGACGAAAGTAATTTGTAGAAATCTTCTACTGGAGCTTTCTGCATAACTTTCAGCCTTCGTTAAAATATTACCGAACTGTAAGATCCAAAAGTAGACCCCGTTTTCGTGCTAGGGGACATTGTCAACCCCTTGTAGACATGTGTTAATTACAGTAGAACGTATTTAAAGCGACCACTTAATGCATAAATACGGGCATGTTTAGAAGCAGGGCTGCTTAACCCTTCGCTTGCTATTCGCGTCAATATACCTACCTGTAAATAGTGAAGACCCAGATGAGACAGCTCCTGCAGGAGCTGTCTCATCAGGGTCTGCACTATTTACAAGTTGATTGTGCAACCAGTGCACTCCACAGCAGTGATTGCACAGCGAAATACTTGTACACAGTGAATATATATGTAATTATACAACAGGGCATGGGTAAAGAAGGAGAAATGTATTTTAAAATTCAGCAATAGAAGGGTTAATAGAGGATAAGAGCCATGCAGAAAGAAAGCTCACATTACAAGAGTCATGCAGAAAGAGGATGTATTGTGTACCTTTTGCAGTACTGCCCCGGAATGTGACGAAACCACTTCATGGACCAGACCTTGTGAAGGCAGCAGAGGAACACCGTCATCAACAACAACTTGCCACAATGCTTAAAGATATCCTACTGAACCTGTTGTTCATGGTGATAGTGTTCTGTATCTGCTATAGCAACAGGAGCCACTACTCATACTATCACCACCGTGACGTCACGAACAACGTCATTACCCCATCTAACTCACCGAAATTCCATGACGTAAGGACTGTTACTAACCTTTACCGTATTGTGACAAAACTTTCTTAACACTGTTTGAAATCAGATCAAACGCCGAATAAATCAGCTTTATATCTGTATCCAAACAAACATACATATCATATGTTTGAGAAACGTGGAACCGTTGTAATTTGGCAATTTATGTACAGTAGAACATGTCTTAAGTGGCCATCTTAAGCAGTCTAAATGACCATGCTTATAAATCTTTTTAGTTGAGTCTGAGTTCCTTCTCAAACTTTTGATTGGTCAGATATGAGTTCTCAAGCTTTTGATTGGTCAGATTTGAGCCAAAGGCTCAAATCTGACCGATCAAAAACTTGAGAACGAACTCAGAGTCAACTAAACGTTTTATAAGCATGGATGCTGAATTTCTAAAACAGGTGGTAGCTTAATGCTAGACAAGTTCCTGTAAGAGCTTTCTGTATCACTTTTACCCTGCATTGAGCGACAACCTGTTTTTTAAGACTCATACGTTCAATAAATAAATGACCGATTAAGACAGGGTCTGCTGTACATCTAGACGGCAATTATTGCCAATGAGAATGTCCTTAGCAAGCCTATGGCAACAGGTATAATTATTCTCGTTTCTCAGATAACATGAGTTACTTAATATAGGATTACTAGAAATCCTTACTGGAACACCGCTTGTTTGGTATATTCATATAGGCGAAAATCAATACAAGGGGAATAGAGTCTAATTCTTTCAAAATGATTCCGAATTTTTTTCAGTCAACGCGTTTATAAATTAAAATTAATTAGTAATTATCATATAAACATTTTAAAAGCCTATTTAATTAACCCAATACGTACCCCTTCGCCATTTATATTTTACGCCAAAAATGTGGTGTTTATGGTAATTTGGCGTCTCGCTTTATGAAGCTGTTTATTGCTGCTACTGGATACGGAAAGTCGTTAATTTTCTTGTTTTTCGGGAGTATTGAAGCGAGAACATAATCAAGCATGTATTTGTTAAAGCCGGGTGCGTCTATACACTCGGTTGGTCTGTTCATTTCGGAAACTCGCTAAAGCTCGTTTCCGACTGGGAACAAATCAACCCCCGGTTTAACAAAATCCATGCTTGATTCTATAAGTCTTATCATGTCCTCTTCTTCTGACTGTGCTGTAAATACAGACGAACGTGAGTACTCAAGTACTAAAATCGTCATTCATTTCTCCACCAAAACCATAAGAGACGATTCTAAAGAGTGGTCAAAACATAGGGTTTGGTGGAGATATAAAGAAGTTATTTTTGAAAATATTTAATTTACGCATCATATCTGGACCACTGTGTATAAAGCAAAAGTGTATGTAATACATTCAAATAAATAAACCCCCCTTTAACCCATTCCCTCGAATTGACGCCTTCTGATGCCTCTGTAAATGTTACTTTTTGAAACCATTTGCTCCTTAGGAGCAAATGCTCTATTTATCACAATGGTTTCAATACTACACAGTTTTAAAACTTTCCTTTTCCCTAATAAATGCTCCTTTTTGGTAGATTGGTCCAATGAGGCTGGGTCTAAAATAGCATATGAAGTAATGAGTTAAAAGATATATGTCTGCTCAATGTGGGTCTGATGCAGTTCTGGTTACATGTACTTCTGACTCGAGCATTATTTTGAGAAACTGTTGGAAAATTGTAAAACGGCTTGTATCGGTAAACGTAATCAGAAAAAAGGTCCAGTCATGGGTCTGTAAGTCAGGTGGTAGGTTAGTGCAGGTCATACGGGGGCGTACTGCTTTACTTATGACCTGCATTAAGCAGCCACCTGTTTTGTTACACTCTTATGTTCAACAAATGAATGTCCGCGTAGGGCAGGTTTTACTGTATATTCCTTGGGAAGTTTATGGACGATGAATTCAACACCAGCATTAGTACTACAGTTTCTGCCATTGTTTTCATTGTTCGAAAAATAATATTCACATATTCATTACTTCTTAATGAATATTCACGAGGTAAATTGTAAATGGGTCAATAATAATTTGTCTTAACCCTTCGCTTGCTATTCACGTCAATATACCTAACTGTAAATAATGAAGACCCAGATGAGACAGCTCCGGCAGGAGCTGTCTCATCAGGGTCTGCACTATTTACAAGTTTATTATGCAACCAGTGCACTCCACAGCAGTGATTGCACAGCGAAATACTTGTACACAGTGAAGATATATGTAATTATATAACAGGGCATGGGTAAAGAAGGAGAAATGTATTTTAAAATTCAGCAAGCGAAGGGTTAAGAAATTTCTTAAGTTTAATTGTGATTTCAGATCAAGACACCTGCAGATTGGTTTGCATGGTTGAACAAGACGGCAATTCCATATCTCTTCCCGGAAAATGACTTCAGTGATAACGCCCTCCATTGGACTACCAAGCAGTATACCACAGGGCTGGCCAATTTCCGTTTGGGACCGCCACGTCTGCGCCAACTGAGAGTTGAAAAAGGTTCGTTGTTGAATGAAGTTCGTCTGCAATTAGGGCAACAAATATCAATACCAAATATGGAACCCAGTATAAAAGTTTATGCAATAGTTTGAGCTGTGTTGTTGAAGCCCCATTGGGTACTAACAGTATGAAAATACATGTACAGTAAAATCTCGCTAACTCGAACACGTAAATAAATATCGTTATCTGTCTTTAATATCTAACCTGCTGAATATTTAAAACTAGCTCCGGCCTTTGTTAATATTAGTTAAGCAAACTTTGTATCAAAATTTAGCGCTGCAGAAAATAACTTTCATGACAAATCTGCAGCTTCTGATCAAAGGGCTCCCGGTGAAGTGTTTTGATCTAGGTCTGCGCTGTTTGCAAATATGTTGTATACTCGGTTCGCGCCGTGCAGAAATAACATTTGGCAGCTTTATGTACGACTTTCACAATACATATTAACCCATTCCCTCATATTGACGACTCTTGACGACTCTGTAAAAGTCACTTTGTGAAACCATTGTGATAAATAGAGCATTTGCTCCTATAGCAGCAAATGCTCTATTTATCACAATAGTTTCAAACTACAAAATTCTAAAACTTTCATTTTCTCTAGTTAATACTCCTAATACTCCTAAAATAGCCTATGAGGTAATGGGTTAAGGCAGTCATCTACGTAAAACTTCTGAATTATAATTTACTTAAATTTCGTATTGGCTAGGTTTCATTTTTATCTACATTTGAGGATCACAATCATAACAAGCATATAAACCAAGATCAGCAGCCGGGTAGACATTGCGCCTGATCAGATACTACACTGTTTGTAGTGTTGGATGATGGAACACTGCAATGATACTGCGTGCCATATAGAAAACCGCGATCAGACGCTGTAGATTAGATACAGTAAGCGGTGTGTTTTGCAGTTTAACCCTTCTCTTGCTGAATTTTGAAATTCATATCTCCTTCTTTACCCATGCCATGTTGTATAATTACATATAACTGTGTACAAGTAGTTCGCTGTGCAATCACTGCTGTGGAGTGCACTGGTTGCACAATCAACTTGTAAATAGTGCACTATTTACAGGTAGGTATATGGACGTGAATAGCAAGCGAAGGATTAGACAGCATCGAACGCTAGATTTCTCACGACACTGCTCATATAAAGTATAGTTGTATTTTCACTGAATTTAATTATTTTTAATCCTATGGTCCATCTATACCCCTTTATATGCCTGTGCAAACAGAGTAGACCCAGATCAGACGGCGCCCCTAGGTCTACTCTGTTTGTTTATGGGATTATATAGATCAGATTCATGTTGACAAACATGGCGTTCAAATATTAGTTACACGTAAAAATACAAATAGCCTATATAATTTGTGATACTTATATAGATAATATTTCATTTACTATTAATTTTTACTAAACGCGTTTACTAAATAATATGACAATGTTTGCTGGGTGTCATTGTAGTCAACGGTAAAAGAACACAAGTGAAATATTATTTTTATAGCATGGCACACAAAGAATGACAAACATGTGTTTTCCCTCTATTTACATTTCGACTTTTGAGAGAAGTGTGAGGTTAGGACGTCCGTAAACCGGTTTAAACCCCCAGTGGTGTTTTTGCTGCTGACCGTGCCAAGGCGGTACTCTCTTTGTCACCCTTCCTTTTGTTTGCCTTGCGTCTTTGTGCTTTTGGTTTGTTCATGTTGTGGAACGTTTGTCCCTGTTTCTTGTGTGTCTTTTGGTATTTTCTGTGTTCATTTCGTGTGTGTGTGTGTGTGTGCGTTTGGGTGTGTGGTTGTGGGTGTGTGTGTGTCATGCTGTCTATCGGTGTTTTGGTGGTGGTTGCGTCTTGCATGTGGCTTTGCCTGCTTGACTTTACTACTTTTCCATTTATAAGCACAATAGTGTTGTTTGTGCAGTGTGGCGGCGGTGAAACGTCTCCCCGTACATCCAATCAATATTGTTTTCTTCCTCTTGCAGGAATTGCTCTACATTCAATGTGTTTCCTCATACCTTTACACCGTACTTTGCACTTCATGGTGGCTTCCGTACTCACCGACATATTGTGTGACTATTTTAATTTCCCTTTTAAGATTTGTCCTCTGCGTTTTCTCTAGTGTGACTTTACCTTATTTGTGTTTCTTCTTACTTTTTACCCATTCAATGTTTCACTATTCAATGTTTCATTCATATTCTTAGTCTTCTTTATTTTTGTCATAACCTCTGGTATGTTTTTTATTATTTTACACCACTTTTCGTTACATACGTATGTCGCTTTTTACAGAAGGGTGCTACAATTACTACACAAAATATGAATAGTCTCCCTAAACTCAAAATGAATAACTTAAACTTACATTCTGTGTCTTCCGTTCAGATTCCTCATAACCTGGCTAATTTCCAATCACTACAGCCGTCAGTTTGTATTAAACCTCTAAAATTGTCTTCTGCTTCATCTTTTCATGTTCCCTCTTCGGCTATTAGTAACATTTTTCATAATGGACCTAAAATCGTTTTGTCTCCTTTAAAGCAATCTATCATTCGTTATAGTAAAGTCCATCTAAATTTACATTATTTGAACAAAAGACATAGGGTGTATCCAATAATTACTAAGTGCAATAGTAAGAGGTGTATGTGTTGCAATTTCATTTCTACTAGATCAACAATTAAATCTCTTGTTAATGGTAGAGTGTTTAGTGTGAAGATTAATTCTGATTTAGACTGAAACTCATCTAATATTATATATGTTCTTACATGAAATACGCCACGTTGTGGCATTCAATATGTAGGTCAGACAGGACGTTCTTTAAAAACTAGGTTTCGTGAACACAGTTACCATTGCCGGATCAAAAAAGTACGCAATTTTCTTTACCAGCATTTTCGTCATACAGGACATTCTTTCAAATATGTTTCGGTTCAACCAGTAGAACAAAATTATTATGATTCTAAAACTACTGGTAGTTTAAAATCTAAAGCTCGTTTTATCACAGAGCTAGACTGGATAAAGAAATTACAAACACCTTTTCCTTTAGGCCTTAATGATAACATTTTCCAAAGCGGCAACATTTCTAAAGATCCTAGTATCGATATTTTCTCTATATTTTCTATTCGAAAACGTAAAAGTAGATCACATGGCAGACGTAGAAATGGTAATATTAAGCGTAAATTACGTCGTAATATGTCTATTCATGATTTACATACTATTCTAAAACAAACTGATAAACATTCTATGTTATCTTGTTTATCGTCTTTACCCTTTTCCTGTCTTAAGTCAATAGACGAAGAGGCTGATAAAATCTATATGCGTACAGATCCGTTAATTAATACTGCCTCACTTATACAAAGTTACACACAGCATGTTCTTCGTCCACGTATTGATAAAGAATCTGAACATAAAAGACATTTTCTGAAACTTCAGTTCCTAAATAAAGGTATCGATTTTATTGATACTCAAAGTATATTTCGTGATAAGAATGTAATCGATGCTATTCCCAAATATTTCATCAACTCTGAATCACCTATCATCTGTTATAAATATAATAAACCTATTAGAAATGTTATTTTTAACTACAATAAAATTGTCTCTGACTTAAATATTGATGTTAATACCCCTATTTCTTGAGATTGTAGCATTTCTAGATTTTGCTATAAACCTGTTGGTCATGTCATTACTGGTAATTTTGATATCATTAAGGATAAACGTCTCAGGACCCTCCTAACTAAAGGACCTAAATATAGATTACCTTCCCTTATTGATTTTGACGCTTGTCGAACTCATATTGCGGAAGCTATTCAAGAATTCTGCATCAAATGGTGTCGACGAGAACATGCTGATGTTAATGCCCTTTCGGATTGGAAGAAATGTATTTTCGATATTATTGATACGCGAATAACCTTTTACAAATCTAATTACCATCTTTTACCACCTCGACCTAGAGTTACATTTCGCTACTTGAAGAAAAACATTTCTAATTTTCATTCAGATTTTGTTCTTGTTCCTGCTGACAAGGCATCTAACAATGTAATCATTATTTGAAGATTGTATTATGTTGATGTTTTAAAGAAGGAGCTAACTGATTCAAAAACTTATATATCAGTTCAAACACCTGAAAAAGATATAGTCTCGGAACATGTAAAAATGTGCAATAATTTTAAGTCTGGTCCTAACATAAAACAACATAAACTTTCTACTTTGTACTGGATTCCGAAACTACATAAAAACCCTTATAAGTCGCGTTTTATTGCCAACTCTAGCTGTTGTACCACTACTAAATTATCTATACTTTTGACGTCCTGTCTTACTACGATCAAAGAACATGTTAAACGCTACTGTGATAAAATATATGAAAATTCTGGTATTAATGTTTTTTGGTCCATAAAAAATTCAAATGATGTTTTAACAAAACTTGAAAATGAACAGTATAACATTTCTTTACTGAGCTCTTATGATTTCTCTACACTCTATACTACTCTACCTCACCATCTTATAAAGGATAAACTTATTAAATTAATAGAAAAAACCTTTGCCAGAGAAAACAAAATGTTCATTGCTTGTAATGTTCAACGTTCATTCTTTTCGAATTCAGAAGTTGAACATTACACAATGTGGACTTGCCTTGATGTTTGTAGATCTCTTACCTTTCTTTTAAATAATATATTTGTGCGTTATGGGGATACCATATATCGTCAAGTTGTTGGTATACCCATGGGTACAAATTGTGCCCCTCTTGTTGCAGATTTGTTTTTGTATTGCTACGAGAGGGATTTTATGCTTAGCTTAAAACCTGATACACAGACCGATATTGTTAATGCTTTTAATAAAACTTCAAGGTATTTAGACGATATTTTGAATTTAGATAATCCTTATTTTGATACTATGGTTTCTTCAATCTACCCAAAAGAACTGTCTTTAAACAAAGCTAATCAATCTGACATTAATGCTTCATTTTTAGATTTGAATCTTTCAATTACAAATGATAAAGTTTCGTCCAAAGTATACGATAAAAGAGAAGATTTTAATTTTAAAATTGTTAATTATCCTTTTCTAGATGGGGATGTGCCACGTTCTACATCTTATGGGGTTTATATTTCTCAACTTATTAGGTTTGCCCGAGCCTGTTCTTTGCTTGAAGATTTTAACAGACGTAATTTAGTTATAACTGATAAACTTCTTAAGCAAGGTTACAGATATCACAAACTTCGGAAAACCTTTTCTAAATTTTATTATCGAAATTTACCCCTCATTAGTAAATATAATTGCAATCTACGGACGTTACTGCGACAAGGCATTTCTCAACCAGAATTTTATGGGGATGTTATCTACAAACTTAGGAAAATTCGGGGTCATATCCATTTTCATGATTTGTTTATAAAACGCATTAAAACATTTAAAAAGAAAGGTTATGATCCTATTATATTGCAACACACTGCATGTTTGGTTATCGACCCTTTTACAGTCGGTAGCTACGCTTCCCTCTTTGCTTGCGCGATGACAGGCCGAAGGTAGTACTCTATGATGGTATACTCTTAAACTTGGATACAGGAGGAGCTTACCAGACTCATGTATTACTTTTTCCCTGTCGTGCCCTTAACGGCTTACCTGCAGGTGCTCTGACTTCAGCAAAGTCATTGAGTACATATTTGACGGATTGTCACAGTTATTATGCTATGTTTTACATGTTGTCCTGTGTTCACCGTCGTCTATGTTGTGGGTAAGTCCAGCGGGGATACCTTTATTTACAATATTTGTAAAGCTAGGGTGACTTTGAGAGAAGTGTGAGGTTAGGACGTCCGTAAACCGGTTTAAACCCCCAGTGGTGTTTTTGCTGCTGACCGTGCCAAGGCGGTACTCTCTTTGTCACCCTTCCTTTTGTTTGCCTTGCGTCTTTGTGCTTGTGGTTTGTTCATGTTGTGGAACGTTTGTCCCTGTTTCTTGTGTGTCTTTTGGTGTTTTCTGTGTTCATTTCGTGTGTGTGTGTGTGTGTGTGTGCGTTTGGGTGTGTGGTTGTGGGTGTGTGTGTGTCATGCTGTCTATCGGTGTTTTGGTGGTGGTTGCGTCTTGCATGTGGCTTTGCCTGCTTGACTTTACTACTTTTCCAATTACCTACGTCATTTGCGTATTATATAACACGTGTGCAGTATAACTATAAGCTCACATGTTGTTACTTTTATATAAACTGTGACGAAAATAAAGGATCTGTTCTGTTCTCTTCTATTCAACAGTTAGAACTCGTTATATAAATTTGGATACAAGCAGCGTCATGTGAACAACTTTGAAGAAAGCAGAACAGTATTGGCTGGAGTTCAATTAAGAAATGAATGACGTGCTTCCAGTGTTCATGAGGTTATGCAACGCATAGCTTTACGAGCAAAGTTAGTGAAGCCCGAAGGGCTTCACGTGAATCTTTGCTCGTAAAGCTATGCGTTGCATAACCTCATGAACACCGGCAGCACGTCATTTATTTCTTATATTTATATTCCATTGTATTTCTTATATTTCAACTCAAACCGGTATTGAAATGAACGTTCATGGGAAAATGCAACTTTCTTTTTAGAATAAGGTTATATAAGGACGTTGCAGGGCGAATGTAAATATTATAAAATAGAACCTCTTGAACCGTTTACCTGATGAATATTCATGTAAGAAGTAATGGCATCATGATTCATGACTATTAATTATGTTTATTTATTAAAATAAAATGTCATATAAACACATTGTAGTTTAGCCAAGTTAGCAACTGTAGAATCAGATCTAAGACGGCTCCTATAGGAGCCGCCTGAACTGGGTCTACTCTATTTGCAGAGACGTTGAAATGCGTCTCTATAATGTAAATGGTTAAAGAGACTGCACAAACTACATTATGTATGTCCTATGATAGAATCAAAATGTTGCCAATGTGTTTGTAGAGACCTGTTACACACGAGAATTTGGAGAATTGGAGTGCTATGGAGAGTATGGATTTTTCAAGGAGGATGAGAAGCCGTATTGTGTGGGCTGGACCGCCCTCCCCTGTCCTCTCGGAGTCAGTGTCACATCCACGACACTCTCAGCTTGGGAACATATCTCAGGTATAGCGGGTTCGATCAATCAATCCGATGTTCAAAGTCTAATCTTTGAATATCTAACACTTTACTCCATGAATATTTATGTAAATTCAAATGATGTATGTATAAATATTAGGTAGCTTAATATCATAATCACATATATTTACATTCGCCCTGCAACGTCCTTATATAACCTTATTCTAAAAAGAAAGTTGCATAACCTCGTGAACACCGGAAGCACGTCATTCATTTCTTAAATATAAGAAATACAATGGAATATAAATATAAGAAATAAATGACGTGCTCCCGGTGTTCATGGGTTATTCAACGCATAGCTTTACGAGCAAAGATTCACGTGAAGCCCTTCGGGCTTCACTAACTTTGCTCGTAAAGCTATGCGTTGCATAGCCTCATGAACACCGGAAGCACGTCATTCATTTCTTAAATGAAAAATGAAAATGTTGGCCCTAGTAAAAACTGTAAAAGATTTATTCCATATGCAAACAGAGCAGACCTAGAGCAAAAGAGCAAGGCCTATTCTGTTTGCAAATGCATTCAAATGCGTATCTATGGAGTAAAAGGGTTACAAAAGAGCTGATCTACTTCATGTGCCATAGTTCAAACATTAACTATTAAACTGTTGAATTTTCAAATGGACTATTCCAAAAATCAAACAGGTCAATCTTACGGTGAATATATAGGGATTTTTTAACTAAATGTGTAACTAACCTGACTAACAGCACATACCCTGATGATATGTCTCCTCTAGGAACCCACTCATCTGGGTTTACACAGTTTGCAAAGGACATTGGTGATTCGTTTCCTGTATTGTTAGTGTTTAGCATGGTTGTTCCCCAGTAGCTACAGCCATCAAACGTCTGATTCACCATGATATATACAGCTTGAAATGTACAAATAGTTTTAGCACTGCGCACTGGTAAAAAATCTTGACTTACATATTTTGAGAAGATTTTGAAACAATAGAGGATTATTACATGGTTTGTGTCGTGCAATAACATCTGTAGTGTCCCCGAGGAATGTTGTTGTCCCGAACCCTAAGGGTTAAACTAGGTTAATAGAAGTCCAAACTAGGTTAAATAGATACTTAACCCTTCTCTTGCTGAATTTTAAAATACATGTCTCTTTCTTTACCCATGCCCTGTTGTATAATTACATACATCTTCACTGTGTACAAGTATTTCGCCGTGCAATCACTACTGTGGAGTGCACTGGTTGCACAATCAACGTGTATATGTATATGTACTTCACAACAGCAGGTGTTAAGTGCTTGTGTGGCGGCCGTAAAGTGTTGTTATATTTTCTGGCTCTTCAGGATCATTAGTTTTGATGATATTAGTTTTGAAAATTGAATACTGCTTAAGCCGGTGCAAGGGGGCGTGAGTAGTGGTGCATTTTTAATTACTACTCATGAACAGACTCAATAAAACCGAGTCTGCAATTTTCTCTTTTTGTATTTCTACTTTTGCTTTCAAAGGATCACCCATTTTCAGAATATTTGTAAATAGTACAGACCCTGATGAGACAGCTCCTGCAGGAGCTGTCTCATCTGGGTCTTCACTATTTACAGGTAGGTATATTGACGTGAATAGCAAGCGAAGGGTTACAGTTAAAAGCATGTTTCTAATCATCTAAACACAGGGACATCATATAGAACGTATGTCGTTGTAAGGAAAACGATTGATTGTATAAGTACCTTTTACAAAGAATTTCATTGCATATATCTACTACTAAGAAGTGATCGTTCTCGGTACCTCTAAAATATTCGCAGCGTTGATCTAGCATTGGTCAACATGCTATATATCACTCATGTCCAAGGTTTATATTAGGTCCCGTAATTATAATTAAATTCGGCCAGCAACAGTGCGTGAGCATGAGAATCACATTGTTATGGGTAACCGTGATTACAAAACACGTTTTATGCACGAATGTCCGTTCTGATATTTAAAATTCTGAAGGGAGGTGATCCCCCGAAAGCAAAAATTGCAACACAAAAAGAGAAAATTGCAGACTCGGTTTTATTGAGTCTGTTCATGAGCAGTAATTGAAAGTGCAACACTGCTCACGCCCCCTAGCACCGGCTTAAGCGGTATTCAATTTTCAGAACAAGAAGTACTGAAATTCATGATCTCGAAGGACCAGAAGGTATAACAACACTGAGAATGAAGTACGGGGCGACGTTTTACGGCCGCCACACACGCACTTAACACCTGCTGTTGTGAAGATTATAAATTCTGAAGGGAGGTGATCCCCCGAAAGCAAAAATTGCAACACAAAAAGAGAAAATTGCAGATTCGGTTTACGGCATTCATAGCACTCATTTTGTCACACTAAGTAATCATAAATACTTGCTAACATTCAGCACTCTATCGGAGAATTTGTGACTGCCTTTACAAACAGTTTGGAACTATAACTCGGCGTCACACCAGGATCAAACTGGTTGTAACTTCGACAAGAGATGTGTGGTAAAAGTCACTTTAACACTGAAGTAGGCGTAAATATTTGCAGACCCGTTCCCTCATATTGGAGCCATAGGAGCAAATGCTCTTTTTATGACAATGGTTTCAAAACTACACAAATTTTCCATTTGTCTAGTAAATGCTACTTTTCGATAGATTTATTCAAGCAGGGTGGGCCTAAAATAGCAAATGAGGTAATCGGCTTACGCCGTCTGACGAAGTCCTGGAGGAGCCATCTGATTAGGGTCTGCTCTGTTTGCTTTTCAAATAATATAGATCTGGTCTTACAGTTATTGCCATGGTAGAACAGTTTCCATCTTCTTAATGTCATTATAAAACTAAAGCTAATTTATACGTTCACTCCATGAATATTTATTTAAGAAATGACATTATGAATATCAATTAGATGTTGTTTTTATAATGGTTCATGACACAGGAAAATTTACCCATGACAAAAACTGTTGAATCAGATGTACAGGGTGTTTCATAAAATATGAGATACAATTTCAACCCATTGCCTTTTTTCGTTTGGGAATTAAAAGGGAAATATTTGACATGTTTATACATGTAATTTTTATATGATTTTTATAAATCACAATTACCTATAAACAACACCAGTTTATAGCATATACTAAAAAGTAATGGCGTCGCACCATCTCCACACGTTTCATGAAATTTGAAATGGCAGTCTTGCACTTGTCACCTGTGATCTTTTAGATTTCACGCTTAATTGATAGTTTAAGCTCATTCGTTGATGTCGGCTGCACTTTGTAAAACTTTTCCTTGAGATAATGTTATATACAGACAGAGCAGATCCTAACCAGACGGTTCCTACAGGATCTGCTCTGTTTGCAAAGGCATTAAATTGAGTATACATGGCTTAACCCTTCTCTTGCTGAATTTTAAAATACATTTCTCCTTCGTTGCCCATGCCCTGTTGTATAATTACATATATCTTCATTGTGTACAAGTATTTCACTGTGCAATCACTGCTGTGGGGTGCACTGGTTGCACAATCAACTTGTAAATAGTGCAGACCCTGATGAGACAGCTCCTGCAGGAGCTGTCTCATCTGGGTCTTCACTATTTACAGTTAGGTATATTGACGCGAATAGCAAGCGAAGGGTTAAAGGGAAATATTTGACATTTTTATACATGTAATTTTTATATGATTTTTATAAAACACAATTACCTATAAACAGCATCAGTTTATAGCATATACTTAAAAGTTATGGTGTCGCACCATCTCCACACTTTTCATGTTTGTAATGACAGTCTTGCACTTGTCACCAGTGATTTTTCGGAGTTAACGGGTAATTGATAGTTTAAGCTCATTTGTTGATGTCGACCGCACTTTGTAAAACCTTTCCTTGAGATAATGTTATATACAGACAGAGCAGATCCTAACCAGACGGTTCCTACAGGATCTGCTCTGTTTGCAAAGGCATTAAATTGGGTATATATGGCTTAAAAATGAGAATTATTGCAGGTGTGGACGTATGGGGTTTGCCTATGCCTGGTCAATTGTCAACGTACAGCGGCGGTGGTTACATGACGTCCATGTACATCAATCGGAATGCTTCAGTTGACATCGTTGACGAGTTGTTCAACAACCTTTGGTTGGATAGAAAAACACGTGCCGTGTTCTTTGAGTTTACGCTGTATTGTGCTAGCACAAATATATTCACATATAACATGTTCTTAACGGAGTTTCCACAAACAGGAGGTGGATTCACTACCCACTTTGTCTACCCAATGCGCTTATATACCCATCAGGGCCCAACGGGCACATTTATACTAATTTGTGAAGTGATATTTGTGATTTTTATAATTGTATTCCTCGTCAAGATCTGTGTACGATTTTACCAACAAAGGTGTTCGTATTTCAAAGCATTCTGGCAAGTCTACGAACTAGTAATGCTGCTTTTTGCTTTATCTGCAATCGTGATGTTTGGATTTAGACTTGTGTTCACTAACCTTACTATAGACAAATTCAATGAAGATATAACGTTGTTTGTGAACTTTAGTCATATCGTTTTCTGGGATCAAATGTTTGTGACAATGATGGCAACACTGACCTTCATGGCGACGATTAGGTTCCTGGAAGTATTTTCAACATCCAAGAAAGTGAGTGCAGTTGTAAAGATCTTCAAGGACTGCGGCAGGGATCTGTTTTGGTTCGGCACCACTTTCTTATATATAATAATAGGATTTGCCGGATGGGCATTTTTACTGTTTGGATCTAATTTATATGCATACATGAACCCGTATATGAGTATAAGAAATTTATTTCTGGTGTTTCTGGGTAAGACTAACTTTCCCGAGTTGATTGCAGTTCAGCCAGTCCTGGCTAAGGTCTTCTTTGTCCTTTACGTTATGGCTATTATATTCTTTGTCTTGACAATTTTCATGTCCATTCTCGGTGGCAGTATTGACAGTGTCATACATGATACAAGAGAGGACAAGAAAGAAGACTTGATAGAGCATTTAATGCGCCGATTTAAAACTCTTATCGTAAAGCCGGGTACTAAAGCAAGTGGACGCACGGTGCCAATAGAAGTGAGCCCAGTGCCATTGGAAGACATCACGAATGAGCAAGGGGGCAGTTCGTGTCCTTCTGCAGACACAAAAGGTGATCTTAGCCCTTTACTCCATAAATACGCATGTCTACACCTTTGCAAACAGAGCAGACCCAGATCAGACGGCTCCTATATGAGCCATCTGATCAGGGTCCGGTCTGTTTGAATATGATAATTTATAATCTAGAAATGACTCTACAGTTTCTTGAATGGCCAAAAACTCATATGTCCATGTGCTATTATAAAAATTAATCTAATTAATATTCATGATGTGATAATTTCTTACTTGAATATTTATCAAGTAAAGGTTTAGATATCGAATAATCACTGACTGAATACACCCGCACAATGCTGTTGTCTTTTCTAACTGCAGTCTGGAACATTGTTTTATTTTCGATTTGTTCAGTATGCTAGATAAATGACAAATTGAATGTCAAATAGTTTGGACCCAAATGAGCGGCTGAGCTAACCCTTCCCTTCATATAAACGCCATTTGTAAACAGGGTAGGCCAAGTTCAGACTGTTCCTATAGGAGCCGTCTGATCTGGGTCTGCTTTGTTTAATTTTGTTTTGATATAGGTCCGAATCTACATTTTTTGTCAAAGCAGAACGTTTCCTTGAAAAGTTTATATGATAAAAATGTAGCTAATAAATATTCATGACGTCATTTTATTTCTTACATGACTATTGAACAGGAAAATGTTTTTTATATAGGTTAGAACATGTTTATTTCATACTACAGAATATAGAACTCAAGCAAGCATAGCAAATATATTCCTAATTACCTTAGTACTCTAACAACAAATCTATATCCACCAGTTTGAAACAAAAACTTTGCACCGTTTTGATGACTTTAAAATAAATTGGTATAGTAACAGAAGCAGTTTGGTCTTGGTATGCGATATTTGCCTAAGTTTGTCTGTCCGAACTTTGAAGCTGATTATGGTATCCCTTTTCCTGCCTTATCAAATATGAACATGTCCATTATGACACATATTTAGGGACTTGACAATTCCCGTTATCGATGTGTTCATTTTGACAGTATTGATGTATTTCAGACACAGCCCGAACAACATCTACACTGGTCGACGGCGATGGTGACTCGGATAGATCGACAAAACCGTCATCACATAAGGAAATATAGATACTTAATATTTTGTTAAAGACAAACAAGTTGAATGTATTTTTTAATTAATTATAACACAGATTTCCAGATAAGATGCATAAATTAAAAACATTTTCAGTAGTAACTCCTTTATTTCTCCAACAAACCCCATGTTCTCGAAGAGACGGTTCTAAAGGGTGGTCACAACATAGGGTTTGGTGGAGAAATAACGACTTAACCCTTCGCTTGCTATTCACGTCAATATACCTACCTGTAAATAGTGAAGACCCAGATGAGACAGCTCCTGCAGGAGCTGTCTCATCAGGGTCTGCACTATTTACAAGTTGATTGTGCAACCAGTGCACTCCACAGCAGTGATTGCACAGCGGTATACTTGTACACAGTGAAGATATATGTAATTATACAAGAGGGCATGGGTAAAGAAGGCGACATGTATTTTAAAACTCAGCAAGCGAAGGGTTAAGTATATGAGTACTCATATTAATTTGTTGCTCTGTAACAGTAAATCTCCTCTGACCCGGCCTTTAAGGGGAATAATTCAAATCCGTTTTACGCAAGTGTCTCCTTAATATTTTCCTTCATGTAAGCCCTTTTTAATGCTTCGCAAACAGAGTAGACCGAGATCAGATGGTTCATGTAGGAGTCTGGTCAGGATCCGCTCTATTTGCATATGAAGCTATAACAGATCTGAGTAGGCGAGTTCTACCAATACCAAAAACATCCTGTTTCCATGTACCATTATAAAACAATCAGCTAATAAACCCACATGCTATCATCTTTTCTTGCATGAATATTCAACAGGGAAAGAATTAATGCATAACTTCACGCTGTATTAAATTGTCATCTGTCTTGACCATTACTGTCTTAACCCGCTGTATAAAATTTCTCCTCAAATTTGAATCTGGTGCTTCCAGATCAGCTTACTTCAGATTCCATCAAGTGTTTGAAGAAAATATATTGACAGAGCATACAACACGTTGTGTCTTAGTGGGACTCCAAATTACTAAGGAATAAAGAGCGGCATTGACACTAATTGGAAAGCCGGTCTAGTGAGGTGTAACTGTATATTGTATAACTAATGTGTCCTTTAGCTCATAAATACATTGTCATACTGTTAACCCATTTCCTTAACTAACATTAAGTAGAAAAAAGAAACACTTTAGAAATATATACGTTTGAAGCCAGCATTCAGTAGTGAAAGGGTATATTTTAGAAGAAGATATCGAATGGCAAACTGTGCAGATCCTGATCAGATGGAGCCTAGAGGAGCCATCTGATCTGGGTCTATACTGTTTGCAAATGTTAGTACACACATTAGCCAACATTCAAATTATCAAAATGCTTTCCTAAGATAGGGTCATACAATTATATTCAGAGACTGTGTGTTTTCTGTGATTCCGTTTTTCATTCGGGACAACCATGCGTGACCTTGTCGATTCGAGGTCACTTGGGACATGTTGCAGACAATGTAAACCTACGATCAGCCACTGCGTAGAAAATACGTTCAGTAGTGTTTTATGAAAAGTAGACATAACCTCTCGATGGTTGGTCTGTATGTCAATATGTCTGATACGATTATTTTGTGTCATTTTCAATGAATTTTTTATTTCATTGTAATCCTTATACTTCAAACCTGGATCACTTGTAGATTGCAACAAAAACAAGTGGGCAATACTTATGTAAAGACTATTACTTTGTTTTGTTATATATTAGGTTACTCCCCTTTCTTTCCGATTCTTCAACATCTCCCAGCAGGTGACAATTGTGTTCCTTCGAATACTCTTGTGTGGGAATAAGTGGACAAATCCCCATTGAGTCCACATACAACTAATGAACGTGTATAGCTCGAACAATTTGACCTGGACCCTGACCTACCTTATTTGCATAAATAAAAATTCGTAACATTGCACCTGTCCCGGTAAGCAACTATGCATGGACACACTCCTGATTGTATGGTTTACATATGCACGGGTTTATTTCAGCGCGAATAGACTTCACGATTTACCGGCGGAGTTTTATTTATACAGCGTCATCTCTCTCATTATGTATTCTGCATAAAGGTGAGGGTCCAGGTCAAATTGTTCGAGCTATAAATCTCGAGAAAATGTAACTTCATGGAGCTAGATTATTGTCTCCCCCCCCCCCCCCCCCCCCCCCATTCAAACGCGCTGGACATGATGCTGGGTTCTGGCAATAAGCTGAGAAAATGCTGAGATCATGGGACATAGGCAATCAGTCTAGACCCAGATGAGAGGGCTCCTTATGGATCTCTCTGATAATGGACTGCACTGTTTGCTATACCAATCAATGTCAAATGTTTACACCTGGGCATATCTATTTTGTAGGTCTAAGGACACCAGGGCATATCTATTTTGTAGGACACAGAGTTTACCTAATATGATATGGAACTCTATCAATGCCATTTGTTTTTTTTAGTCTGCAGCGTTTGTCGCCTGCTACACTTTTCATGTTTTTTCATATTTCCTTTGTGTTGCAGAAAACAATCACATAACAAACAGTTTGGACCCAAACATTTTATATAAGTTGATTGAGTATTTTTGATTGCAACGCAAAGATTGTAGGCTATATAATTATAAGTGTTACTTTTTCTGTAAGTTTAGTTACAGTGATATGTGTGTTATTGAACTTACAGGCCACTTCAATAATCCAGATGAGACAGCGAGTATCTCGGGATGCGAGTATCTCGCGGTTTAATAATGATATATGCTGAGTGCTAATTGGCCATGGGTTAACCCATACAAAGCTGAATGTTCAAATGGACTATTCCAAAATTCAAACAGATCGAGCTTATGGTGAATATTTAGGTTTTTTCTAAAGAAATGTGTACCATTACAAACAGTGCAGACCCTGATGAGAGGGCTCCTTTAGGAGCCCTCTCATCTCGGTTTGCACTGTTTGCTAAGGACATTAGTGACTTTCGAATTCAAACAAATGTTAAAAAGCAGCAGATAAGAAATTAAGCACAGTAAAACCTCTCCATAACGGCCACTAAATTACATAAAGTATTTTGTGTTAAAGGCAGGAGGCTGCTTAAAGCAAGGTGAAAGTAAAACGGAATGCTCCTATAGGAGCGTTCTGTTTTACTTTCACCTTGCTTTAACCACCTGCCCGAAATACCAGCTAATTAACACAATTTAGTGGCCGTTATAGTGTGGTTTTACTGCATATACAAATGTGTATAATATAGGATATAACCAAAGTTGTCATTTGAGATGAAATTGTATTGGAATAGTTCGGAAAACATTTCATTTTTTATTGTTTGACTGGACTAGGTCAATACGGCTTCCTATCGAATATCACATAACCACATGGCTGAAAAGTGGTCAGTTGTATACCCTAAGGTCATATGTTGGCGCAAAATATTTTTTTTTCGCTAAATAATGACGTTTGTTCGCCAAATAAGTGAAATTCATGGAAGAAATTGACCACGTATCCCTGACGTCTTGCTATGTTTACAGTGTCGTCAAATATGTGGTCCAACATATGTCAAAGACCAAATAATTCATAAGCGTTGTCTCAACATTTGGACAGGCTAGTTAACCCTTCCAAAGCGGGAAACGAATCACTAATTTCCTTTGCAAACAGTGTAGACCAGATGAAAGGGTCTCTAGATGAGCCCTCTCACCAGGGTCTACAGTGTTTGCCATGTTACACTTTTCTTTAGAAAACACACTATATTTTACCATAGGCTTGACCTGTTTGAATTTTGGAATAGTCCGTTTGAAAGTTCAGTATTGTAATGGTTTTGTAGGATACATGTTTAACATAGTTTCTGGTCTTATCAGCAAACCCTAGTTTTACGAAAACACTTGTGGCCTAGTACCGTGTTGAACGCTTTGGCCAATTTAACCCTTCGCTTGCTGAATTTTAAAATACATTTCTCCTTCTTTACCCATGCCCTGTTGTATAATTACATATATCTTCACTGCGTACAAGTATTTCGCTGTGCAATCACTGCTGTGGAGTGCACTGGTTGCACAATCAATTTGTAAATAGTGCAGACCCTGATGAGACAGCTCCTGCAGGAGCGGTCTCATCTGGGTCTTCACTATTTACAGGTCGGTATATTGACGTGAATAGCAAGCGAAGGGTTAAAGCACGACATTTAGGAAATGAGCTCAGCTTTACGAAGACAACAATTTGACATATACAAGCAGTGTAGACTCAGATCAAACGCAAGGTTTAAAACGCGTGGTCTGATCAAGATGATCACTGTTTGTCACACAAGTCAATGAAACAGAGTAGACTCTGATTGGTGGCTAACAGGGTAGAACCAGACCAGGCAATGTACGAGTATACGTGGAACCTGTAGAGAACAATCAACTCTAGGTCTCTAGGGACACTGATGCAAACCGGACCAAAGACAGGCTCTCTGGTGTACACACTTAAAGCATACGGTTCAGCTTAGGGTTTATGCATATATTGCAATCTGGTCAACAGAATGTACCATAGTTCCGGACAATGTTGACATGTGCAAATAGGTGGGAGCTAGTGTGAACATTACATTTAGTCTATAAAAACTTCCAACAATGCACTTGATACCTAAACTACATAAACTCATACACATAGCGTTACATTGCCATTTCGAGTTCATGGACAGCTACAAATCGTTCAAGTTTTAAACCTTGACCTAAAATTAAAGAACACCTAAAACTGAATTGTGATAAAGTACGACAATTCTTGAATATATTTACTTGCTTCTCTAGTTTAGCCAATTAAGAACTGGGATAAAGTTTTATCTTAATCACAACAAAAAATGTGAACGAATTAGTACATACGATTTGTTCTATTTTATACTCTACCACATGATCTTGCCAAGACTAAACTTAAAATTCTTATTCAACAAAATGTGTTTGTGAAACACTATGCCCCGATATGACCTTTGACCTTGATGTGTGACATTGACCTTAATAAGTCACCCCTAACAATGTTCGTCTTCATAAGATCCATAAGAATCTCCTTGTACATGTATTTATATTGTCTTCTGTTTTTAAAATGTCGGTGTATAAATATTTGGTGCTTATTAAGTCATTTATTTTTATGACGTCACTTGTTCACTGTTTCCGTTTATTTGAATATTTGTTCCTGACATTGTGTATTTTTCTGGAGAGGGGGTCTTACTTTACATGTTGACTTGTGTGAAGGTTGGATAAGCGTGAAGCTGGATCCCCACAGACCTGGTTTCAGCCCCAGTAGCCTTTTTGGACCACTGACAGTTCCAAAGCGGTACTCCTACTTTCACCCTATGGACTACTTTGTTGTTTATATGGTTAATGTTTTATGTCTTGATGTGCGTTCCGTGACGATTTGTCTTGCAATTGTGCTGATTCTTGTTTCATGATGTTTGGTGCCGTGCCTGTTTGTGTGTGGCTCTACCTGATTGATTTTCAACGTTTTGTGTACCCCTCGCCGTTCTTCTGGACACTATTTCTGTGCATTATTGATATGTCATGTCGTCAATGAAAAAGTAGTAAATGGAAAAGTAGTAAAGTCAAGCAGGCAAAGCCACATACAAGACGCAACCACCACCAAAACACCGACAGACAGCATGACACACACACACACACACAAACGCGCGCGCACACACACGAAATGAACAATGAACACAGAAAACACCAAAAGACACACAAGAACCAGAGACAAACGTTCCACACATGAACAAAATCACAGCACCAAAACGCAAGGCAAACAAAAGGAAGGGTGACAAAGAGGAAAGTCAAGCAGGAAAAGCCACACACAAAACGCCACCATCACCAAAACACAAGTTTGAATTCCCATGAAAACCAATTAAGCACAACAGATATGTTTCTGCGTCTCTATGATGGGGATTTCATAAGTCAGAAACCTGGTGCATAGACAGGTGCTACCAATGTCTTCTATAAAATATCTCGATATTTGGATGTACATATAATGTATAATATTGCTAATGTAGTTTTGATGCAATGTTTCTCAAAACAACTTCAGTTAAAAAAAATAAAATTAGTAGGATATTTCAGCAGCTTTAAGACTTAGATTTGGCTACTAATAATGAACTTATATCTTTAAACAACTCTATGACAAACGGGATGACTTTGACTTTATATAGTTAATTACTTTCATCTAGATTGAAATGTTCCTCGTGCATATTCAATCACAGTTTACCCGTCAGCCGTAAAATGTTCCAATTTCACTTTTTCCCCAACACCACTTAAATCATAGCAAATTGTCCAATAAAAAGCATACTAGGGACATTCATTGTGTAATGCAACTGATGGTTTATTAAGAAACAAACAAATGAATTACCATAACTTTTAATGATTTCCCTCAAAGTACTCTTCCCCAACCTGTATGCAAGTTTTTAAACGGATTTTCATCCTTTACGTACGGGTATACATGCCACAACACCCTGTGGACTGTAAAATATGGCATACATAATCTTCTTTGCACTCGGAATCCTCTTGGCAATACACGGCCTACGGGCATGTTTTCCCGCCCAAATCGTGTTATTCATTTTACGTCGGGGCTAAAAAAAGTGTACCCATGTTTCACCCCAATGCAGAAGTAAGCAAATTTTCTCGCGTTGTAATTAGGGTACATCTTGTATCTTGCTGTAAGATACCACGAACTCTATCAATGTTTTTCTTGGTGACAACTGAGCGTGGTCTTCCTGATTTGTGTTCATCTTCAATTGAAATTTGTCCAGTTTTAAATGGTTTGATCCACTTTGTAATTGTAACTTATGAAACTTCAGTGTTCCCATACACATCACAAAGTTCACGGTATATGTCATTTGCATACACTCCCTGTTTATAACGAACTTGTATATAGCTCCGAATTTTAACGCTTTCTTGAGACCGTTTTCTAACCATTTTGAACGCAGTGTATACGAGTAGACCTGTTCAATGTACATTTAGCAATACATGTATTTATATAACCGACCTACACATATGTGAATTGAGCGTGTATATAAAGGGATTAGCGGCCACGTGCAATGCAAGGAAAATCGAGCGCTAGTTTCATTACATACATGTACTGAATAACCCTCGTATGTTTGCTATAATTGAAATATAGTGGTGATTAATACACCAACAGGACTAAAGACGATATTTGGAAGGATTATTTTGAAAGAATGTTTTAAAAACAAATCTGGAACAGTGAGTTATATGACACCTCTTTTTGCATATTTTCAGGTAAAAATTAAGGTTTTTATTTAACTCTTAAAAAGTGTTGTTTAACATTTATGAACTACACTAGGACCTTTACTTAATAACTGCATTAAAATAAGTGCTTAAAAATTGTTAAAATATAGATTTAATCAATTTTTAATATGAAGGTCAAATTGAAAGAAAGTAAACAAACGGTCATTGCTGGAATTACCTTAACGTTACATTGCCTTCTTTGGCTGTGTCACGTAATCATATATTTCCTATCTCTGTGTAAAACAATTCTCTATATTCTAAATAATAATGGCCGACAGCAATCTGTCTTTAATTGCAATGGGTATTTAGATCTTAAAGAAAACATAATATTCTGTTAGTTTAAACATATTTTATTTCCCTATTTGAGGAATTTGGGTCGGATCACAAGTTCTTAGATTAATATTCTGTTGTTCATATGTTAAATGACCCCATACCTTATAGTGACACCTTTTGACGACTTTGCTAGCCGAGAAGTCCCAGATCAGACAGTTTCTACTCGGTTTGCACATGTATATTTATAGATATAAATTATTTGTTTGCTATAGGTAAACAACGAGCAGTGCACCGTGATTGTACCTTACATTTTGGTACGTTCCACGCTTTAGGGGTGTCGGCATTGCTGCAGTCCATCTAACTAATAGGGGTATACTCACGATTTTCTCATGCAGGTTTTTAATATATAAAACAGACAGAATGCTGATTCTCCCCAAACGTGTAGTGTGTTATTTTTTATGGTTCACTGTTCGTTGTGTACTTCTACCGAATATTGAAAACGTTAGACATGCCCCATATAAAAACACAACTTATTAAATATTTATTATGGGTAGAGTCTTGGAGGAATGATAAACTTTCAATAATCCTGCTTCAACAGGTTGATGTTTCGTGATTTGTTTGTCTATTTTTGGCCATATAGTAATTCTACCGCTCAGTTCATTGTACATATTAACACCCCCCCCGTTTTACAAGCGTGAACACGTGTGTACACTGGTTCTCATGGCGATAACGTCATACTAAAACAGAAACTCATTCATTATTCTAGTTGGGCGGCGTTTTGTTGCACATGCGCACTGGAATGTTTGTCTTCGAAAGTTAGAGTCGTAATATAAAATTTATGAGAATTAGAAAAATGCCAAAAATGCGGCTCGCTGATTGGATGGAAAAGTAGGGCAATCACTAAGTAACCTTTGTTCCGATAAGTACAAAGTCGTTTTCTCTTATTTAAATGTTTTGTCATACAGGACAAAAATAATGCACATTTTATAAATGGTGCTAATTTGCATTTGCCTACTGAGCGCTCAGAATATGAACATATTACTCAGGCCGGTTGATTTTGTGTCAGTATATTGTGACGGAGTGTAGGTTAAAATCCCATGTGCAATGGCGCATGTAACTGACAAATTTACAAACTGAACCCTTCTTCTATGTCATAATTGTTCCATCAAATCGTTCGATAAGCGGTAAATACGTAGACAAACTAATCAACAAGTAGAAAAGTGTTCTTAAAACTGTAACAGGACTGGTGAAAAACATGCAGCCAGACCGGGGATCGAACCCGGGACCCCTCACTTACAAGGCGAGTGCTCTAACCACTGAGCTATCCGAACCGCTTACTGTCTTTCACCCAGTACCTGTACCCGGCCTGTCACACTACTCCCCCTTTTTCCCTGAGATTCTCGCCGAATCTGCAGCAGAAATCATGGGCGTGCACAAGGTCCGATTTTCAAGTTGGGCGCCAACTGTAACAGGACTGGTGAAAAACATGCAGCCAGACCGGGGATCGAACCCGGGACCCCTCACTTACAAGGCGAGTGCTCTAACCACTGAGCTATCCGAACCGCTTACTGTCTTTCACCCAGTACCTGTACCCGGCCTGTCACAAAACTACACTGACCGAGCTTTATGCATTACCGTTCAGTTAGATTACAGCAAATAATATAGACGAATATAAAATTGATCTTTAAGGATTTAATTTAACCTTAAGTCTGCTGAACAACTTATTCTAACACAATGTCCACGACTTACATTTTCAAATTTTAAGTTATAATCAGTTTGTCTACCAAAATGCAACCAGTGTATCAAATGGTTGATACTGATGAGACTTGAAACGGTGTATTTTATAAGAATTACTATGTTAGTAGTTTGGAAGTTCAGCTGTATTTTGGAGAGTTAGAAAAGTTGTTAAATGCGAGCCTTGGTGAGCATTTAACTACTTTTCTGACGAGCCAAAATACAGCTCAAGTTCCAAACTACTAGCATAGTAATTCTTTTATCATGCAACTCCAAGAAAAATGGAGAAAATGGAGAAAATACATGCAGGTATGAATTACGTGACGTCATATTGGCATGCAGTGACGTCATCGACTTTTACAACATAAACAAACTTGATTTAAAACTTTTATATGGACAAATAGTTGAGACAAAGGTGAGCAAATGTGTTAATTTGATGTTTATGTTTAATTATGCCTTTTTCGTCTTTCTGTTTTCTTCCTATTGGCTGAACCAAACTTGCATTCCAGTGGGGTCAGTACACTTGCACTATACCTCACAAAATACAGCGTCGACGTGGAAAATATTATGCTAGTAGGAAGTGACTGTATTTGGTGACGTTGCATGATAAAACATAGATCTTAACCCAAGAACTTTAAATTCAATTCTTACATTTGTCTTAACAAAAGCAATATACACACGATGTTTGTTGCAATATGTCTTTCTTGCTAAGGGTTAATCCGGAAAGTTATTGTTTAACACCAGACTACTTAACCGCCAAACGATCGACAGAGGCTACGTTATGAAACGTCTGAGTCTGACTGTTTTCTTTATTAAGCATCTGGTCGGTCAGAGTTTGAGCTTGCTGATTGATCAGATGGTTGGGAATGAAATTAGACTGAAGCAAAAGGTTTTTATATATCGGGGACAGAATATTTCTTCGACATATTTGGTTAAATTATCACAGTTATTATTGAGCTATATTGGTCATTCTTAAACGGTTTATGCAGATATTAATAAAAAGGGTAAAATTGCTTAAGACATTATTCTTCAATCATTAATTCGTTTTACCATTTAATTTGTGTAGGAACTGGTTCGAACAGTAGTATTGCAACAGGCAATCTGGTACTTGTCTGAATGACCGACATTGATGTTTAGACATAAACACTTTAGATGGATTTTATTGTATCTTTACGAATGTATTATTTCTTTAAGACATATTATTACCTTTAATATAGACGGCTCAGATTTCATTGTACTCATTATACCCCCACAAACGAAGTTTTTTGGGGGGTATACCGGATTTCCCATGTCCGTCCGTCTGTCCGTCCGTCCGTCCGCCACGCTTGTCCGGATCATAATTTCCAAAGTATAAAAGTTATTGACTTCAAACTTAATATAAATAGATTACATTGACCGCAAGTGCAGTGCACAAGGTTTGTAACTCTGTCTTTAGTATTTTTTGAGTTATTGCCCTTTGTTATTTTTCAGTTTTCCGGAGGTTTTTTCTAGACCGTTACAGATATTGAAGTGATATGTGGTATGTGGCTTTATTATAATGAGTTACAGATCAAGTTTGAATTTCGTTACGCTCCATTGATGTTTCACAGAAATACAGTGATTTTACTTAGAACTTTTCTGGAAATTCAGGTTTTCCGGATTTTTTTTCTAAACCTTTACATATATTGAAGTGATATTTGGTATGTGGTTTTATTATAATGAGTTACAGATCAAGTTTGAATTTCGTTACGCGTCATTTATTCTTCACGGAAATACAGTGATTTTACTTAGAAATTTTCCGGAAATTAAGGTTTTCCGGAGTTTTTTTCTAAATCCTTGCAGATATTTATGCGATATTTGTAATGTAGCTTTATAATAATGAGTTATAGATCAAGTTTGAATTTTGTTACACTATATTGATTTTTAACGGAATTACAGCATTTTGACTTTAGGAAATTTCAGGTTTTCCGGAGTTTTTTTCTAAACTGTAGCAGATATTGTAGTGATTTATTTCTATAACCTCTCTCTGCGTCAAATGTGCTAGTGGGGGTATTCATCACCTTTAGTGGTAGTTCTAGTTTTTATTGAGATCTGCATCTTTAAATCTTTCACTGACAAATTCTGTCGTCAACAAACTGAGTCGTCTGCTACAAATTTTAGTTTGTATTATTCCTAATATTGATTAAAAACAATCATAGTAAAACAGATCCTGATGAGACGCCGAATTATGATAAACATTGTCAAGAAAAGAGTTAACCAACTATAGCAGACGCTTCATCTTCGTATAGCAGAAAACCGGAAAATGATGTATATAGGCCTCCGAGTATGGAATCATCTAAGGCGTCATTTTGGACAGCTACGTCATCGCCTTGTTTCAGATTTAACAATATTGTCTGGGAGCCCATGTCATGGCGGTTATCAGTTCCTCTTGCGTATATCTGAGCCTTTACGACGCCGTTGACTACAATGTCGCACCAGACTTCTCTGTTATTATTAGCAAGAATTGATGTTGTAATTAGATATACGCCCGAAACAGGTACAGTGAACACGCCATGATGGTTGTTATAAGCATTGGCCGTGTCGACATTTTCAATTTCGAAAACCAAATTCTGCTTCACTCCGAGATGGTCCATGCTATGTAAGGCGAGGGCAGAGAATGCAACAGGGCTGCCATGGACATTGGTCACTTGACGTATTCTTTGTTTACCAATATCTGGAAATAATGTAAAGGTTCTTCAGACACTATGTACCGCCGAAATGTGAAGTTAATTATTTCGTTGGAAGCTAACAAGAATATAGTTTCGAAAGGATGGAAACATAACTTGTACTGTTATTTGGGCTGCGAAAGCATCCCAACCGTATACAGGCTTGAGTTTTTAACCATGATTTACTGCGTTCCTGTGTTTCTATAAAAGCCAATCTTTTTAATAACCATGGTTTACTGTAGTACTAGTTTTTATCTATATATATTAATTTTATTTATTTCGATTCATATATTTTTCCCAGCGGGCGCACATATTTTTGTCGGGGTTATTTCTTTCTTTTCTGCCCTGGCCCCTTTTCTGCCGTGACCCAATTTCAGTGAATGCTAGTGAATTAGGTATAATTGATTAAAATCACATTCTCAATCATAACCGTCACCGTGGTCTAAGGGTTATAGCGATGTATTAGGAAACGTGAGTTCATGGATTCTATCCTTGATGGAAGCCCAACTATTTTTCTCTCATTTTTTCTTAGCACCCTTAGTTAACGTGGTTTTGCTTTAAAACCAGTTTGTAAAAATATGTCCTTATCCTGTTCGTAATTTAGGGACAATTTAAGTGAAAAAGTTATGGGCATTGAGTCGACCTATTCGAATAATTTCATGTAGTTTGAATGCCTATTTAGCAGTAGCTTTGTGAAGTGTTTGATGGAATTAGTAGTGAATTTCGTATGGTGCTAGAAGTTTTGTGATTTATCATAAATTAATTTTACTTGTAAACATCACTTAATGTGATAATGATTTCTACGTCAGTGTGTTTCAGCAAATGAATAACATTGATCTGTGACGTAATGTGTATTATTGGTGTCATACACGGATATTATGCATCATGGCACATTACAACATTATCCCGTTTCTGCTATTAATTTATACATTACAGTCATGTTTTCCCAATGTATCTGTTAATTAAACGTACTAAACAATATGGCTCCCTCATTTTCTTCTATCCTGCTTAAAGACATGTTAGGCAGCCATTGTATGCTTGCGTAAAACCTTGCTTGTATACGCTTATGGTAAGTTTAAAAATACGATAACGACAAACAGTTTACACCAAGACAAGACGCACAGTAACTGGGTGTATCACTGGGATTTACGTATACTGTTTGACACTTTAAAGGTAAACCAAATGTGTTTGCTACTATCATTCTGACACTGAAAATAAATAGCAGCAAAATATTTTTCGAAACCTTACGAAAACATTTTCTATATATGGATATTTAATCAGCATGCTAAAAGTTCAATAGTTAAACATTAATAACAAATAAAACAGCACAACATACGGCTATGCACACTTCCATGTTTGGGCTTCGCAGGTTTTGCATGCACGTTTGTCTCTTTGTCCTTGTCCTTCTCGAGTTCTTCAATGTTCTTTTCTAAATTTTGTATTATTCTAGTTTGACTACTAATAGTGTCCTCCAACTGTTCAATATGTTTCTGCTGCAGCTCGTTGTCCATTTCTAGTCGGCTAACACGGTGAAATAACTGTACGATTAGATCTCTGTCTGTCATACTATCGATATCCGGCGTTAACGGTAAAATATCCCCACAACGGACAAGTGAACAAAGCACAGAGAAACACAACAAGAACCCCGCCAACATGATGGCTAGCTCTGACGTTGAATGAAATACGTCTGTCAACGTTTAAAGAGATAATGTCACAGTAGTTTAATTTGGGATGATAAGAATGCACTTTGTTATACATGCATGAGTGACATATCTTATCGCTATATTTTAGTAATGTTTCCCCTTTCGTTGAATCCCTTAGCATACCAATTTCACCATAATGTTATAATATTAAAATTATTCAGTTTAAAGTCTTAAGTAAGAAACCTAGAAGTGTGTGCTAGCCCCAATCCAGCATGTGTACCCAATGCGACGGTAATTCCATAATTTGATTCTTATTATCATCAACTTGGAAGTAGTGTTCAATATTTAGCTAAAAGTCAAGATACCATAAACTAAGAAAAACTTTCGCTAAATTTTACTATCGAAATCTCTCGCTTATTGGCAAGTATCAATGTAATCTCAAGCTGCTTCTGCGACACGGTATTTCACATCCTGAATTTTATGATGATGTGATTTACAAACTTCGTAAAATTATTGGACATACCCATTTTCTCACTTTGTTCATCAAATGTATAAAACAATTCATTAAAAAGGGATATGATCCTGTAGTACTACAACATACTGCATGTTTGGTTGTGAACCCTTTTACAGTTGGCAATCACGCTGGCCTCCTTGCATGTACGCCGACAAGAAAGGTTTAGTACTCTATGAAGGCGACCTCTTAAATCCAGAAATGGAAGGAGAACGTCGGATATCTGTACTATTTCATTTTTGTCGTACCCTTTATTACTTTTCTACAGTTACTCTGTTTGCAGCTCAATCATTGAGTACACTAGCGATAGGTGGATACAGTATGTTCAATTAAAAGTTTTTTCGTTATACATGCACTTTACCATTGTATTTGCCGTCGCGGTTGTTGTAGATTAGTCGGAGAGGGGATACGTTTATTTACACTGTTTGTCTTTTAGGGTGGAGATGGAATAAGAGTGAGGTTGGGCGCCCATAAACCGGTTTAACCCCCCAGTGACTTTTGTCACTGACCGTTCCAAGGCGGTACTTCCATCTTCCTCCTATTGTATGTTTGTTTTGTCTTTGTGTGTCTCTTGTTGTTTTTTCTAGTTATGTACATTTGCTGTTTCCTTGTGTTGCTGTTCGGGCGAGTGTTTGTTCTGTATGTGGTGTTTCCTGCATGACTCATTTTTGTACTTTCTTATCGTTGGGATTTTATACAATGTGAAATTTTGTCTCTTTTGTCGACGAGACAGTGGGCATTGAGAAGAACAAGAAAAAGACAACCTGTTTATGGCGTGACAAACGTTGCAATATTAATTTTTCATTTGATAAAAAAATTCTCATTTGATGTTGCGAAAAAATTGTTCATTTGATGTTGCCAAAAAAGTTCTCATTCGATGTTTGAACATTTTTCATTTGATAAAAAATTCTCATTTGATGCTGCGAAAATATTGTTTAATGTTGCGAAAAAAAATTCTCATTCGATGTATGAACATTTTTCATATGATAAAACAATTCTCATTTGATGATGCGAATTTTTTTTGTATTCGATGTTGCGAAAAAAAATTACAATCGATAATTTGCCTCATGAGATAGGCTACTAGAGGAGTTGTAAGCTCGGATTTCATCGGACGATCAAATCAGACTAGCTATCTTTAACACGGACACTTATTGACAAAAGAACATAATTAATTAATAAAATCATTTATCAATTACGCATGTGTGCTCAAGATATATATATATATAAACTAGAAAAATCGAACATTGTCTTCGGTCCCTGTTAGACAAAGGAAAAAGTGCGCGAACTGTAATGCTGTCTCTAAAGATGACATTTTTTCTGAATGACGTCATTCGATACATACAACGTCATACTGCTTTGACAGTTGTGCTAAAAGTCGCGCTGCACCATATGGACATAGATCTAGCCTATAGTTCTAAACAGTTTGAATTCAGATCTAGCATCGAAAATATCGCGACATACAGAATTCGCGTTGTATGATATCAAATTTGATACTTTCATTTTAGCTAAGTTCCTGCGATGCCTAGAAAGTCTATAATGACTGGCCTAATTCGACTTGTTAATAAAGTCTGACTGGCACAGTGACATTCATTGAAGTCTGCAATGAAACCTGTATTTTTGATGCGGGTAAAATAAATTAAAACCTTGCCATTTTGAAATAAAATTGTGCCAATGTATTGGTGAACCTTGAGCCATTTCATCTGTCAGTTAACTGTATATAGATCTAGATCTACTCAATGTGTAAACATACTTTAATGTAACTATGTTATCGGCGACTGTGTGAGAACGTACGCCAACAGTTTGGATTCAGATGAGTCAATATGGTTGAACACTGATTGTATGCACAATGACGCAAACATTATTGTGAGAGTTGGACAATACCCCATCATGTTCTAGTTAACGTGCATAGAAATGGAGAAAAGGGAAATCTTGGGATTGGAACGTTTCCATGGCAACCCCCCAGTTTTCGTAATGATGACCCATACCTACAAATTCGCCCATATCACAGCCAGGTTTTGTCCTAAAACTATAAAACTGGTACCAAATGGAAGATTTTTAGGTTTTATTAAAGTACCTTATTTGCATACAGTACTAATGAATATTAATGAGAACATTAAAAATAGTAAAACAAGTATAGAAATAACGTAAACCTTTCATTTTTTTTATCCTACACATATCAGAAAATAACTTCAAATGCAGTTTAATATGATGACGAAATCCCCAGGAAACAAAATATCCAATTTAAGGACCATAGCATTTATTTTAAGCACCATTTTCACCGTTTCCATGGCAACACCCTAGTTTTCGTAATGATGGTCCGTACCTGCAAAATCGTCCATATCACAGCCAGTTTGTGTCCAAAACCTATAAAACTCGTACCAAATTGGAGATAGGACATTGTGCTTTTATTTCCAGTTTTTTAATGACCTTATTTGCATATTCATGAATATTAATGAGAACCTTAAAAATAGTAAAAACAATATAGAAATAACGTAAATAGTGTAAACTATTCACTTTCTATCCTACAAATATCAGAAAACAAGAAAATGCAGTTTAACCTGATGACAAAATCCTCAGAAAACAAAATATCAAATATGAGGACCAAAACTTTAACATTGTAACTGTTTCCATAGTAACCATTCATTTCACTCTGTTCACACATTTTTGTTCCATATCAATGGAAAGTTTTTGTGCTAACTGTATAAAACTGGTACCGAATTAAAGCTAAGACATTGTGCTTTGGTTTAAAGGCTACACTTAGGCATTACCTTATTTGCATACACATGCATATTAATGAGAATAATTAAAAAATAGCAAAAATACAGAAATAACGTAAACCTCTCAATTTTTATCCTACCAATATCAGAAAACAACTTCAAATGTAGTTTAAATTGATGACAAAATACTCAGAAAGCTAAGTATCTAAATTGATACCCAAACAATGGACTGTAAGTAACATTGTAATGGTTTCCATGGTAACCGATCCTTTCACACACATTTTGGAAAATTGACATCCAGCTGTAATACTCCGCTAAATCTCAGTTATATTTGGTGAATCATGAAATCAATTGTTACAAACATAGATATGAGGCATTGTTTTAATAGTAAATATTACTTTTCTGATATAAACTAATTTGCATATGTATGAATATTTATGAGAACAGTAATAGATGTTGAAATTTTCGAAAGACACCAGTCTTTCTCTTATAAAGCAAACAAAAATGCAAAATTGTTAGCTAAAGTTTACTATGATCACTGAATATCACCAAGATTGTTAAATGAATAAATTTGGGACAAATTATATAGCACTGATTGTAATATATATGTTTCCTAGGCAACCATTCTAACCTCATTGTTCATATTACAGAGTGTTTAAATACCTGCAACATACAAAGATATTGCGGCCTACTTTGGCGATAATTATAAATGATATAAACATATACCCGGTAGTTGATGTATGAATCTTAATGTTTGGTTCACTTTATGCAAATTACCTTATTTGCATCCTCATGAATATTGATTAGTGATAAGTGGATGGTAAGTGCGAGTATTAGTAAATAATACGTGTCGTTCATTACGGTAAAGACTAGATTTAAAGAAAAAGTGTTCTGCATCTTCGATTCCATGGTTACATGAACAGTCGGGTTGATCTCGTATGTGATTATAAAAGATATCATCAGTTAAGTTCTCTAAATATGGGTATGTGATATATGCGGTAGCTATATGCAGGTCAACAATAATGCAGACAGCTCGTATAGGAACATGCCCTGTATTAAGTAACTACCTGCTATAAAGTCTCATTTGTTAAATAAATTAATGACCGCTTAATTCAGGTTCTACTGCATATGCCTTTTAACGCCATAAATATAATTATACTTTCAATACTAGGCAATGTAAGGAATACATTATTTATCCGTTATATGATCTACGAGAAGCAAATGTTACATTTTGTTATATAGCTTGAATTGTCTTTTACCATTGGTATCTAATTTTATTATTATTATCATAATAATAATTATTATTATTATTACCAAAACTACTATTGTCATCATCGTCGTCGTCATCATCACCATGATCATCATCATCATCGTCATTATCGTCATCGTCACCATGTTAATATATTGACTATATTCCGAATCACATTCAACAAGTAACATCAGTTTTGAAACAATCTATTATTATTAGTTTTATTTGTTGTTTGTGTTGTTGTTGGTGTTGATGTTGTTGTTGTTGTTTCAACACGTTCAGCACTAAGCACTGTAAGACTATAGTATTTGTCAGTTTTATGGTCTATTGGAAGCAACTGATAAACATTTTTTTGAACAATTCGAATTTTCTCACTTCGGAGTAGTCTGTTCAGGGTCTGCTCTTCTTATCGAATAATATAGATTTTATTCTACAATGTCTGTCATGGCCAAGGCTCTGTGTATTCATTTACTATTATGAAATTGGATCTTATTGTTCAATTTAAATTATTTATTAAGAGTTTCAGCTTAACGCAATGCATACTCTCATATGTTTTTACGATTTTGCAAACAGAGGTGACCCAGATCAAACAGTTACTATCGTAACTATCTTACAAGAATCCGATGTGCTTGCTTACAGTATAATATAGATCTAAATCTACAGTACAGTAAAACCTCTCTATAACGACCACTAAATTGTGTTAATTGGTTGGTATCTAGGGCAGGTGGTTGCTTAAAGCAAGGTGAAAGTAAAACAGAACGCTCCCATAGGAGCGTTCTGTTTCACTTTCACCTTGCTTTAAGCATCCACGTGCCTTTAACGAAAAATATTTGATGTAATTTAGTGGTCGTTATGGAGAGGTTTACTGTATTTGCCAAGGTCAAAAACTTAAGTGTTTCATAATGCCATTAAAAAACATCAGCTAATCAATATTTATACTGTCATGACTTTTCATGAATAGTTATTAGTATTGGTTATAAATACCACACTTCTTAAAATCACGGAACTCGACATGTGTTAAGTGGTAGTTATAGAGAGGTTATATTGTAATTGAATAGTGTATGAAGTTTAACCCTTACAACGATACTTTTAAATGGACTATTCCAAAATTCAAACAGTCAAGTTTATGGTGAATATATAGGGTTTTTTCTAAAGAAAGGTGTAACAAGAAAAACAGTGCAGACCCTGATGGGAGGACTCCTCTAGGAACCCTTTCATCTGGGTCTACGCCGTTTGCAAAGGACATTAGTGGCCCGTATCCCGCACTGCGAGGGTTAAAAGCACGATTTATTATTCATGTTTGCAACTACGTGCTTGAGAAATTTCGAACGCATGGTAGCCCGACTGCCTATTATTCCTTTTAACCATTACCATAAAAACATCCATACCAGTTTGCTCTATAGAGACGCCTTTTAACGTTTTCCCTGTTGAATATTCATTAAGAAATAATGTCATAATGAATATTCATAAGCTGGTTTTATAAATGTACACATGATGATTTGGTATTCCTAGTCGAAGAGTCGATTATTTGTATAATATGTCACGCCGATGGACCCTGACATGTACTTCAAGTATCTTGACATGTTTAGACGATATATAAGGTTATCAAGGAAAAACTGATTTATACATCCAAACGGGAATGCGCTTGCCTCTTATGCCGATATTCGCGATCTGACTTTTGTTTACGAAGGATCACCCACTTTCAGAATATATGTACTTCACAACAGCAGGTGTTAAGTGCTTGTGTGGCTGCTGTAAAAAGTGGTCCCGTACTTCATTCTCGGTGTTGTTATATTTTCTGGTCATTCGGGACCATTAGTTTTAATGTTATAAGTTTTGAAAATTGAATACTGCTTAAACCGGTGCTAGAGGGGCGCGAGTAGTGTTGCACTTTTAAATACTACTCATGAACAGACTCAATAAAACCGAGTCTGCAATTTTCCCTTTTCGCATTGCTACTTTTGTTTTCAAAGGATCACCAACTTTCAGAATATATTTGCATTGCAAACAGCTTGGATACAGATTAGACGCCGAGTAATTCGGCGTTTCACTCTAGTGTCAATAGTCCCTTAACCATTTCCTTCATTTAAACGTGTTTTTCACGCATTTGCAAACAGATTAGACCCATATCACACGGCTCATATCCGTCTGATCAGGGTATATTCTGTTTGCTAACAGAATTTGATAGATCTTGTTCTTTACTTTTTAAAATGGTTACACTGTGATACACTTTCAAAATTTCATTATAACTATTCAGTAGGTATTGAACTTTGAAATAAACATAAAACAGGGAAAGGGTTAAAAGCGTAATGAAATCGAAAGTCAGTTTGCACATAGCATAATATTGGTTTAGATGGACGCATCACGGCATGTTAATACCAACTGATAGCCCTCTACCTTATAGATATTCATGTAAGAACTAATGACATCGTGGATATTTATAAGATGATGTTTTAAATGGTATAAATGACATCGTGGATATTTATAAGATGATGTTTTAAATGGTATATAAGCACATAGTTTGTACATAGCACGATATGGGTTTAAATGGACGAATCAGGTCATCTTGAAAGGCAACTGATAAGGGTTTCGACAAATGTTTTTGATTATTGCAGTTATAAAGAAACGGGGGGTACAGAACATGTATCTCAAGCGGCCATAATAAAATGTATAATTACGGGTCTGTAAGGTAGATTGTAGCTTTCACCTTTTGCAAAAACTTTTTTATGACTGCTGAAGTCAGATCTACTGTACATTCTTATAAAGTATCAGAACCCTTCTTCGATATTATAATTGTTCATTCAAATCATTCGATAATACTAGATTGTAAGGGCGACATACAAGCAACCCACAAGCAACACATTTCTTCAATTATCGTAATTATTCTTGAGCGATATTGGCCATTCGTAGACGTTTTACGCAGATATTAATAAGGACAAATGTGCCTATAGATAACGCGACCTAGTAGTCAGTAAAATGGAACAAAATAACACTTTGTTTAATGAATAGTAGTAAGATGTTGAAATGATGTACACTTGCGAAAAAGTTGATGTTAAAGTTTCGATGTCGCCGATGATATTACAAGATTATTGTGTCATAGAACAAGACATTAGGATGATTTGTGATGTAAAAATTATTCTCCAATCATTAATGCGTTTTACCCCTTAAGTTGTTTAGGAAATTATGCAGGGAGTGATTCAAACAGTAGTATTGCAATGGTCAAGCTGGAACTTGTCTGAAAGACCGGCAAAGGTACAAATGTTTAGACGTTTAAACGTATTATTTATTTAAGACATTTTCCCTTTAATAAAGACGGCTCAGATTTAATTCTACTGCTTTTTATTCAGATCTGCATATTTAAATCGTTCACTGACAAATTCTGTCATCAGCAAACTGTGTCGTCTGCTACAATTTTAGTTTGTAATTTTCTTCATCTTAATTAAAAAAACAATCATAATAAAACAGTTTGGATCCTGATGAGACGCTCAACTACTCGTTTTGATAAGCAGATGAGACATCGGCAGGGAGTTAACCAACTATAGCAGACGCTGTATCTTCGTATAGCAGAAATCCGGAAAAGGATGTATATAGGCTTCCGTATATGGAAGAATCTAATGGAGCATTTTGGACAGCTACGTCATCGCCTTGTTTAAGATGTAACAATATTGTCTGGGCGCCCATGTCATAGAGGTTATCAGTTCCTCTTGCGTATATCTGAGCCTTGTTGATGCCGTTGACTACAATGTTGCACCAGACCTCTCGGTTTTGGTTATCAGCAAGAACCGATGATGTAATAAGATACACACCGGATACGGGTGCAGTGAACACGCCTTGATGGTTGTCATAAGCATTGGCTGTGTCAACATTTTCAATTTCGAAGACCAAGTTCTGATGCACTCCGAGATGGTCCATGTTATGTGCGGCGAGGGCAGAGAATGCAACAGGACTGCCACGGCCGTTGGTCACTTGGCGTATTCTTTGTTTACCGATGTCTGGAAATAATGCAAATACTTTTCAGCTGCTAAGTGTCACCGAATAAGGAATTTACAAATCTAATTGAAAGCTTTCGTGAATAAAAAAGCGGTCATTCATTTATTGAACATAGGAGGGTTAAAAAGCAGGCGATTCTTTAATGTTGCGCAAACGTAATGCAGAACGCACCTATAGGAGCCTTCTACATTACTTTTGAACTGCATTAAACTACCACCTGCTTTACGGATCCCTTATTATACCTACTTGTGATGACCGCTTATATCTCTGATTACGACCGCTTATGGTAACTTGAAAACTACATCAATGACAACGTTTGCAAACAGTTGGACCCAGTTGAGACACAAAGTAACTGGGTGTATCATTTGTATTTACGTATACTGTTTGACACTTTGACATGTCCTTAAAACGTATAGCAAATATGTTTGACACTGAAATTACGTCACTGAATAGAAATTTAAGCAAATCTCTTTTCCGAAACCTGTATTAGAAAACATTTTCTATAATGATTATTTCATCAGCATGCTAAAAGTTCAATAGTTAAGAAATCATAACAAATAAAAGCACACACACATACGGTTAAGCACATTTTCCTGTTTGGGACTCGTAGGTGTTGCATGTACGTTTTCCTCTTTCTCCTTATTCTTCTCTTGTTCTTCAATGTCCCTTTCTAACGCCTGTATTATTCCAATTTGACTATTGACAGTGTCCTCCAACTGTTCTATACGTTTCTGCTGCAGCTCGTTGTCCAGCTCTAGTCGGTTAACACGGTGAATCAGCTGTACGATTAGATCTCTGTCTGTCATACTCTCCATATCAGGCGTTAACGGTGAAATATCCCCACCAAGGACAAGTGAACAAAGCACAGAGAAACACAACAGGAATCCCGCCAACATGCTGATCAGTTCAGTTCTGACGTTGTATGAAATACGTCTATCAACGTTTAAAGAGGTAATGTCGCAGTGGTCTAACTTGAAATGATAAGCGAAGCACTCTGTTCTACATGTATGAGTGACAAATCTTATCGCTATATTTTAGTAAATAATGTCACCCCTTTCGTTGAATCCCTTAGCATACCAATTTCAGCATAATGCTATGTTAAAATAGTTCAGTTTAATGTCTTAAGAAACCTAGAATTATATGCTAGCCCCAATCTAACCTTTGTACCCCATGCAAAGATAATTCCATAATTTGCCTTCTTACCACCGTGAGCTTATTTTCTCTTTTTGAATTGCTGTATTTGCTTTTTGATCTCACCTTATCAGAGTTTATTTACTTCACAACAGCAGATGTTAAGTGCTTGTGTGGCGGCCGTAAAAAGTCGCCCCGTACTTCATTCTCAGTGTTGTTATATATTCTGGTCCTTCGGGATCATCAATTTCAGTGCTTTTAGTTTTGAAAATTGAATACCGCTTAAGCCGGTGCTAGGGGGCACAAGCAGTGTTGCACTATTAATTACCGTTCATTATCAGACTCAATAAAACCGAGTCTGCAATTTTCTGTTTTTGCATTGCTGTCTTTGCTTCCGAAGGATCTCTTCTTATCAAAGTTTAGTTGTGGTAGTATTGTGCAATATTTGGGTTCAAGCTTTTGAGAAACTACTTAATGATATAAACCAGTTTGGATACAAGCTGTTTGCAAATGCAACGCATGTTGCGTATGTCAAAGAGAACGTCAATGTGATACATTGGGTGGTCAACATGGCACAATGAACTGCCAAGATGTAAGTCAGGTAAAGAACCCGGTTACGCAATAAAATGAATGGTCAAAATGGTACAGGGAATTATTCACTCTCTATAGTAAAATGTAAACGCTATAAGGAAATGGCCAAAGTGGTACAAATAATGGTCAATGTGGTTCAAGGTATGGATAAGGTGGCAAAGGATATATTACACGATCTACAAGGAATGATCAAAATAATATGTAGAAAAGCTACGCGTGTATAGACCAAACGCTGGTAGAGACACATTTTGTTCAGGGAATGTTGTATACGGGATGACCAGGGTGGTAGTGAAATCTTCTGCTTTATTTCTGCACTGTTTGCAAAGGCGTGAAAAGAAGTCATTATCATGTAAAGGAATGATAAAGAAACGATAATCTTCATAATTGCATGATAACTCAATTGAATATTGTTGAATCTCAATTAAATGGACATGTATTGAATTGACATGCTTAATGCACAACGAAAGTAATGGCTGTTTTTTCTGCATAACTTTTATACAGAATTTAGCCTTTATTTAACATAAACATTAATTTTGGGCTTTGCTGAGGGTAGATTTAACCTGGTGTAGTGTCATTGACGCAGATCTTATATCAGAGTTAAGGTCATGCATGTATATAGGAGCGCACACTGCATTTGTGCTTCCGGTGTTGCTATGGACTTTCGTGTGTCATTTCCTAACTTCCTGTCTGACTTCTGTTCTAATTGGTTTAACCCTTTAATCCATACACAGTATAACCTGTCTTAAGGGACCATGAAAAAGAGATCTAATTATGGGTCTGTAAGACAGTTGGTAGGTAAGGTAAATGTATGTCAGCAGTAATGCACGCAGCTCGTTTACGAACTTTCTGCATTACATTTGCCTTGCATTAAGCAACCATCTGCTTTTAAAGAGACACATGTTCAATAAATGAATGACCGCTTAATACAGGTTCTACTGTATAGGCATTTTAACGCCTTTGAAAATAGGATAAAACTTATATTACTATAATTGTAACACTTTCAACACAATATAAGAAATACAGTATTTATCCGTTGTATGGTCTACAAGAAGCAATTTATCATGTTAGTATATCGGCTATATTCCGAATCATTCTCATCAAGTAATATCAGTTCTGAAACAATTTCTATTGTTGTTATTATTATTATCGTTATTATTATCATAATTTTTATTATTGTCGTCATTATTATTATTATTCAACACTAAGAATACACTATATATCCGTTTTATAGTCTAAGGGAAGCAACTCTTACAATATTTCCTTTTGGTATAGTACCAATTTTCCCCCTTCACTAGTAAATTCGGATCTGAAATATACCCTAATATTATTATTGTTATTATTAATTTATTATTACTGTAACGACCAGAGTTTTCTAAGGAGGCAATAAACACAAGCCGTAGTAGTATTTATCAGTTATAATTCCAAAATCACTCTAACAGTATGCCATTATGACCAACTCGTACAACTGGAGTAGTAAAGGCTTATATAGTGATGGCTAGTCCATATAATCCACTATAGTCCTAAAAGTCCTTGTAAGCCAAGTCCATATATTCCTTGTAGTCCACATGGAATACTCCAACGAATTAAAGTCCTGTGTTCGTTACACAACTCCCTTCTTCGGAGAAAAGAACTTCCACTGTTCTTAAGAATAAAATAAAGGGTAAGAAGAAACTCTTAACAAAATTAACACAAACTCAAAATTCAGCTCTTTGCTATTAAACTTAAACAGTCACTCCTTTGTGTGATGCATCTTCTCGGCATAGTGTCTAAATTCATCCTGGAATATTCGAAACAGTCTCTGTGGACTCAATATCCTCGGTATAACCGATTGAAGCGGATCGGGTATTTTCAGTTGCTACTCCATTCACTATTTTGGTTGTTCTTTGTAAAGTGAGATTAATCGCTGAAATAACGGTTCCTGATTAGCATTGTTGTTTTCGTCAACGTCAGCGTCTGTCTTTTGCTCATCACTCGAAATGCTCACTGTTTCTATATGCTCACTAGATACTCTGTCATTAACCTCGTTTTCCTCACTGGCTACCTGCTCCTGTTCCTTCTTCGCAGATTCTGCGTTTTTATCTCCAATAGGGATCTCAGATACGGGTTGATTGTCCGGCACATCAGAATAATCAAAATTGAATGGATCATCCAAACTTAACACTGGATGATAATCTGCTGAAGAAGTATCTTGTGGACAAGAACTAATAGTTGAATGTTGAACTGTCTGACTTTGCTGAAATTCACAGTTTGCTGAATAAGTTGCTGTATTGTCAGTTGGTGTATTGTCAGGTGGTTGTTTAGGATTTGGTTGATTTTCAAGAACGTCAACGTAATCCAATGCATCGAAGTTAAATGAGTCAACCAAACTGAGCACAGGATGACAGTCTGCTGAAGTTGTGACTGTCTCTTGTTGACAGGAAGTAACAGTTGACGTCGGAACGTCCTTCTCATTCTGGATATTGGCATTTCCGGTTTCACTAGAATGACTCTGTAGAGAATTCAAAAGTTCTTGAAAAGCGTCATTTGTACTAGCGTTTGCTCTGTCATTAAAACAGGACTCATCATCACTCACATCACTATAGTAAGGTACACTGATTGTACTTTCTGTCACACGTTTAGCATTGTAACACTTGCGTTTGGATCTAAAATCACTCATGCCGTGTATCTTCTTCAGGTGTTCACGGAGATATGTTCTCCTGATGAAACGTCCAGCACAATGTTTCTCACAGCACACAAAATATTCCATATCAGAGTTGTGACGCTCATTGATATGTCGCGTCAAATTGCTTTTGTTACAATACACTCTTCCACAAGTGTCACAATGAAAACCTAAACAGTTCTCACACATTTTAAGTTTTTTCACTGAAATCACTGTAAATACGCAACTTGTTTGTTGAAGGAAACTGGATGAAATGACACGGAGCGCACCTGTTTGGGCGTAGTCAGTTGCTGCACGTGTATCCCATGTACTCGTAATCTGTTCCGCTGACCTACTTTCGCCGGATGAATATTGTATACATGAACCGTCTGTCACCGGATTGATCCATTTGATTCCTGTTGAATAAAGATTTCTTTCTTGAAATAAGAATTTACTTGAATGGTTGTTCCAAAGTTCTACATGACTGTAACACGATGGTTTATTGTTTATAGCACACACCGAATTGTTACCTGGATTTATCACTCTTGCACAGATATTTTGTAAAGAGTCCACTAATACTCTTGCTACTAGAAGTTTATGACTTTCAACAAATTTACTCTCTGGAATCAATATGCCTTGATTGTTGTTAGAGCTTCCTTTGATATTCGATGGAACAAACATTTCACAACCTGGCGGAACTTCCAACTCGCTACTAGCAACTACTTGAACCAACCTTTTCTTCATGGTACCGTGTTAGGTTCTGCGTCCAAATTGATCAGAAACGTATTATTCTTGAAATCAAAATTGCATTGGAAACGTTGAATGAAATCTTCGCCTAACAAATTATCAGTCACATGTCCGACGAGCACATGAAAGTAAATGTCCATACCTGCAAAACTGAGTAACACTACTGTCTCGCCATCACAAGAAACATCACTTCCATTTGCAGTTGTAAACTTCCACCTTGTTGCTTTTAACCCTGTTTTGTGCCGGTTTTCAGTACTTTTATAGAAGTTTGATGTAATAAATGTTCTTCTAGCACCTGTATCTATCTTCCAGTTTATGTTCTGATGACACACTTTTCCTGAAACTCTCATTCGTGGTTTCAAATTAATTGCTACTGAATTGTCACAAAGGTTTTCGTTGTTGTAAAGAGGTCTTTTGTTCATCTCGACCGTACTCCGACCGGAGTTCTTGAAATTTTCGATTCAAATTGTCGTTTTGAGCGATGCGAATTTCGTCTTATGCGATAAACCTTGCTGCCTTTATAGCCACTTTTGTGGTTTTCGCGTTCTGTCAATCTCAAACTTTCTTCTTGCACAGCGGCAGTTATTGCATCATGCAAGGACTTTGGCCTAGTTCTTTTCACAGCAAGTCTAAAATCAGCTGAATCGCTGCAATTCTCTAGAAACGTTGTCACTGTCAGCTCATTTTCAATTTCTACAATGTCTGGATAGGTTTTTCTGAACAAATCTTCAATGGCTTAACCATATTCTCTGTATGACTCAACTTTCTGCTTTCTCCGTAATCTAGCGTCAGCTACATAGCTATCTTTCATATTTACGATTCCGAATCTCTGTTCCATCTTGGAAAACAACGATTCATAGTCACTTTGAACACTAGACGGCAATCCATAAGCATATGCTTCTGCTTGTCCGCGTAAGGAACACAACAAAGTTCTTCTGGACTCTTCATTTGACCATTTGTTTAAGATGGCCAAATTATTGAAGTACCTCCTAAAGTCGTGCCATGCATCAAGACCAGTCCCACTAAAGGTTCTGCGACACGAAAAATTACGGGATGATGATTCTGCACTCACAATATCACTCTTTCCAACATTGCCGGCGTTAGTTTTTTCCCGTTTTGGTACTGACGACAAAGCGTTGTCTCTAGGTCCAGTAGTGTTAAATGTTGGTATTACAAGATAGTCATAACAGAAAATCAATGTGCAGGACACTAAAAAACACCCACCAGTACAACGTACGGAAAATATACGTCTTCCAGAGATTCCTTAATGTCCGAAACTTTGGCCTGTATATGAAGAAATTGTTCTACACCGAAATGGAAAACAATTGTCACTAGAAATACCAAACTCCAAAACAACAGAAACTTAATCCACCAATTCAAATGCCAAGTTCTTTCAATAGGAACACAATTTTCTTTCCTTTCCTTAAGAATTGGGGAAAAATGGTGTCCACCTACCGAATGTTCGTTAAAGTTATCTGGAAAAAACACCTGATCCACCCCTGAATCACTGGATAAGGCAAATGGCCTCGGACTCTGGGGTTTATCTCCATGCTCTGCTGGAGTTGAACACACAGCTGGAGAATCCAACGTTGACTTCATGTTGTTTTTCCCTCCTTGCTGCCTGGACATACTATGTTGCAAAACTGTAGCTCTCAAAGTTCGTCAACTTCTCGAAAAGCAATGTTGTATACCAACCAGCACTAATGAAAAACTCTTGACCGAATAAATTCACGGAATACAATATCCTCATTGGAATTGCATCCCACCGCTGCCACCAATGTAACGACCAGAGTTTTCTCAGGAGGCAATAAACACAAGCCGTAGTAGTATTTATCAGTTATAATTCCAAAATCACTCTAACAGTATGACATTATGACCAACTCGTACAACTGGAGTAGTAAAGGCTTATATAGTGATGGCTAGTCCATATAATACACTATAGTCCTAAAAGTCCTAGTAAGCCAAGTCCATATATCCCTTGTAGTCCACATGGAATACTCCAACGAATTAAAGTCCTGTGTTCGTTACATTACTATTATAATTATTATTATTATTGTTTTTGTTCTTGTTCTTGTACTTGTTTTTCTTGTTGCTGTTGTTGTTGTTTCAACACGTTCAGCACTAAGCACTACAAGACTATAATATTTGTCAGTTTTATGGTCTATGAGAAGCAACTGTTACACATGTCTCATTTAGTACAGTTCGAAGTTTCTCCCTTAGAAATATTCTGCTCAGGGTCTGCTCTTCTTATGGAATGATATAGATATGATCATACAGTGGCTGCCATGACCAAAGTTTCATTTACTATTATAAAACTAAATCTTTATATTCAATTTAGAACTCTAACATGAACATTCATGGAGTTACGAGTTGATCTTTTACCCAATACATACTCTCAAATCTTAAACGCTTTTGAGAGAAGACCCAGATCAGGCAGTTTATATCGTAATTCTTACCAGGGTCTGTTGTGGTTGCTTTCAGTATAATATAGATCTAATGTTACAGCATTTGACAAAGCCAAATATTGAAGCGTTTCATTATGCCATTATAAAAGTACAAAAATGAGTCATGCAGGAAACACCACATACAGAACAAACAGTCACCCGAACAGCAACACAAGAAAACAGCACATGTAAAATATAAAAACATTAAAAGACGCACAAAGACAAAACAAACATACAATAGGGGGACGGTCAGTGACAAAAGTCACTGGGGGGAGGGGTTAAACCAGTTTTGGGGCACCCAACCTCACACTTATTCCATCCCCACCCTAAAAGACAAACAGTGTAAATAAACGCATCTAACTACAACAACCGCGATGGCAAATACAGTGGTAAAGTGCATGTATAACGAAAACATTTAAGTGAACAAACTGTATCCACCTATCGCTAGTGTACTCAATGATTGAGCTGCAAACAGAGTAACTGTAGAAAAGTAATAAAGGGTACGACAAAAACGAAATCGTAGTACAGCTATCCGACGTTCTCCTTCCGTTTCTGGATTGATTTAAGAGGTCGCCTTCATAGAGTACTAAACATTTCTTATCGGCGTACATGCAAAGAGGCCAGCGTGATTGCCAACTGTAAACGGGTTGACAACCAAACATGCAGTATGTTGTAGTACTATAGGATCATATCCCTTTTTAATGATTTTTTTTTATCATATTTGATTAACAAAGTAGGAAAATGGCATGTCCAATAATTTCACGAAGTTTGTAAATTACATCACCATAAAATTCAGGATGTGAAATACCGTGTCGCAGAAGCGCCGTGAGATTACGTTGGTACTTGCCAATAAGTGAGAGATTTCGATAGTAAAATTTAGAGAAAGTTTTTTTCTTAGTTTATGGTATCTATATCCTTGCTTAAGCAGATTTGATTAACATTTATACTTTCATCATTATTTGACACGAATATTCATGAAGCATAGGTTGAAGATACCACTTTCATTAAAACCGTGTAACTCGACATGTCGTTAGCGATCGTTACAGTGCGGTTATATTGTACCGAACCCTTACAACGCTGAATTTTCAAATGGACCATTCCAAAATTATAACAGGTCAAGCTTATGGCCGTATTTAGGGTTTTTTAAACAAAAGTGTATCATGACAAACAATGCAGATCCTGATGGGGAGAATTATCCATGATACCTCTCTTCTGGGTATACACTGTTTAGTGAGTGTTTACAAAGGACATTAGTGACTCGTGTACCGCACTGTAAGGGTTCAAATCAGCATTGATTATTCATGTGTGCATCTATATGCTTGAGACATTCTGAGCGCATGGTAGCCCGACTGCCTATTAATACTTTAAACCATAAAAACTTCAACCGTTTACTCCATAGAGACGCATTTTAACCCTGTTACAGCCTGGGGTTTTCTCTATATGTGTATGTATGCAAGTAGAGCACTCGGCTGTACATGATAATGAACAAAGGAGTCAAATCTATCTTTCCATTCTTTATTCTCTATATATCTCTATCACTAGATATCTCTATATCTCCAGATCACTGGATCTCTATAACTCTGGATCTCTAACTCTGAGAGTGTGTCTGGTATATATTTAGCAATATTGTGGATTTGGTCTTGTGATGTTGATAGTCTGGTTGTCGATTGTATGTTTGTGGTGATCATTCGGATTGTTCCGTATTTTCGCGGCAGTTTTGGTTGTCACTGTAACCACTCTGCAGTTTGGTTTCAACGAATAAACATATATTATCTTAATCCAGCATTAACTGTTGTGATAGACCTTGAAGGGTGTGGTCGTTGGTTTGGCGTGATCTATGTAAATTGGCAATTTGTTTCAAATGACTTTATTTGCGAATGTTGTAATGCTGTTGGTGTTTTAATGTTTCATTTCGGTCTCGTGTCGGTTCGACCTTTCAGTACGCGTTCGGCATGACATTATACCTTAGACAGAAAACGGCGGAAATTAACCTATTACAGTAATGCTTTGCATGGTTTTATTTGGTGCATGGTTCGTTCATCACAGCTAACCATTGTTTATCTCACTACACGCCATAGGAAAGAGCTAGAGAGAGAGAGAGGGGAGTTTGGGTTTGGCAGAGGATACTGGAATAGTATTCAATGTATTGTTGGATGTAATTGTTAACTGAGAATGTCAAGTCCCATGAGCAAGACAATTCCATATTATGTATTTTATATATGTAGTAATTTATTACCAATAATTCTGTCAATATCACTTCTTGTAATTGTATAACTACCTTATAATAATGTAAGGTTGGTTAATAGTCATATAACTATTTACTTATATGATAATGTGCTATTGTTTATGTTATTGACATGATTTAGTGGTAATTCTGGGTATGGTATATTTCAGCTCAGAGTTAGAGATCCAGAGTTATGCTTTACAAATAGTGTAAATAAAGGTATCTCCGCCGGACTTAACTTACCCACAACATAGACGGCGGTGAACACAGGACAACACGTAAAACATAGCATAATAACTGTGACAATCCGTCAAATATGTACTCAATGACTTTGCTTAAATCAGAGCACCTGCAGGTAAGCCGTTAAGGGCACGACAGGGAAAAAGTAATACATGAGTCTGGTAAGCTCATCCCGTATCTGAGTTTAAGAGTATACCATCATAGAGTACTACCCTCGGCCTGTCATCGCGCAAGCAAAGAGGGAAGCGTATCTACCGACTGTAAAAGGGTCGATAACCAAACATGCAGTGCGTTGCAATATAATGGGATTATAACCTTTCTTCCTATATGTTTTAATGCGTTATATAAACAAATCATGAAAATGGATATGACCCCGAACTTTCCTAAAAGTACAAAAATGAGTCATGCAGGAAACACCACATACAGAACAAACAGTCGCCCGAACAGCAACACAAGGAAACAGCAAATGTACATAACTATGAAAACAACAAGAGACGCACAAAGACAAAACAAACACACAATAGAGGGAAGATGGAAGCACCGCCTTGGAACGGTCAGTGACAAAAGTCACTGGGGGGGGGGTTAAACCGGTTTATGGGCGCCCAACCTCACACTTATTCCATCCCCACTCTAAAAGACAAACAGTGTAAATAAACGTATGCCCTCTCCGACTAATCTACAACAACCGCGATGGCAAATACAGTGGTAAAGTGCATGTATAACGAAAACATTTAAGTGAACAAATTGTATCCACCTATCGCTATTGTACTCACTGATTGAGCTGCAAACAGAGTAACTGTAGAAATATAATAAAGGCAATGACAAAAACGAAATAGTACAGATATCCGACGTTCTCCTTCCGTTTCTGGATTTAAGAGGTCGCTTTCATAGAGTACTAAACCTTACTTATCGGCGTACATGCAAAGAGGCCAGCGCGATTGCAAACTGAAACGGGTTGACAACCAAACATGCAGTATGTTGTAGTACTATATGATCATATCCCTTTTTAATGAAATTTTTTAAATATTTGATGAACAATGTGGGAAAATGAGCATGTCCAATAATTTTACGAAGTTTGTAAATCACATCACCATACAATACAGGATTGAAATACCGTGTCGCAGAAGCGCCGTGAGATTACATTGGTACTTGCCAATAAGTGAGCTTTCGATGGTAAAATTTAGAGAAAGTTTTTCTTAGTTTATGGTATCTCTATATACTTGCTTAAGGAGATTTGATGAACATTTATTCTTTCATTATTTTACACGAATATTGATGAATCATAGGTTGAAGATACCACTTTTATTAAAACCGTGTAACTTGACATGTTTTAGCGATCGTTACAGAGCGGTTATATTGTAACCGAACCCTTACAACGCTTAATTTTCAAATGGACCATTCCAAAATTCAAACAGGTCAAGCTTATGGCCGTATTTAGGGGTTTTCTAAACAAAAGTGTATCATGACAAAAATGCAGACCCTGATGAGCAGAATTATCCATGAGACCTCTCTTCTGGGTCGTCACTGTTTAGTGAGTGTTTACAAAGGACATTAGTGACTCGTGTCCCGTACTGTAAGGGTTCAAAGCAGCATTGATTATTCATGTGTGCATCTATATGCTTGAGACATTCTGAGCGCATGGTAGCCCGACTGCCTATTAATACTTTAAACCATAAAAACCTATTATACCGTTTGCTCCTTAGAGACGCCCTTTAACCCATTTCCTGTTGAATATTCATGTAAGAAATAATATCATGAATATTTATTAGCTGACGTTTAATGATAAAGTGTTTCTATGAGGGAAAGGGTTAACAGATGGCTTCTGCCAATTTCTGCCATGGCAAATGATTCCCGTGTCGATATACCATAATCAAACATTCACGATGCCATTATTTCTAACATGAATATTCTAGGGGTGAAGAAGTACATCGAAGACTCGATTATTTCTATAAGATGTCACGCCGAAAGACACCGACACCTGCATTAAATGAATATTTGGAATGTTAAGATCTATAAGTATATCAAGGAGACACTGACTTATCTTAAACGGGTATGCGCTTACCCCTTATCCCGATATTCGCGATCTTACTTGCATTGCAAACAGCTTGGATACAGATTAGACGCCTAGTAATACAACGTTTTAATCTCGGTAAATAGTTTCTTAAATGCTTAATCAAATCGAAAGTAGTCAACATGCTAGTCAGCTTGCACGTAACATGATATATTGGTTTAGATGGACGAATCAGATCATGTTCAATTCAAATGACAACCCTCTACCTTATTAATATTCAAGTAAGACATAATGACATCATGAATATCTAGAAGATTATGTTTCCTTGTGTTGCTGTTCGGGTGACTGTTCTGTATGTGGTGTTTCCTGCATGACTCATTTGTGTACTTAAACATTATATTAGCACAATGTTAATTTAATGTTAGTGTACAGACGAATACGATCATGATAAGGTTTAAAGGCAACTGATAAGGGCTATGACCGTTGCATTTAATTATTGCAGTTACAGAGAAACGGGGAATACAGTAGACCTCGTATTAAGCGACTATCAACAAATGTATAAATATGGGTCAGTGAGGCAGGTTGTAGCAATCATTCTTTTCAAAAATTAAACTGTGTACCTCGTTTTAATGGCCGCTGAAGACAGGTACTACTATATACAGTAGTACCCCTCTTATAATTGCGACCACTTAATGAATAAACACGGGTGTCTTTATAAACAGGTGGTTGCTTCATGCAGGACAAAGGTAATGCAGAAAGCTCCTCTATGAGCTTTCTGCATTACTGGTGTCCTGCATGAAGCTACCACCTGCATCTAGCACCTAGAATATTATACCTTTTTAGGTGGTCGCATTAGCGGGGTTTTACTGTAGTCTTGTATAGTAATTTGTAGACGTTGCAGAGCAATATGTAAACAACACATGTACAACAGTAAACAACACGTGCCTTAGGCCTCTACCCGATAAATATTCAAAAACTGTCAAAAGCGTCTGATTTGAATCTACACTGTTTACAAATACGCCAAAGTGTGTCCCTGGTGTGTGATTAAGGGTTAAAGAATGGTCAGTCGTAATGTATAGATGCGGCATTCCTTCCCCTGTCTGTTTGCTTCACAATCAAAACATGGAACCAATTGGGTATTTTAACAAATAATGCTGATTATCTGTACAAAGGGAATGCCTAAGCTTTATTCCAATAGATTAAAATAGAGACTTATATTCGATACTAAATGTTATTCAATGTATTGGAAACTATGTAACCTTCGTTTCGATAAGTACAATGTTGTTTTCACATATTGCTTTTTTTGTGATACAGTCCAGTCTCGCTTATGCGGCTATATAATTTATTAGCATAGGAGTATATGAAAGCAAACGGTTGCTTAATACAGGACAAAATAATGCAGAATTTATAAATGGTGTTAATTTGTAATTGCCTATTGAGCGCTCAGCATAAAAACATATTACTAAAGCTGGTTGATCTGGTGTCTGGATAATGTGATGGGGTGTAGGTTAAAATTCAATTTGCAATGGTGCATTCCACTGACAATTTTACAAACAAACGGAACCCTTCTTTATTGTCATTATTGTTCACTCGAAGCATTCGATAACCCTTAAGTGTAAATGCGAACGTCAAAGTAACAAAACGTGTTCTTAAAACTACACTGACCGAAAATGGAAAGCCATATCTTTCAGTTAGACTAGTATTTCAGCAAATAATATAGACCCTGATCAAACTGCTCTCTTTAAGGATTTAATTAAACCTTAAGTCTGCTGAGCAAAGTATATTTACACAATATTCACCCACTTCATTTGCAAAAGCTTAAGTTATAATCAGTTTGTCTACCAACATGCAATCAAAGTATCAAACGTTTGATACTGATGAGACTTGAAACGATTTATTGTAACATTGAACTGAACCCAATACCTTTAAATTCAATTCCTGTCTTTGTTTAACAGAAGCAACATAGACAAATATTGGATACAATACGTCTTTTTGCTAAGGGTTTATCAAGGGTTTATGCTTTTTTAACACCAGCCTATTTAACCGCAAAACGATGGACCCCAATCTTAAGACCAAGGTCAGGGGCCGTGTTATAAAAAGTATGAGTCTTACTGTTTTCTTTATTGAGCATCTGCTTGATCAGAGTTTGGTCAGATGATTGAGAATGATTTCAGTCTCAAGCAAAAGGTTTTATAACAATGGGTGCCAGAAGATTTCATCGATATATTTTGTTAAATTATCGGAATTATTCTTGAGTGACATTGGTCTTATCTTTTTATGGTGTTCGTGTACGCAGATATTACAAGAAAAATATTTTCCTCTTTCACCAAAATGCTTAAAATTAATGGCAAGGTGCTTATACATGACTCGACCTAGTAGCAAGATGTTGAAATGATTTACGATTGCGAAAGTTAAATGGAAAAATAGTAAAGTCAAGCAGGCAAAGTCACATACAAGACGCAACCACCACCAAAACACCGATAGACAGCATGACACACATACACACACAACCACACACGAGATGAACACAGAAAACACCAACAGACACACAAGAACCAGAGACAAACATTCCACACAGGAACAAAATAACAAGCACAAAGACACAAGGCAAACCAAAAGGAAGGGTGACAAAGAGAGTACCGCCTTGGCACGGTCAGTAGCAAAAACACCACTGGGGGTTTAAACCGGTTTACGGACGTCCTAACCTCACACTTCTCTCAAAGCCACCCTAGCTTTACAAATAGTGTAAATAAAGGTATCCCCGCTGGACTTACCCACAACATAGAGTTTGATGTTGCCGATGATGCGTGTCTTAGTGCCGTATGTTTTCATGATATTGCACTGATATCTTTTCATAGAACATGAAATTAGGATGATAAATGATGTTGATATTATTCGTCAATCTTTAATGCCTTTTACCACTGAAGTTGTTTAGGGAAAATTACTGGAAATGGTTCAAACAGTAGTATTGCTATGGTCATGAGATAAAATAGAACCCCTCAAATCTAGATTTTTAAAAGAAACAGTTTAGGCCCCTTAAGGCATGTTACGGCCTAATGCAAGGTGAAACTCGGGTAGAATATTCCTTTGAGAGTTTTCTGTATAACAATCAACCCGCTTGAAGCTGTTATCTATCTAAAGGACTAAAGAAAATATTAACACTTTAGACTGGTTTTACCGTATTTTATAAACGCATTTTTTGTTTTTAAGACATATAAAGACGCATAGCGTTTTGTTAAATGTCGTCAGCAAACTTTGTCGTCTGCTACAATTTTCAGTCTTAAATTGTTCTTCAAATAAAACTGTCATAGTAAAAACAGTTTAGATCTTGATGAGACGCCGAATTACGCGTTTTGATAAGCAGATGAGATATCGGCAGCGAGTTAACCAACAATAGCAGACTCTTCATCTTCATATAGCAGAAAGCCAGAAAAGGATGTATACAGGCTTCCGTATATGGAATCATCTAAGGCATCATTTTGGACAGCTACGTCATCGCCTTGTTTAAGATGTAACAATATTGTCTGGGCTCCCATGTCATGGCGGTTATCAGTTCCTCTTGCGTATATCTGAGCCTTTACGACGCCGTTGACTACAATGTGGCACCAGACTTCTCGATTTTGGTTTGCAAGAACAGATGTTGTAATAAGATACACACCAGATATGGGTGGAGTGAACACGCCATGGTGGTTGTTATAAACATTGGCCGTGTCAACATTTTCAATATCGAAGACCAAGTTCTGCTGCGCTCCGAGATGGTTCAAGTTATGTGAGACGAGAGCAGAGAATGCAACAGGACTGTCACGGGCATATGTCGCTTGGCGTATTCCTAGTTTACCATTGTCTGAAAATAATGTAAATATGGAAAAATAGACAAACAGGGAGAGCCACATACGAAATGACACCAAACACCATCAAACAAGAAACGGTATAACCACAAGACAAAACATAACAGGACGCATATCAAGACGAAAAAATTTAAACATTAAGCATATTAAACAACAAAGTTGACCATAAGGTCTCTTCAGTCGCTAAGTGCCACCGAATTAAGAAGTTAAAAGTCTACTTGAAAGCTATTATTGATATAGTTTCAAAGTGATAGAAACATAATTTGGACTTATGTCTCTGATTATTAACGCGTATGGTAAACTGATAAATACAACAACGATCAATTTTGGAACAGTTCGGAACCACATGATACTTAAAGTAACTGGTTGAATCAATAGGATTTAATGTTTGATGTTTGACACTGTGATATGTCCTTAAAACGTAAAGCACATATATGATTGACTATCAGATTACGTCACTGAATGGAAATGATAAGCCAAACTGTTTTATTTTTCGAAACCTTGATTAGAAAACATTTTCTATACAGTGCTCCCTCCCTACAACGGCCCTCTCAATAACGATTCCCTCCTTACAACAACGCATGTCACTGTTTCCGAAACAACAAGGCTTGCAGAAACAACTTTTTCCATCGTATTTTCTTTATGCCTCCATCAAACCCTATGTTGTGACCACTCTTTAGAATCGTCACTTTGTCACGATTCTAAAGAGTGGTCACAACATAGGGTTTCATAGAGGCATAATGGTTTTAGTTCTCGTAATACACCTTATATGGGGATCTGCAAACAAGCTAATTATGTTTGAATTCCCCCCCCCCCCCCACACACACACCCTATAACAACTCCCTCTGAACAACACATACAATATTCGTATCCCAAAGGGTGTAGTTGTAGAGAGGGAGAACTGTATATGGTTATTTCATCAGATATGCTAAAAGTTTCATAGTCAAGAAATTGATACAAATAAAACAGCACAAACATACGGCTATGCACACTTCCATGTTTGGCACTGGCAGGTTTTGTATGCACGTTTGGCTCTTTCCCCGTGTCCTTCTCGAGTTCGTCAATGTCCTTTTCTAACTTTTGTATTATTCATTTTGACTACTAACAGTGTCCTCCAACTGTTCAATACGTTTCTGCTGCAGTTCGTTGTCAAGCTCTAGTCGGTTAACACGGTGCATCATCTGTACGATTAGATCTCTGTCTGTCATACTAGCGATGTCCGGAATTAACGGTGAAACATCCCCACCACGGACAAGTGAACAAAGCACGGAGAAACACAACAGGAAACCCGCCAATATGTTGGTCAGTTCTGTCGTTGAATGAAATACTTTTATTAACGTTTAAGAGGTAATGTAAAAGTAGTTTGTAGTTTAATATAAGATGATAAGATAAGCACTCTGTTCTACATGTATGTGACATACTTTATAAACACCAGTTATTGCAGAGAATGATCAAAGTGGTTGTAGAAGAGCAAAGCCTGGACCATGAGCTGGTATAGAAAAAGAGGCCAACATGGTTTAGGAAATAATCAACGTTCTTACTGGGGTTGACAAATTTGAATAAGGGAATGATACAATAATACATGTTGTTTACGTGATGATCAGGGTGGAAGCGAAATCGAATTATTTATTTCAACGCTGTTTGCAAAGGCGTCAAAAGAAGTCTATCATGTAAAGGAGTTACCAAGAAGCGATAATCTTCATAATTGTTTGATAACTCATTTAGAATAGTTGAATCCCCCATAGTGAACTTATATGCTTAATGCAGAACGAACGTAACGCGTAATTCTTCTTTCTGCGTAACTTTTATACAGAATTAAGCCTTTACTTAACAAAAACATTCATTTAGGGTTTTGCTAAGTGTAGATCTAACAAGATGTATAGTCATTGACGCAGATCTTATATCAGGATTAAGGTCATGTATGTATATGTGAGTGCACACTTCATTTGCTCTTCCGGTGTTGCTGTGGACTTTCGTGTGTCATTTCCTAACTTCCTGCCTGACTTCTGTTCTAATTTGTTCACCCGTTAATCCATATACAGTATAACCTGTCTTAAGCAACAATAAAAAAGAAATCTAGTTATGGGTATATAAAACAGTTGGTAGCTAAATGCATGTCAAAAGTAATGCAGTGTAGATCTAACCAGATACAATGTTAGTGATGTAGATCTTATAATTGATTAACACTTTAATCCTTCTACAGTAAAACTGTCTTAAGCGGCCTTAAAAAGGGCTCTAAATATTGGTATGTAAGACATGTGGTAGCTAAACGCAGGTCAACAATAATGCAGACAGCTCGTATAGGAACTTGCCCTGTATTAAGCAACTACCTGCTATAAAATCTCATTTGTTCAATGAATTAATGACCGCTTAAAACAGATTATACTGTATAGGCCTTTAAACGCCTTTACAAATAGGTTATAACATAAATTTTATTATACTTTTAACACTAGGCAATGTAAGGAATACAGTATTTATCCGATATATGATCTACGAGAAGCAAATGTTACATTTTGTTATATAGTCCGAAGTGTCTTCCTTTTATCATTGGTATCTAATGTTATTATTATTATCATAATTATTATTATTACCATAACTACCATTGTCATCATCGCCATCATCATCGTCGTCGTCGTCATCACCATGATCATCATCATCGTCATCATCGTCGTCGTCATCATGTTAGTATATTGACTATATTCCGAATCACCCTCAACACGTAACAACAGTTGTTGAACTATTATTATTAGTTTTATTTGTTGGTGGTATTGATGTTGTTGTTGTTGTTTCAACACGTTCAGCACTAAGCACTGTAAGAGTATAGTATTTGTCAGTTTTATAGTCTATTGGAAGCAACTGATACACATTTTTTTGTACAATTCAAATTTTCTCAGTCTGTTCAGGGTCTGCTCTTCTTATCGAAAAATATAGATATTATTCCACAATGTCCGTCATGACCAAGGTTCTGTGTATTACTATTATAAAAATGGATCTTATGGTTCAATATAAATTCTAATATGAATATTCAGTAAGTTAAGAGTTTCAGTTTAACGCATTGCATGCTCTCAAATGTTTTTTACGCTTTTGCAAACAGAGACAACCCAGATCAGATAGTTACTATCGTAACTGTCTGACAAGAATCCGCTGCGTTTGCTTACAGTATAATTTAGATCTAAAACTACAGTACAGTAAAACCTCTCTATAACGACCACTAAATTGTGTTAATTGGTTGGTATCTAGGGCAGGTGGTTGCTTAAAGCAAGGTGAAAGTAAAACAGAACGCTCCTATAGGAGCGTTCTGTTTCACTTTCACCTTGCTTTAAGCATCCACCTGCCTTTAACACCAAATATTTTTATGTTATTTAGTGGTCGTTATAGAGAGGTTTTGCTGTGTTTGCCAAGGTAAAAAACTTAAGTGTTTCATAATGCCATTATAAAACATCAGCTAATTAATATTTATGCTGTCATTACTTTTTCATGAATAGTTATTAAGTATTGGTTAGAAATACCACATTTCTTAAAATCACGGAACTCGACATATCTTAAGTGGTAGTTACAGAGAGGTTATATTGTAATTGAATAGTGTATGAAGTTTAACCCTTACAACGCTAAATTTTAAATGGACTATTCCAAAAGTCAAACAGTCAAGCTTATGGTGAAAATGTAGGGTTTTTTTTCTAAAGAAAGGTGTAACAAGAAAAACAGTGCAGACCCTGATGAGAGGACTCCTCTAGGAACCCTTTCATCTGGGTCTACGCTGTTTACAAAGGACATTCGTTGCCCGTATCCCGCACTGCGAGGGTTAAAAGCACGATTTATTATTCATGTTTGCCACTACGTGCTTGAGAAATTTCGAACGCATGGTAGCCCGACTGCCTATTATTCCTTTAAACCATTACCATAAAACATGCATACCAGTTTGCTCTATAGAGACGCCTTTTAACGTTTCCCTGTTTAATATTCATTAAGAAATAATGTCATAATGAATATTCATAAGCTGGCTTTTATAATTGCATATGTACACATGATGCTTCGGTATTCCTAGTCGAAGAGTCGATTATTTGTATAATATGTCACGCCGATGGACCCTGACATGTACTTCAAGTATCTTGACATGTTTAGACGATATATAAGGTTATCAAGGAAAAACTGATTTATACATCCAAACGGGAATGCGCTTGCCTCTTATGCCGATATTCGCGATCTGACTTTTGTTTACGAAGGATCACCCACTTTCAGAATATATGTACTTCTATACAGCAGGTGTTAAGTTCTTGTGTGGCTGCTGTGAAAAGTGGTCCCGTACTTCATGCTCGGTGTTGTTATATTTTCTGGTCATTCGGGACCATTAGTTTTAATGTTATAAGTTTTGAAAATTGAATACTGCTTAAGCCGGTGCTAGGGGCGCGCGAGTAGTGTTGCACTCAATAAAACCGAGTCTGCAATTTTCTCTTTTCGCATTGCTACTTTTGTTTTCGAAGGATCACCAACTTTCAGAATATATTTGCATTGCAAACAGCTTGGATACAGATTAGACATCTAGTAATTCGGCGTTTCACTCTAGTGTCAATATTCCCTTAACCCTTTCCTTCATTTAAACGTGTTTTTCACGCATTTGCAAACAGATTAGACCCATATCACACGGCTTCTATCCGTCTGATCAGGGTCTGCTCTGTTTGCTAACAGAATTTGATAGATCTTGTTCTTTACTTTTTAAAATGGTTACACTGTGATACACTTTCAAATTTTCATTATAACTATTCAGTAGGTATTGAACTTTGAAATAAACATAAAACAGGGAAAGGGTTAAAAGCTTAATGAAATCGAAAGTAGTCACAAATACTAGTCAGTTTGCACATAGCATAATATTGGTTTAGATGGACGAATCACGGCATGTTAATACCAACTGATAGTCCTCTACCTTATAGATATTCATGTAAGAAATAATGACATCGTGAATATTTATAAGATGATGTTTTAAATGGTATATAAGCACATAGTTTGTACATAACACAATATGGGTTAAAATGGACGAATCAGGTCATGTTGAAAGGCAACTGATAACGGTTTCGACAAGTGCGTTTGATTATTGCAGTTATAATGAAACGGGGATACATGTATAATTAGTCTCAATCGGCCATAATAAAATGTATACAGTAAAACCTCTCTATAACAACCACTAGATTACACCAAGTAGTTTGTGTTAAAGGCATGTGTTTGCTTAAAGCATGGTGAGGCAAGCGTTCTGTTTTACTTTCACCTTGCTTTAAGCAAACACCTGCCCTAAATACCAAATAACACAAGTTAGTGGTCGTTATAGAGAGGTTTTACTGTATATTATGGGTCTGTAAGGCAGGTTGTAGCTTCCACCTTTGGCAAAAACGTTTTTATGACCGCTGAAGTCAGTTCTACTGTCCAGTCTTATATAGTATCAATCAGAACCATTCTTCAATGTCATAATTGTTCGTTCGAAGCATTCGATAACACTAGATTGTAAATATGGGCGTCATACAATCAACCAACAAGCCACAAAACGTGTTCTTAAAACTACACTGACCGACGATGGCAAACATAAACTTATTATAGCAAATAATATAGACCCTGATCAAACTACCCCATAAGTATTTAATCTAAATTTAAGCCTGATTCACAAATTATTTTACACTATATTCGCCCACTATATTTTCAAAATGTTAAGTTATAATCAGTTTGTCTACCAAAATGCAATCAATGTATCAAAGGGTTGAGACCTGAAACTGTTTTTGTAACATTGATCTTAACGCAAGACCTTTAAATTCATTCCTAACACAGCAATTTAACAGTAGCAATATGTACTCAAATTTGGTTACAATATACCTTTCTTGCTAAGGATTTGCCCGAAAATTGATAATTTAACACAAGACTGCCTAACCGCTAAACGATGTTCCCCCAATTTAAGACCAAGGTCAGGTGTTAATAAAACTTAAGCATCTGCCTGGTCAGCTGTTAAGCTAGCTGATTGATCAGCTCCTTGAGAATGACTTCAGACTCAAGCAAATTGTTTTATTACATCGGGATCAGAAAATTACTTGGATATATTTGGTTAAACTATTGTAATTATTCTTGAGCGACATTGGTCATTCTTAAACCTTTAATGGTTTTTGTGTACGCAGATATTACCAGAATATTTCCATCTTTGACCAAAATGCTTAAAAGTAGTTGCAATGTGCCTATGCATAAAGCGACATAGAAGTCAGTACACGGGACACATTAACACTTTGTTCAATGAAAAGTAGTAGGATGTTGGCTAACGATTGCGAAATTTGTTGTTACAGTTTCGATTTCGTCGAGGATGTGCGTCTTAGTTCCGTATGTTTATGCTGTCTATCGGTGTTTTGGTGGTGGTTGCGTCTTGCATGTGGCTTTGCCTGCTTGACTTTACTACTTTTCCAATTACAATAATATATTGTCATAGAACAAGAAATTAGGACGTATTGGGATGTTATTATTCGTCAGTCGTGAATGCGTTTTATCACTTAAGTTGTTTAGGGAAATTTGCAGGAAAAGGTTCAAACAATAGTATTGTAATGGTCATGAGATACAATAAAACCCTTCTAAGTACAAATTTTAGCAAGGAACAATTATGGTCTCTTTAGACAGGTAACTGCTTAATGCAATGTGTAAGTCGTGCAGAAAGTAACATGACAAACAATGCAGACCCTGGTGAGAGGGCTCTCTAGGAACCATCTCATCCGGGTCTGCACTGTTTACAAAGGATATTAGTGACATGTGTCCCGCACTGTCACGATTGATTATTCATGTTTTTCGTTAACACGCTTGATACATTCCGAACGCATGGTAGCCCGACTGCTTATTAATCCTTTAAAAAATAAAAACGCACAACAGCTTATTCCATAGAGACGCCTTTTAACGCTCTTCCTGTTGAATGTGTATGTTAGAAATAATATCATAATGGATATTTATAAGCTGAGGTTTTATACTTGCATATATATACAGAATGTTTTCATATTAGTTAGATCTATCAAAATACCATAAGCAAACAGGACAGACCCTGACCAGACGGCTCCCTAAGGAGCCGTATGATCTTGGTCTACTCTGTCTGCAAAGGCATGAAATAGCGTTTATATGGGAAAAACGTTAACAAACGGTTTCTGCCGTGACAAAATATTCATATTTTCATATACCATAATAAAACTAGAACTACCACTAAAGGTGATGAATACCTCCACTAGCACATTTGACATAGAGATGGGGGTTATAGAAATATAATTACTACAATATCTGCTACATATAATATTTCTTAAAAATTTCTAAGTCAATATGCTGTAATTCCGTTAAAAATCAATGTAGTGTAACAAAATTCAAACTTGATCTGAAACTCATTATTATAAAGCTACATACCAAATATCACATCAATATAATTATGCAAGGGTTAAAGATAATAACTCCGAAAAACCTGAATTTCCGGAAAATTTCTAAGTAAAATAACTGTATTTCCGTGAAAAACCAACAAAGCGTAACGAATTCAAACTTGATCTGTAACTCATTACAATAAAGCCACATACCAAATAGTACATCAATATCTGTAAAGGTTTAGAAAAAAATTCCAGAAAACCTGAATATCCGGAAAATGTCTAAGTAAAATCGCTGTACTTCCGTGAAAAATCAATGAAGCGTAACGAAATTCAAACTTGATCTGTAACTCATTATAATCAAGCCACTTACCAAATATCACTTCAATATCTGTAAAGGTTAAGAAAAAACTCCGGAAAACCTGAATTTCCGGAAAATTTCTAAGTAAAATCACTGTATTTCCGTGAAAAATCAATGAAGCGTAACGAAATTCAAACTTGATCTGTAACTCATTATAATAAAGTCACATACCACTTATCACTTCAATATCTGTAACGGTTTAAAAAAAATCCGGAAAACTGAAAAATTACAAAGGGCAATAACTCCAAATATACTAAAGACAGAGTTACAAACCTTGTGCACTACACTTGCGGTCAATGTGATCTATCTATATATGAAGTTTGAAGTCAATAGCCTTTATACTTTGGAAGTTATGAAGACGGACGGACGGACATGGTGACTGCAGTATACCCCCCCAAAAAAAAAAGAAAAAAAAAAGAATTCGTTTGTGGGGGTATAATAAATCACGATGCCATCATTTCTAGCATGAATATGTTGGGGTGAAGCATTACACCGAAGAGTCGATTATATCTATTGTTATATAAACATGAATATAGTTTGAATTTGATGTTTACTTAGTATTTAAATGTCTTAAAATGCATTATTGCATCCATAGAACATTTAGAAATTCTTAGAATATTCTAGAAGGTCATGAAATATTAAAGAGAATAATATGTAAATATATAGATTGTTCTAGAAATCTATATTTTGTAATCTGTTGGTAAACAAGCAGTCACATGATCTTATTTTGCGGATAGAAATTTCCAGAAAGTCTATATTTAGTAATTTCATTGTAAACAAGTATACATGTGATCTTCAAGAAAATCTATGACTTTTAGAATGGTAACACAGTATACAGTAAAACCTCTCTATAACGGCCACTAAATTGCGTTAATTAGTTGGTATATTAGGGCAGGTGGCTGCTTAAAGCAGGGTGAAAGTAAAACAGAACGCTCCTAAAGGAGCGTTCTGTTTTACTTTCACCTTGCTTTAAGCAACTAACTCCCTTTAACACAAAATACTTGATGTAATTTAGTGGCCGTTATAGAGAGGTTTTACTGTATACATATATGGAACTCAAACTTCATTGTTTTTGTCCTGGATCTTTTGGCAAACATCAGTGTACAAGAAGTTTACTGTGAATGGTTTAGATACTGATATATTCACTGGATTATTAAAAGTGTGGGGAATTAAAATTAAAAGTGCCAGTGTTTTATAATTAAAAAAGGACAGGAATTGGATTATTATTTGGACTTTAAACAACAGGTATTAAATATTTCTTCAGCTTGTCATTCAATTTAATAAAGTCTTTAAAGTTTGTTGCTGACTTTGTCTTTCTGTTGCGCCTTGCTCGTAACACTTTAAATGGACGATCATGTTGAAAGGCAACCGATAAGGATTTTGACAATTGCATTTGGTTATTGCAGTTATATCGAATTGAAATACATGTATACAGTAGTACCTGTCTTAAGCGCTCACAAAAATCCCCTAGCACCGGCTTAAGCGGTATTCAATTTTCAGAACAAAAAGTACTGAAATTCATGATCTCGAAGGATCGGAAAGTATAACAACACTGAGAATGAAGTATAGGGCGACGTTTTACGGCCGCCACACAAGCACTTAACACCTGCTGTTGTGAAACTTATAAATTTATATTATGTCAAAGTAAACAACACGTACCTTAGGCCTCTATCTGATAAGTATTCAAAAGCTGTAGAATCAGATCTATATACTTCAATACGCAAACAGGGCAAACCCTACTCAAAGTATCCTAAGTTGGTCGTCTGATCTGGATCTACTCTGTTTACAAATGCGCCAAAATGTGTCTTTGATGTGTGGTTAAGGGTTAAAGAATGATTATTCGAAATTATGTTTGCTTCACAAAGAAACCACAGAACCAATTAGGTATTTTAAAGGGAAAGGTCCTACATTAAACGCGTATCAAACATACCTAAAATATACAAAACTCATTTGTTTATATGCTGAAAAGTAGTATAGTATATCGCAAGAAAACATATCCAAGAAACGTTATAAATGACAAAAGATCCAAGTGTTTGATATCGACGATCCCGATTTTATACCCCGATGTTTCAGTTTTATTCGGGTTCGGTTTTATTTTCGATCTGTTAACGCTATTCGCGTCTCTCCGACCACTTCCGAGAAAAGCTGTTACGTAAATAATTGGGGGGGGGGGGGGGGGGGGGGGGTCGGGTGATCATCAGTAAAACGAGGAAAATTTGAACGGAAGAGGCCGATAATACTGTGTTGAAGACCAAAGTTATAAGTGCTGATGAAATCGGGGTTTTCGTACCACAGGGGCATTTTCGGATATATGTTCAAATTGACAATCTTCATAATAATGATTGAGCATAACAAATACCAAGTTTTATGATATTATTGAAAATGTGCGTTCATTGTAGGGACTTCCTCTGTAACAAATAACGCTGATATTATTGTTTGTGCAAAGGGAATACCTAAACCTTATCCCAATAAATAAATAGAGACTTATATTCGATACTAAATGATATTTACTGCATCGGAAACTATGTATAGGTAATTGCTTATAAACTGCAGTCTTCGAAAATAAGACGGCCGATAACGCGAGCGAAGCGAAGCGTTTTAGTCCGTCTTATTTTCGAAGACTGCAGTTTATAAGCTCTAACCGGTTTAGTGATTACCCTACTTTTCACGGACTGAGTTTATAAGCCCCGCCCACTTAGCAATGGCACGATTGTAATTAGTCACGTGATTATGGTACACCTAAAGACACACCCCTTCCTATGCGAAATGTCATGAAAACTCCGCCAAGCAAACAAACGGCGTCCTTGTTTTCTCACGTGTTCATGTTATGAAAATCCTACACAGTGCAATTGGTTTCGCGCCTTTTCCTTGTTAAGGTAATTCCAGCAATGGCCGTTTGTTTACTTTCTTTCAATTTGACCTTCATATTAGAAATTGATTAAATCTATATTTTTAAAACATTTTCGGCAATTATTTTATTACAGATTTTAAGTAAAGGTCCTAGTGTAGTTCATAAATGTTAAACAACGTTTTTTTAAGAATTAAATAAAAACTTTAACTTTTACCTGAAAATATGCAAAAAGAGGTGTCATATAACTCACTTTTCCAGATACTTTTTTCAAAATAAATTATCAAAAGTTTCTTTCGAAATATCTTCTTTAGTCCTGTTGGTGTATCAATAAGTCCTTATTATACGATAAATGTTCCAATTTCACTTTTCCCCCAACACCACAACAGCAAATTGTCCAATAAAAAGCATACGAGGGACATTCAGTATGTAATGCAACTGATGGTTTATTAAGAAACAAACAAATGTATTACTATAACTTTTAATGATTTCCCTCAAAGCACTCTCCCTCAACCTTTATGCAAGTGTTTAAACGCTTAATCCAGTTTTTAAACAAGTGTTCATCCTTTACGTACGGGTATACATGCCACAACACCCTGTGGACTGTAAAATATGGCATACATCCTCTTCTTTGCACTCTGAATCCTCTTGGCAATACACGGCATACGGGCATGTTTTCCCGCCCAAATCGTGTTATTCATTTTACCTCGGAGCTCAAAACGTGTACCCATGTTTAACCCCCAGTGCAGAAGTCAGAAAATTGTCTCGCGTTGTAATTAGGGTACATCTTGTATCTTGCTGTAAGATACCACGAACTCTATCAATGTTTTTCTTGGTGACAACTGAGCGTGGTCTTCCTGATTTGTGTTCATCTTCAATTGAAATTTGTCAAGGTTTAAATGTTTTGATCCACCTTGTAATTGTAACTTATGAAACTTCAGTGGTCCCATACACATCACAAAGTTCACGGTATATGTCCTTTGCACATACTCCCTGTTTATAACGAACTTGTATATAGCTCCGAATTTTAATGCTTTCTTGAGACCGTTTTCCAACCATTTTGAACGCAGTGCATACGAGTAGGCCTGTTCAATGTACACTTTTAGCAATACATGTATTAATATAACCGACCTACACATATTTGATATCAGTGTAAAGGGTAGATAGTGAATGAAGCGTGTATATAAAGGGATTAGCGGCCACGCACAATGCAAGGAAAATCGAGCGCTAGTTTCATTACATACTGAATAACCCTCGTATGTTTGCTATAATTGAAATATAGTGGTGTTGGAAAAAAGTTAATTTGGAACATTTATCGTATAATAAGGACTTATTAATACACCAACAGGACTAAAGAAGATATATAGAAGGAGTCTTTTGAAAGATTTTTTTTTAAAAAAATATCTGGAACAGTGAATTATATGACACCTCTTTTTTGCATATTTTCAGGTAAGAATTAATGTTTTTATTTAACTCTTAAAAAGTGTTGTTTAACATTTATGAACTACACTAGGACCTTTACTTAATAACTGCATTAAAATAAGTGCTTAAAAATTGTTAAAATATAGATTTAATCAATTTTTAATATGAAGGTCAAATTGAAAGAAAGTAAACAAACGGCCATTGCTGGAATTTCCTTAACGTAAGTTACGTTGCCTTCTTTGGCTGTGTCACGTAATCATATATTTCCGATCCGTGTGTAAAACAATTCTCTATATTCGAAATAATAATGGCCGACAGCAATCTGTCTTTAATTGCAATGGGTATTTAGATCTTAAAGAAAACATAATATTCTGTTAGTTTAAACATATTTTATTTCCATATTTGAGGAATTTGGGTCGGGTCACAAGTTCTAAGATTAATATTCTGTTGTTCATATGTTTTAAATAAACCCTTACCTTATAGTGATACCGTTTGACGACTTTACAAGCCGAGAAAACCCAGATCAGACAGCTTCTACTCGGTTTGCACATGTATATTTATAGATTTAAATTTCACTGTTGCTATAGGTAAACAACGAGCAGTGCACCGTGATTGTACCTTACATTTTGGCACGTTCCACGCTTTAGGGGTGTCGGCATTGCTGCAGTCCATCTAACTAAGGGTATAATCACGATTTTCTCATGCAGGTTTTGAATATATAAGACAGAATGCTGATTCTCCCCAAAAGTGGACTGTTATTTTTTATGGTTCACTGTTCGTTGTTTACTTATACCGAATAATGAATAATAGACATGCCCCATATAAAAACACAGCTTATTAAATATTCATTATGGGTAGAATCTTGGAGGAATGATAAACTTTCAATAATCCTGCTTCAACAGGTTGATGTTTCGTGATTTGTTTGTCCATTTTTGGCCAAGACAGCCCAATTACTATATAGTAATTCTACCGCTCAGTTCGTTGTACGTATTAATCCCCCCCGTTTTACAAGCGTGAACATGTGTGTACACTGGTTCTCATGGCGATAACGTCATACTAAAACAGAAACTCATTCATTATTCTAGTTGGGCGGCGTTTTGTTGCACATGCGCACTGGAATGTTTGTCTTCTAAAGTTAGAGTCGTAATATAAAATTTATGAGAATTAGAAAAATGCCAAAAATGCGGCTCGCTGATTGGATGGAAAAGTAGGGCAATCACTAAGTAACCTTTGTTCCGATAAGTACACTGTCGTTTTCTCTTATTTCAATGTTTGTCATACAGACCATTCTCGCTTATGCGGCTATATAATGTATTAACATAGGAGTATGTAAAAGCAGATGGTTGCTTAATACAGGACAAAAGTAATGCACATTTTATAAATGGTGCTAATTTGCATTTGCCTACTGAGCGCTCAGCATATGAACATATTACCCAGGCCGGTTGATTTGGTGTCAGGATAATGTGACGGAGTGTTGGTTAAAATCCCATGTGCAATGGCGCATGTAACTGACAAATTTACAAACTGAACCCTTCTTCTATGTCATTATTGTTCCACCAAATCGTTCGATAAGCGGTAAATACGGAGTCAAGCAACTAATCAACAAGTAGAAAAGTGTTCTTAAAACTACACTGACCGAGCATGAAAGCATTACCTTTCAGTTAGATTGGTATTACAGTAAATAATATAGACCAAGGTCAAATTGATCTTTAAGGATCTAATTTAACCTTAAGTCTGCTGAGCAACTTATAATCCGTTTGTCTACCAAAATGCAACCAATGTATCAAAGGGTTGATACTGATGAGACTTGAAACGGTGTTTTATATAAGAATTACTATGCTAGTAGTTTGGAAGTTCAGCTGTATTTTGGCGAGTTAGAAAAGTTGTTAAATGCGAGCTTTTAACTGCTTTTCTGACGATCCAAAATACAGCTGAAGTTCCAAACTACTAGCATAGTAATTCTTTTATCATGCAACTCCAAGAAAAATGGAGAAAATGGAGAAAAAGAAAGATTGCTAAAGCGGTTTTGTCCCCTGAATGAAAATACATGCAAGTATGAATTACGTGACGTCATCGACTTTTACAACATAAACAAACTTGATTTAATACTTTTATATGGACAAATAGGTGAGACAAAGGTGAGCAAATGTGTTAATTTGATGTTTATGTTTAATTATGCCTTTTTCGCCCGTCTGTTTTCTTCCTATTGGCTGAACCAAACTTGCATTCTAGTGGGGTCAGTACACTTGCACTATATCTCACAAAATACAACGTCGACTTGGAAAATATTATGCTAGTAGGAATTGACTGTATTTGGTGACGTTGCATGATAAAACATAGATCTTAACCCAAGAACTTTAAATTCAATTCTTACATTTGTCTTAACAGAAGCAATATACACACGATGTTTGTTGCAATATGTCTTTCTTGCTAAGGGTTAATCCGGAAAGTTATTGTTTAACACCAGACTACTTAACCGCCAAAAGATGGACAGAGGCTACGTTATAAAACGTCTGAGTCTGACTGTTTTCTTTATTAAGCATCTGATCGGTCAGAGTTTGAGCTTGCTGATTGATCAGATGGTTGGGAATGAATTCAGACAGAAGCAAAAGGTTTTATAATATCGGGGACAGAATCTTTCTTCGATATATTTGGTTAAATTATCAAAATTATTCTTGAGCTATATTGGTGCAGATATTAATAAAAAGGGTAAAAATTGCTTAAGACATTATTCTCCAATCATTAATTCGTGTTACCATTTAATTTGTGTAGGAACTGGTTTAAACAGTAGTATTGCAACGGGCAATCTGGTTCTTGTCTGAAAGACCGACAGTGATACTAATGTTTAGACATTAACACTTTAGATGGATTTTATTGTATCTTTATGAATGTATTATTTCTTCAAGACATATTATTACCTTTCATAAAGACGGCTCAGATTTCATTGTACTCATTATACCCCCACAAACGAGGTTTTTATTTGGGGGGTATACTGAATTCCCCATGTCCAGCCGTCCGTCCGTCCGTCCGTCACGCTTGTCCGGATCATAACTTCCAAAGTATAAAAGCTATTGACTTCAATCTTCATATATAAATAGATCACATTGACCGCAAGTGCGGTGCTCAAGGTTTGTAACTCTGTCTTCAGAATTTTTCAGTATTCCGGATTTTGTTCTAGACCGTTACATATATTGAAGTGATATGTGGTATGTGGCTTTATTATAATGAGTTACAGATCAAGTTTGAATTTCGTTACGCTTCATTGATTTTTCACAGAAATACGGTGATTTTACTTAGAAATTTTCCGGAAATTCAGGTTTTCCGGAATTTTTTTCTAAACCTTAACATATATTAAAGTGATATTTGTTATGTGGCTTTATTATAAAAAGTTACAGATCAAGTTTGAGTTTCGTTTCGCTTCATTTCTTTTTCACGGAAAACAGTGATTTTCCGGAGTTTTTTTTCTAAACCCTTGCAGATATTTATGTGATAGTTGGTATGTAGCTTTATAATAATGAGTTACAGATCAAGTTTGAATTTTGTTACACTACATTGATTTTTAACGGAATTACAGCATTTTGACATTTGGAAATTTTAGGTTTTCCGGAGTTTTTTTCTAAACTGTAGCAGATATTGTAGTGATTTATTTCTATAACCCCCTTTCGGTGTCAAATGTGCTAGTGGGGGTATTCATCACCTTTAGTGGTAGTTCTAGTTTTTATTGAGATCTGCATCTTTAAATCTTTCACTGACAAATTCTGTCGTCAACAAACTGAGTCGTCTGCTACAAATTTTAGTTTGTATTTTTCTTAATATTGATTAAAAACAATCATAGTAAAACAGATCCTGATGAGACTCCGAATTATGATAAACATTGTCAAGAAAAGAGTTAACCAACTATAGCAGACGCTTCATCTTCGTATAGCAGAAACCCGGAAAATGATGTATATAGGCCTTCGTATATGGAATCATCTAAGGCGTCATTTTGGACAGCTACGTCGTCGCCTTGTTTCAGATTTAACAATATTGTCTGGGCGCCCATGTCATGGCGGTTATCAGTTCCTCTTGCGTATATCTGAGCCTTTACGACGCCATTGACTACAATGTCGCACCAGACTTCTCTGTTATTGTTAGCAACAATTGATGTTGTAATTAGATACACGCCGGAAACAGGTACAGTTAACACACCATGGTGGTTGTAATATTTTCAATTTCGAAAACCACATTCTGCTTCACTCCGAGATGGTCCAGGATATGTGAGGCGAGGGCAGAGAATGCAACAGGGCTGCCACGGACGTTGGTCACTTGACGTATTCTTTGTTTACCAATATCTGGAAATAATGTAAAGGTTCTTCAGCCCACTATGTACCGCCGAAATGTGAAGTTAATTATTTCGTTGAAAGCTAATAAGAATATAGTTTCGAAAGGATAGAAGCATAACTTGTACTGTTATATCTGTGATTATGACCGCTTGTGGTAAGTTTAAAAATACGAAAACGACAACATTTACTAACAGTTTGCACCTAGACGAGACGCACAGTAACTGGGTGTATCATTAAGATTTACGTATACTGTTTGACACATTGACATGTCCTTTAAAGGTAAACAAAATGTGTTTGCTACTATGATTCTAACACTGAAAATAAATAGAACCAAATCACTTTCTATATATGGTTATTTAATCAGCACGCTAAAAGTTCAATAGTTAAATATACATAACAAATAAAACATCACAACATACGGCTATGCACACTTCTGTGTTTGGGCTTTGCAGGTTTTGCATGCACGTTTGGCTCTTTCTCCTTATCCTTCTCGAGTTCTTCAATGTCCTTTTCTAAATTTTGTATTATTCCAGTTTGACTACAAATAGCGTCCTCCAACTGTTCAATATGTTTCTGCTGCAGCTTGTTGTCCAGCTCTAGTCGGTTAACACGGTGAATCAACTGTACGATTAGATCTCTGTCTGTCATACTATCGATATCCGGCGTTAACGGTGAAATATCCCCACCACGGACACGTGAACAAAGCACAGAGAAACACACCAGGAACCCTGCCAACATGATGGTTAGTTCTGACGCCGAATGAAATACGTCTATCAACGTTTAAAGAAGTAATGTCACAGTAGATTAACTTGAAATGATAAGAAAAGCACTGTTATACATGTATATGTGACATATATTATCGCTATATTTTAGTACTGTTTCCCTTTTCGTTGTATCCCTTAGCATACCAATTTCAGTATAATGTTATACTATTAAAATTATTCAGCTCAAAGTGTTAAGTAAGAAACCTAGAATTGTATGCTCGCCCTAATCCAGCCTTTGTACCCACTGCAAAGATAATTCGATACTTTGTTTTTGATCACCATGAACTTAGTTGTGGTAGTATTGTTCAATATTTTGCTTAAAGTCAATTTTCTGTCAATATGCATTTTTCTTATCGGTTTTGTTAGGTTCAATTTTGAGTTTTTGTCTTTTTGGGGCAGAGAAAAACAGGAAAAGGACACAATTATTATACATGTATTATCCTTTATCATTCTGTAAACAACATATGTCTGCTGAAACTCTAATATGGATATATTTATTTATTTCTAATTCGTTCAAGCTTTTGAAAAACTACTTAATAGTATAAACCCGTTTGGATCCAAGCAGTTTGCAAACGCAATGCAGGTCGCGCGTGTCAAAGGGAACGACAATGTGGTACATTGGGTAGGCAACATGGCACAGAGAACTGCCAAGTGGTCAGTCAAGTAAAGAAACGCTATAAGGAAATGGTCAAAGTGGTACAAATAATGATAAATATGGTTCAAGGTATGGGCAAGGTAGTAAAGGGAAAGGTACACGTGCTACAAGGAATGATAAACATCTTACAAAGAATAATGAAAGTGGTATGTAGAAAAGCTAAGCCTGTATAGACCAAATGCAAGGCTGGTATAGAAAAAAGTGGTCAACATGGTTCAAGAAATAATCGACTTTCTTACAAGGGGTGGTTAAGGAAAGGTGATATAATGGTACAGGTGGTATACGGGGTGACCAGGGTGGTAGGGAAAGCTTCTGATTTATTTCTACGCTATTTGCAAAGATGTGAAAAGAAGTCTTTATCATGTAAAGGAATGATAAAGAAGAGACATAATTGATCGATAACTCATTTGAATTTGTTGAATCTTCCCATAGTGAACATGTATTGAATTGACATGCTTCATGCAGAGCGAAAGTGATACGGAAATCTTTGTGCATAACTTTTATCCAGCATTGAGCTTTAAGCCTTTACTTAACAGAAACGTTCATTTGTGGGTTTGTTAAGTGAAGCTCTTACCAGATGCAGTTGTGGTACAGTAACGACTAAAACGCAGCTCTACTTTGTGATTTAAATACATACACACCAAGTGCCTAAATACTCAAATCTCATGCTATTTATACACATCTAAAATCATTAATAATATAGTACTCTACGCCTGTCATCATCTTGATGACAGACATGAACTTAGAAACATATATATGTAGGCATATAGGATTAATAAGTCTAGATAATACTCCAATATTCTTTTCGTACAAAATCAGGCACGTACTCAAAGCTTTAACTCTCTTGCACTCAAACCTTTAACTTGCTTGCTGGCATTCTTAGATCGTTTCACTATCTAACCATTAACCTGCTTACATTCTCATACAGCATGACACAGTGTTATTGGTGCAGATTGTATATCTAATTGATTTCACTCTTTATTCCATATACAGTATAATTGTCTAAAGCGGCCATCAAAAGGAACTCAAATTATGCGTTTGTAAGACAGCTGGTAGCTAAATGCAGGTTAACAATAATGCAGACAGCTCGTAAAAGAACTTTCGACATTACATTTGACCTGTATTAAGCAAGCATCTGCTATAAAACTCATGTTCAATAAATGAAAGGCCGTTTAATACAGGTTCTACTGTATATGCCTTTTAAAACCTTTACAAATAGGGTAGAGCTTATATTATTATACTTTTAACACTAGGCAATGTAACAAATACAGTATGTGTCCATTATATGATCTACGAGAAGCAACATTTACATTTTGTTATATAGTACAAAATGCCTTCTTTTGTCTTATTGTTATTATCATTATCATTATATCATTATCATTATGACAACTACCATGGTCACCATCATCATCATCGTCATCGTCTTCGTGTTATCATCACCATGATCATGATGATCATCATCGTCGTCGTCGTCCTCATCATCGTCGTCGTCATCATGTAAGTATATTGATTATATTCCGAATCACCCTCAACAAGTAACATCAGTTGTGAAATAATCTATTATTATCATTATTATTATTATTTATTTATTTATTCATTATTGTTGTTATTATTATTATAATTTCATTCAACACTACGATATTACTTTTACACTTTATATCCGTATCATGGTTTAAGATATGTAATTCTTACCTCTTTCCTTTTCTTACACCGATCCCGGACCCAGACGAGCCAGGATATACCACAGAAACTAATAACTCTCCACGCAGTGACAACGAACTTACTTACTTTTTTCACCTAGTGACGCTACTATCTGCTTAGATGAGTACCACACTCAGAAATACTGAACTATCTATTTACATTCCATACACAGACTTTTTAATTCAAGGGTAATCATAAGACACTATAGCTTTTGGCACTATTTTTTATCTTTATTTCATATTTATAAGCATACATTTTGTTCCTTATCTCATATCATATACATGTTTTCAGTCCCAATCTTTTATGTATTAATGGAAAAGTAGTAAAGTCAAGCAGGCAAAGCCACATGCAAGACGCAACCACCACCAAAACACCGATAGACAGCATGACACACACACACACACAACCACACACCCAAACGCACACGCACACACACATACGAAATGAACACAGAAAACACCAAAAGACACACAAGAAACAGGGACAAACGTTCCACAACATGAACAAACCACAAGCAAAAAGACGCAAGGCAAACAAAAGGAAGGGTGACAAAGAGAGTACCGCCTTGGCACGGTCAGCAGCAAAAACACCACTGGGGGTTTAAACCGGTTTACGGACGTCCTAATTGACCAATTATTACCATTATTTAAATTTAAGTCATGTGATCAAAAGAACCGCAATTTATGTACTTTAGAACAGAATTTTGTATATTTTGCATCTTGATAAAGACCTAGTGTAGGTGAAGCGTCGATCAGAAAATAAATAGTTTATACTGAATCCAAGGTCGTTACGTTACACTCATCTTTCCTTCTGTTTAGATCTTCGGGGGATCACCACCCTTCAGAATTTATTTCCTTTTGGTATAACACGAATTCTCTCCCTTAGACTAGTAAAATCAGTCCTGAAATACACTATTATTATTGTTATTACTCTTATTTCTGATATTATTATTGTTGTTGTTGTTCATGATGCTGTTGTTGTTGTTAATTTTGTTGTTGTTGTTGTAACACGTTCAGCACTAAGCACAGTAAGACAATAGTATTTGTCAATTTTATGGTCTGTTGGAAGCAACTGTTACACATTTTATTTAGTACAATTCCAATTTTCTCCCTTAAGAATAGTCCGGTCAGGTTCTGTTCATCTTATGGAAAATTATATATTTCATACCCCAATGGCTGCCATGGCCAACGTTTTGTGTGTTCAGTTACATATTAATAAAAATGAATCTTAATGTTCAATTTAGAATTCGTACATGAATATTCATGGAGTTAAGAGTTGAACTTTTACTAAAGACATACACTATTCTCAAATCTTTTTACGCTTTTGTAAACAGAGAAGACCCCGGTCAGACAGTTTCTATCATAACTGTCTAACCATGGTCTGCTGTGTTTGCTTACAGTATACTATAAATTGAATTCTACAGTATTTGTCAAAGCCAAACATTGAAGTGTTTCATTATGCCATTATAAAACATCTGCTCATTAATATTTATGCTGTCGTTATTTTTACACGAATATTTATGAAGTATAGGTTATAGATTACACTTTTCGTAAACCGACGTAACTCGACATATCTTTATGGGTCGTAACAGAGAGGTTATATTGTAAATGAATCGTGTAAGCTTAATGTGTATATCTAGGGGTTTTCTAAAGAAAGGTAAAACATGCAAACAGTGTATCCACTGATGGGAGGGCTCTTGGAGCACCTTTACCTGGGTATACACTGTTTGGAATGTACATTAGTGATTTATGTCCCGCACTGTAAAGGTTAAAATGAAAAAGTAGTAAAGTCAAGTAGGAAAAGACACACACAAGACGAAACCACCACCAATACACTGACAGAAAGCAAGCAACACACACAACCACGCACACACACACACACACACACACACACACACACACACACACACACACACACACACACACACACACACACACACACACACACACACACACACACACACACACACACACACACACACACACACACACACACACACACACACACACACACACACACACACACACACACACACACACACACACACACATACACACACACACACACACACACACACGCGACATGAAAATTACAAACACGAACAAACGCACAAGCACAAAGACACAGACACCAAACACGGACGTCCTAACCTCACACGTGTCTCAAAGTCACCCTAGCTTAACAAATAGTGTAAATAGAGGTATCCCCACCTGACTTCCCCACAACACAGAAGACGGTAAACACAGGACATATATAAATAACAACTGTGAAAGTACGTCAAATATGTACTCAGTGACTTTGCTGAAGTCAGAGCAACTGTAGGGAAGCCGTTAAGGGCACGGCAGAAAAAATGTTATAACTGAGTCTGGTAAGCTCATCCCGTTTCTGGGTTTAAGAGTATATCATCATAGAGTACTACCCTCGGCCTGTCATCGTGCAAGCAAAGAGGGAAGCGTAGTTACCGACTGTAAAGCGGTCAATAACCAAACATGCAGTGCGTTGCAATATAATGGGGTCATAACCTTTCTTCCTAAAAGTTTTAATGCGTTTAATAAACAAATCATGAAAATGGACATGACCCCAAATTTTTCTAAGTTTGTAGATAACATCACCATAGAATTCTGGATGAGAAATACTTTGTTGCAGTAAAGTCCGTAGATAGAAATTATATTTACTAATGAGAGGTATATTTCGATAACAAAATTTAGAAAAAGCTTTCCGAATTTTATGATATCTGTAACCTTGCTTAAGAAAATTATTAGTTGTAATTAAATTACGACTATTAAAATCTTCTAGCAAAGAACAGGCTCGGGCAAAGCGGATCAGTTGAGAAATGTAAACCCCATAAATTGTAGAATGGGGCACATCTCCATCTAGAAAAGGATAATTAACAATTTTGAAATTGAAGTCATCCCTTTTATCGTATATTTTGGACGAAACTTTATCATTTATGATGGAAAGACTCAAATCTAAAAAGGAAGCAATATAGTCGGGTCGATTTGCTTTGTTAAAAGTAAGTTCTTTTGGGTGAATAGAAGAAACCATAGTTTCAAAATAAGGATTATCCAACTTCAAAATATCGTCTAAATACCTAGAAGTGTTATTAAAAGCATTAACAATATCAGTTTGTGTATCCGGTTTTAAGCTAAGCATAAAATCCCTCTCATAGCAATACAAAAATAAATCTACAACAAGAGGGGCACAATTTGTACCCATAGGTATACCAACAACTTGACACTAATATGTTCACTTAAAGAAAAGTAAGAGGTCTACAAACATCAAGGAAAGTTCACATTGTGTAATGTTCTACTTCTGAATTCGAAGAGAACGACCATTGAACATTACAAGCAATGAACATTTTATTTTCTGTTGCAAAAGGTTTTTCTAATAATTTAATCTGTTTATCCTTTATACCTTTCTGTAGGTGATTTGGTAATGGTGGCTTTTCCTGCTTGACTTTACTACTTTTTCATAGTAGTATAGCACGATTCATTATTCACGTTCGCATCTACATGCTTGAGAAATTTCGAACTACTCGAATGCTTATTAATCCATCCTTCAATCCATAACAACGCATAACAGTTTACTCCACAGAGAAGCCTTTTACCCTGTTGAATATTCGTGTAAGAAATCGTATCATCATGGATATTTATAAGATGACTTTTTACTATTGCATTTATACACAGGGGGTTTTGGTATTGGTGGAAACGTTAGAGTTCGATCTATTATACTTTCATAATCAATCCGATAAGGACCTGCTCAGACGTCTGATATGTGTCTTCTCTGTTTGCAAAGGCGTTATGAAGAGTATATTTTAAAGACAGGGTTAATGGACGGCTTCTGCAAAATATTCATGTGTTCATATACCGTAATAAATATTCACGATGCCATCATTTCTAACATGAAGACGCTAGGGGTGAAGATTACACTGAATATCTTATTATTATGTCTAGATGTCTCGCCGATGGACCCTGATATATACATTAAACGATTATGTTGACATGAATATTTGAAAGGTTTAGACGATCTATAAATTTATCGAGGAGACACTGACCTACCCTGCAAAACGGGAATGCGCTTACCACTTGTCTTATCCCTTTGCATTGCAAACCGCTTGGGTACAGATTGTACACCGAGTAATTCGGCGTTTCATTCTTGGTCAATGGTTTCTTGAAAGCTTAATTGAATTGAAAGGAGTCAACTGCTAGTCAGTTTGCACATAGCACGACATGGGTTAGGACAGACGAATCAGATCATGTTGGTAGACATTTGATACGGGATTTGACATGTGTATTTGATTATTGCAGTTATAAAGAACGTGAAATACAATAGAACCTTTTTATACCTCTTTTTAACAGCCGCTGGCGACAGGTTCTACTGTATATTTTTATAAAGTAACTAGTAAACGTTGCAGAGCAGTATGTCAGACAAAGTACACAACCCGTTTCTTAGCCATCTACCTGATATTCACTTAAGAACAATTGATATATTTCTTATAAGATAATGTTTCAAACAATATATAAGCACAGTATTTATTCCAAAGGCAAAAGCTGCCGAATCTGATCCATAAACGTCCATAAGCAAACAGAGCAGACCTTGACCAGACGGCACCTACATGAGTCCTCTGATCTGGATCTTCTCTGTTTAAAAGGCGCCGAAATGCGTCTCTGGTATGGTGTAAAGGGTTAAATATTGATCAGTCGTAATGTATAGATGCAACATTCTCTTGTCTGTTTGTTTCACAATCATAACACAGAACCAATTTGATATTACATGTATAACAAATAACGCTGATTGTCAGTACAATGAGAATGCATAAGCCTTATCCCAATATCCTAAAATAGAGACTTATATTTGATATTAAAAGCTATTTGGTGTATTGGAAACTATCTAACCTTCGTTCCGATGAGAACAAAGTCGTTGCATCCTATTTCAAGATTTTGGTATACACTAAAGTATTGTCTTACGCGACTACATACTTTATTAACATAGGAGTATGTAAAAGCAGATGGTTGCTAAATACAGAGCATAAGTAATGCAGATATTATAAATTGTGCTTATTTGCAAGTTCCTACTGAGCGCTCGGCATATGAACATATTACTAAAGCTGACTGATCTGGTGTCAGGACAATGTGACGGGATGTGATTTAATATCCCGTTCGCAATGGCACATGTCGCTGACAACTTTACAAACAAACGGAACCTTTCTTCTATGTCATAAGCTTCCCCTCGAACCAATCACCAAGCAACAAAATATATTCTTAAAACTACACTGATCGACCATGAAAAACATAACCGTTCAGTTAGACTGGTGTTACAGCGGATAATATAGACCAAGATCAAACTGCTCCTTAAGGATTTAATCAGCTATAATCAGTTTGTCTACCAAATATTCAATACTCAAAGTGTCAAAGGGTTGATACTGATGAGACCTAATGAAACCTGAAACGGTTTATTGTAACATAGATCTTAACCCAAGACCTTTACATTAAATACATACCCTTGTCTTAACAGAAGCAATATATGCACAATATCGGTTGCAATTTGTCTTTCTTGTTAAACCTACCTTACATTTGCCATGGAGGCCATACGATTTCCTACGATATGTGTTTGCACCATATAAGTCTACGGGCTGCGACGTTTTTGGTCACATTGTATACCATTATCGTACGATAACATTTGCAAATGTCTAGTTTACATTTGTCACGGAGGCCATACAATTTATGTGTCTGCCTTTTTCCTATGATATTTGTTTGCATCGTAGAAGTCTACGGGCTGCGATGTTTTTGTTTACATTGTCTACAATCATCGTACGATTATGTGTATACTGATCGTGGTTTATCTGTATGATGACTGATCGTACGATCTCTGCGCAGTCACCATGCAGTCTGCGCTTGGATAAGGCAATCGTACTCATCCCATGCGGAGCCCATGAGGAGACCATACGGCAGCCTTGCGGTGACCATGTGATGACCATATAGTCGCCGTATGATTTTTTTGACTACATGTCCACCGAATATGGGTCGTTTTCCACACGATCCTAGCGCGGCGTCCGTACGATGCCTATGAGGAGGTCGTACGATGCCTGTAATCACGTGTTTACGGGCTGCGGTCTTGCGAATTTTGAAAGTATGTATAACTTTTTATCACAAATCGTAGGGGCTGCAGCGTACCCAAGAATCCAAACGAAAATCGTACGGCGACTGCCTGCCTCCATATGGAGACCGCAAAGAAATGCCCTTACGACGAGTCTACGGGTGCCGAAAACTCATCGCAAGGCAAATGTAAACTAGACAAAACTGATCGGGACTTACCCGTAAGATGACTGAGCGGCGACCACACAGAGATTGTACGATTTCCATGCAGTTTCCGCGCGGTCTCGGGTTGACTGCGGAGCCTGTGCAGCTTCTTTACACGAATACCACCGTTGCTGTTCCATCTTCTAAAGCTAGACAAGCTATTAATGGGGAGAATGTCTCAATATCGCCGCACGATCATTGTGCGGTCGCCGTGAGGTTTCCACAGGATGACCATGCGATGTATGTACGATTTCACGGGTATTGCACGAACACCGAGCAGCGATGACCATGTGATGACTGTCGATCGACGTACGATTTTTAGCTACATGTCCACTAAATATGGACTGTTTGCGGCCCGATCCTCGGGTGGACTAGGAACGATGACCGTGCAGAGATCGTACGATGTCCATAACCATGTATTTACGGGCTGTGGACTTGCGATGTTTGAACATTTTACGACAAATCGCAGAGGGCGATGCGCCCGGGAATCCGTACAAAAATCGAACAGACACCGTCTTCCTCCGTACGTAGACCTTGCGGAAATTACCTTATGAAGAGGCTACGGCCGCCGTAAACTCATTACAGGGCAAATGTAAACTTGGCATTAGGGATTATCTGGAAAATGATAGTTTAACATTAGACCAAACGATGTAACCCAAATTTATGACCAAGAACAGCGGCTAGGTTATAAAACGTCTAAGTCTTACTGTTTTCACTCTTAAAGGGGAATGTCCCTACATTTGGCACGTTTCATAAACACTTAAAATGTACAAACTTCATTTGTTTATATGCTGAAAAGTAGTATATCGCAAAAAGCCCCATCCAATTACCGTTTATAATGACAAAACATCCATGTGTTTGATATCGCCGATCCCGGTTTTACTCCCCGATGTTTTAGTTTTATTCAGGTTGGGTTTTAGTTTCGTAACTGTTCGCCCTATTCGCGATTCTCCGACCACTTCCGAGAAAGCTGTTACGTAAACAATGGAGGGATCGGGTGATCATCGGCAAAACGCGGAAGAATTTAACGGAAAAGGCCGATAATATTGTGTTGTAGAATTTTTTTTATCAGTATTGATGAAATCGGTTTGTTTGTATCACAGGGGCATTTTTCGATATAAGTTCAAATTGGGAACCTTCATAATAATGATAGAGCATAACAAATACCAAGTTTTATGATATTATTGAAAATATGCGATCATTGTAGGGACTTCCTCTTTAAACATCTTATTGGTCAGGGGTTGAGCTTGCTCATTGATCAGATGTTTGAGGATGAATTCAGACTACCGCAAACAGTTTTATAATATCGGGGCAAGAATATTTCCTCGATATATTTGGTTAATTTATCGTATTTTTTAGCGATATTGGTCATTCTTTAAGTTTTTATGCAGTTATTAATACAGAAAGTGTATTTCACCAAATTGCTTAAAACTAATGACACTGTGTCTATACTGTTGTAAATTTCAGAAGAGGGACGACGACGAAGTCTTCTTAGAGTATAGACTACATTTTATTACTAATTCTAAAGGGAGGTGATCCACCGAAAGCAAAAATTGCAACACAAAAAGAGAAAATTGCAGACTCGGTTTTATTGAGTCTGTTCATGAGCAGTAATTGAAAGTGCAACACTGCTCACGCCCCCTAGCACCGGCTTAAGCGGTATTCAATTTTCAGAACAAGATGTACTGAAATTCATGATCTCGAAGGATCAGAAGGTATAACAACACTGAGAATGAAGTACGGGGCGACGTTTTACTGCCGCCACACAAGCACTTAGCACCTGCTGTGTTGAAGATTATAAATTCTAAAGGGAGGTGATCCACCGAAAGCAAAAATTGCAACACAAAAAGAGAAAACTCTACAGTCTAAACTATACGATATTGTCGAGCCATTTCTACCATGAACTCTCAAACATAGACTATCCAAGTCAGAATCAAAGGTAGAAGGCTGAAAGAGTCCGCTCTCTCACTTGGGTCCTGACTTATATACTCATTCTGTAGGGGCTAACATGTTAGCAGGCTAGACAAAGGACGGTAATATACTTGACACTAGTAAGCTTGTTCAATGCTGTCCTATCTGACTGGTGTGATTAGAATTCTAACAAGTTCCATCTCCTGAACTTGTTATTAATGTTAACCCAATATAGAGACAAATTATAACAATACATAACGCGACCTAGAAGTCAGTAAAGTGGAACCAATTAACACGTTGTCTACTGAATAGTAGTAGGATGTTGAAATGACCTTTGATTCTGAAAATCTGATATTGTTTCGATGTCGCCGATGATTGGTGATGTAAACATTATTCTTCAATCATTAATGCGTTTTACCACTGTATAGAAAAATATACAGGAGGAGGTTCAAACAGTAGTTTTGCAATGATCAAACTGGTACCTGTATGAAAGACCGACAATTATACTAATGTTTAGACTTTAACACCTTAGACGGGTTTTATTGTATCTTTATGAATGTATAATTTTTTCAGACATATATTTTTATTGAGATCTGCATCTTTAAATCTTTCACTGACAAATTTCTTTCGTCAACAAACTGAATCGTCTGCTACAAATTTTAGTTGTATTTTTCTTGATATTGATTAAAAACAATTATAGTAAAACAGTTTGGATCCTGATGAGACGCCGAATTATGATAAACAGAAGACATTGTCAGCAAAAGAGTTAACCAACTATAGCAGATGCTTCATCTTCGTATAGCAGAAAGCCGGAAAATGATGTATATAGTTCTCCCCATATGGAATCATCTAAGGCGTCATTTTGGACAGCTACGTCATCGCCTTGTTTCAGATTTAATAATATTGTCTGGGAGCCCATGTCATGTCGGTTATCAGTTCCTCTTGCGTATATCTGAGCCTTTACGACGCCGTTGACTACAATGTCGCACCATACTTCGCGGTTTTGGTTTGCAAGAACCGATGCTGTAATAAGATACACACCGGAAACAGGGGCAGTGAACACGCCATGGTGGTTGTTATAAGCATTGGCTGTGTCAACATTTTCAATTTCGAAGACCAAGTTCTGATGCGCTCCGAGATGGTTCATGTGGTGTGAGGCGAGGGCAGAGAATGCAACAGGACTGCCACGGGCGTTGGTTAATTGGCGTATTCTTTGTTTACCAATATCTGGAAATAATGTAAAGACTCTTCAGTCGCTACCGGATTAGGAAGTTAAACATCTAATTGAAAGCTATTATGAATATCGTTTCAAAGTGATAGAAACATAACCTGAACTTATGTCTCTGATTATTACCGCTTATTGAAAATTGATAAATACAACAACGATACATTTTGCACACAGTTCGGACCCTCGCGAGATGCAAAGTAATACCTAGGTCACACAATCACGGATTCGACGCCGGGCTAGCTACGGATACGATCCGGCATCATTCGTGGCAATCTGTATTGGTCCGTAGCTTTCCGTATTTTAGCCGTAGTCATACGTAGTAGTATCTGTATATCCGTAGCCTTCCGTATTTTAGCCCTGGTCATGCGTAGTAGTACTTGTATATCCGTGACAATGTTTGAACATGTTCAGAATTTGACCACGGATCAAACAGCCGTAGTGCATCCGGCGTGCTATTGCGTATTAGACCGTTCTTATTCGTACTAACTCTTACTATACCGTAGCAAACCGTTGTTCATCCACAGTGCACACGACTTGACACGTGGCGTTCCGTATTAAACCGTGTCAGTTCCGTATTAATGCCTAGGTTACACATTCAAGGGTCACCCCGCTGGTTCCATTTCAGATTAAATCTCACGGACGACCCCGGAAATGCCGTAGTCCGATACTAATGCACACAACGGTGTTTTGGCTCAACTATGGTAAACAGATGTAGGAATGGACCACGAGGGATATGGATTGTTACGGAACGACACGGTTTAATTAGAAATGGCACGGGTTATTACGGAAATGACACGGTTTGATACGGAATAAGTACGTATTAATACGGTTTAATAAGGATGTACTACCGTTGTTTGAGCCGTAGTCAAATTTTGAACATGTTCAAAAATTGTCACGGATATACAGGTACTGCTACGTATGACTACGTATAACTACGGCTAAAATACGGAAAGCTACGGACCGGTACAGATTGCCACGAATGGTGCCGGATAGTGTCTGTAGCTAATCCGGCGTCAGATCCGTGAATGTGTGACCGCCAAGGTCATTGTCACACCATTGTGTGCATCCGTAGCGCACTACGGAATTTGGCATTTCCGGGATCAACCGTGAGATTTAATCCGTAATGGAACCGGCGAGGTGATCCGTGAATATGTGATCTAGGCATAACTGAGTGTATCAGAGGATTTTACATATACTGCTTGACACTTTTACATTACCTCATAGGCTATTTTAGACCAAATCACTTTGAATAAATCTACCGAAAAGGAGCATTAACTAGAGAAAAGGAAAAGTTTAGAATTTTGTAGTTTGAAACCATTGTGATAAACAGAGCATTTGCTCCTATAGGAGCCAATGTTCTCTTTTTATCATAATGGTTTCAAGTGACTTCTAGAGAGTCGTCGATTGTCGCCAATATGAGGGAATGGGTTAAAAACGTAAAGAAAGTATGATTGATTATCAGATAACGTCACTGAAAATAAATGTAAGCAAATCTCTTTTTCGTAACCTGCATTGGAAACATTATCTATGTATGGTTATTTCATCAGCATGCTAAAAGTTCAATAGTTAAAAAATGTAACAAATAAAATAGCACAAACATACGGCTATGCACATTTCCATGTTTGTGACTCGCAGGTTTTTCATGCACGTTTGGCTCTTTCTTCTTGTCCTTCTCGAGTTGTTCAATGTACTTTTCTAACTTGTGTATTATTCCAGTTTGTCTACTAATTGTGTCTTCCAACTGTTCAATACGTTTCTGCTGCAGCTCGTTGTCCAGCTCTAGTCGGTTAACACGGTGCATCATCTGTACGATTAGATCTCTGTCTGTCATACTTGCGATGTCCGGTGGTATCGGTGAAATATCTTCACCATGGACTAGCGAACAAAACACTGAGAAACACAACAGGAAACCAGCCAACATGCTGGTCAGTTCTAACGTTGAATGAAATACTTCTATCAACGTTTAAAGAGGTAATGTGACAGCAGTGTGACCCGAGATGATAAGAAAAGCACTCTGTTCTACATTTATGCGTGCCATATCTTATCACTATATTTTAGTGAATGATGTCTCCACTTTCGTTAAATCCTTATTATACCAATTTCAGTGTAATGTTGCAATGTTATTTTTTTCAGTTTAAGTAAGAAACCTAGAAATGTATGCTAGCCTAAAACCAGCCTTTGTAAACAATGCAAATATATAACATGGACAAACATTCCATAGTTTGCTTTCTTATCATCATGAACTTAGTTTGGGTAGTATTGTTCAATATTTAGCTAAACGTCATTTTTCTGTCAATATGCACTTTCCTCTTCGGTGGGGTTTGGAACAATGTGGAGTGTTGGTCTGTTTTAGCGAGGCAGTGGGCATTGAGAAGAACAAGAAAATGACAACATGTTATACATGTATTATCATTCTGTAAACAACATATGTCTGCTGAAACTCTAATATGGATATATGTATTTACTTCAATATACGACCGAAAGTGGCACAGTGGAAAGATCTTCGCCTGTCATACTAGCGGTTGCAGGCTCGAATCTAACTGAAGCATTGGATTTTTTTATTTTCTATTTTGTGTTTGTACTTGATTTTTCAAATATATATCAGATATATCATATATCAGATATTTCATTATATACATATACGTATTTTGAAGTACATTCTCAGTGTTGTTATATTTTCTGGTCCTTCGGGATCATCAGTTTTGACATTATTAGTTTTGAAAATTGAATACTGCTTTAAGCCGGTGCTAGGGGGCGTGAGTAGTGTTGCACTTTTAATTACTACTCATGAACAGACTCAATAAAACCGAGTCTGCAACTTTCTCTTTTTGCATTTCTACTTTTGCTTTCGAAGGATCACCCATTTTCAGATTATTTATATATTTTTGGTATTATTTCAAGTGCATAACATAATTGCACATAAAAGCGTCATTCTCCTTCGCTTACGGTCACTTTCCAACTTTAAGTTATATTGACGAAAACAGCAAATGTGAGAAAGTGGTACGATCGTGCTTCAAGAAAAAATGCTTACCGTCAATGGTCAATAATGTTGGAACGTTGTTTATCTTCGGAAATCTATATATAGAATTACGAATATATACGGAATATGCACGGAATCTCAGTTTAATATGGCCAGGTAATACAGGGAATTATTTACCCTCTACTGTAAAAAGTAAAAACATTATAAGGAAATGGTCAAAGTGGTACAAATAATGGTCATTGTGGTTCAAGGTATGGACAAGGTGGTAAAGGGAACGGCACACGTGTTACAAAGAATGATAAACATCTTACAAAGAATGATCAAAATGATATATAGAAAAATAGAAAAAGAGGTCAACATGGTTGGGGAAATAATCAACTTTCTTACAGGGGATGACAACTTTGAATAAGGGAATGATCACGATGATGCAATGATGCATGTGATATATGGGATGACCATGTGGTAGAGACATCTTCTAATTTATTTCTACACTATTTTCAAATGGCGTGAAAAGAAATCTTAATCATGTAAAGGAGTGAGAAAGAAGCGATAATCTTCATTATTGTTTTTTGGTGTTTTCTGTGTTCATTTCGTGTGTGTGTGTGTGTGTGTGTGTGTGTGTGTGTGTGTGTGTGTGTGTGTGTGTGTGTGTGTGTGTGTGTGTGGGTGGGTGTGGGTGTGTGTGGGTGTGTGTGTGTGTGTGTGTGTGTGTGCGTGCGTGCGTGCTCGCGTGCGTGCGTGCGTGCGTGCGTGCGTGCGTGCGTGCGTGCGTGCGTGCGTGTGTGTGTGTGTGTGTGCGTTTGGGTGTGTGGTTGTGTGTGTGTGTGTCATGCTGTCTATCGGTGTTTTGGTGGTGGTTGCGTCTTGTATGTGGCTTTGCCTGCTTGACTTTACTACTTTTCCATTGATAACTCATTTGAATTATTGTTGAATCTCCCCGTAGTGAACAAGTACTGAATTGACATTCGTTATGTAGAACGATAGTAATGCGTAATTCTACTCTTTGTATAACTTTTGTCCAGCATTTTAGCTTTACTTGATAGAAGCGTTCATTTGTGGTATTGTTAAGTGATATCTAACCAGTTACAGTGTCATTGACGCAGTTCGTACATCAGGGTTCAGGTCATGTATGTATATATGAACACACACTTCAGTTGTGCTGCTGGTATTGTTGTTGACTTTCGTGTGTCATTTCCTATCTTCCTGTCTGAGTTTTGTTCTAATTGTTTTAAATTTCTGAAGGGTGGTTATCCCCCGAAAGAAAAAATTGCAACACAAAAAGAGAAAATTGCAGACTCGGTTTTATTGAGTCTGTTCATGAGCAGAAATTAAAAGTGCAACACTGCTCATGCGCCCTAGCACCGGCTTAAGCGATATTCAATTTTCAGAACAAGAAGTACTGAAATTCATGCTCTCGAAGGACCCTTTAATCCCTATACAGTATAACCTAACTTATGTGGCCATCAAAACGAGATCTAATTATGGGTCTGTAAGACAGGTGGTAGCTAAATATATGTCAACAGAAATACAGACAGTTCGTATATGAACTTTGTACATTACATTTTCCCTGCATTAAGCATTATTATTATTATTATTATTATTATTATCATTTATGCTGTCATTTTGTTTTCAAAACTATTGATGATGTATGGGTTATAGATACCATTTTTCGCAAAACTGTGAAACTCGACATGTCTTAAGCGATCGTTACAGAGAGGTTATATTGAAACTAAATAGTGTGTACAGATTTGAATCTCACAACGCTGAACTTTCAAACGGACTATTCCAAATTCGAACAGGTCATGGTTATGGTGAATATTTAGGGTTTTTTCTAAAAAAAGGTGTAACAAGACATACAGTGCAGACCCTGATGAGAGGGCTCGTCTAGGAGCCCTCTCATCTTGGTATACACTGTTATCAAAGGACATTTGTGACTCGTGTCCCACACTGTAAAGGTTAAAAGCACGATTTATTATTCATGTTTGCACTACGTGCTTGAGAAATTTCGAACTGCATATTAATCCTTTAAACCATTACAACAAAAATCCATACCAGTGACCAGTGAGACCCCTTTTAATGAATATTCTTATGAATATTCATAAGCTGGCTTTTATAATTGCATATGTACACATGACGTTTTGATATTGGTAGAAACTCTAGAGTTAGATCGTTTATAATTTCATTATCAATCAGAGCAGATCATACAGGAGATACGTTTGATCTGGGTCTTCTCTGTTTGTAAAGGTGTGAAAAAGCGTATATATCAGAGAAAATGTTAACATACGGCTTCTGCAGTTTGTGCCATGACAAATGATCCCGATGTTTATATATCAATGTAAAACATTATTTCTAGCGTGAATATGTAAGATGTGAAAAGTCCGTTATTTGTGTAAGATGTCACGCCGATGACATGTACATTGAGCTACAATTATATTGACATGAATATTTAAAAGGTTTAGACGATCAATTAGGTTATGTTATGTTCTGTTTGCTAATATAATTTGATGTATCTGTTTCTTTACTTTCTAAAATGGCTACAATGATACACCTTACATATTTTATTATAACTATTTGCCCATGAGTATTTAACAAGTATTGAAATTTGATATAAACATCGAACAGGGAAAGGGTTAAACGCCTAATGGAATTGAAAGAAGTCGCAAATGCTAGTCAGTTTGCATATAACACGATATGGGTTACGATGGACGAATCAGAGCATGATGAAAGACAACTGATAGCTCTCTACCTTATAAATATTCATGTAAGAAATATTGGCATCAAGAATATTTATAAGATGATGTTTAAACTGGTATATATGCACATGGTTTTATGACAAAGACAAAAGCTGCAGAATTAGATCCATGTACTTGTATAAGCAATCAGAGCAGACCCTGACCAGGCACCTCCTGTCTGAGCTGTCTAACTTGTATCTACTCTGTTTACAAAATGTGTCTCTGTGTGACAAAGGGTTAGATGAGAGTCAGTCATAAATCTAACATCAGTTATCATACAGATACAGCATGCTCCTGTCTGTCTGATACACAATCATAACATTGAAAGTACAAAAATGAGTCATTCAGGAAACACCACATACAGAACAAACAGTCGCCCGAACAGCAACACAAGGAAACAGCAAATGTACATAACTATAAAAACAACAAGAGACGCACAAAGACAAAACAAACATGCAATAGGGGGAAGATGGAAGTACCGCCTTGGAACGGTCAGTGACAAAAGTCACTGGGGGTTAAACCGGTTTATGGGCGCCCAACCTCACACTTATTCCATCCCCACCCTAAAAGACAAACAGTGTAAATAAACGTATCCCCTCTCCGACTAATCTACGACAACCGCGACGGCAAATACAGTGGTAAATTGCATGTATAACGAAAACATTTAAGTGAACAAACTGTATCCACCTATCGCTAGTGTACTCAATGATTGAGCTGCAAACAGAGTAACTGTAGAAAAGTAATAAAGGGTACGACAAAAATGAAATAGTACAGATATCCGACGTTCTCCTTCCATTTCTGGATTTAAGAGGTCGCCTTCATAGAGTACTAAACCTTTCTTGTCGGCGTACATGCAAAGATGCCAGCGTGATTGCCAACTGTAAAAGGGTTCACAACCAAACATGCAGTATGTTGTAGTACTACAGGATCATATCCCTTTTTAATGATTTTTTTAACATATTTGATGAACAAAGTGAGAAAATGGGTATGTCCAATAATTTTACCAAGTTTGTAAATCACATCACCATAAAATTCAGGATGTGAAATACCGTGTCGCAGAAGCGCCTTGAGATTACATTGGTACTTGCCAATAAGCGAGAGATTTCGATAGTAAAATTTAGAGAAAGTTTTTCTTAGTTTATGGTATCTATATCCTTGCTTAAGCAGTTTCTCAGTTAAAATGAGATTTCGACTGTTAAAATCGTCAATAGATGAACAAGCTCTAGCAAAACGAATAAGTTGAGATATATAAACCCCGTAAGATGGAGCCCGGGGAACATCCCCGTCAAGATGAGGAAAATTAACAATATTAAAATCAAAATCATCTCTTTTGACATATATTTTAGACGAAATCATTCCATTATCAATTTTAAGGTCTAGATCAAGAAACGCTGCACAATTGTCGGACGGGTTAGCTTTATTCAATTTGAGTTCTTTAGGATAAATTGTAGGAATCAGAGCATCAAAGAAAGGGTTATCTAAGTTAAAAATATCATCCAAATATCGACAAGTTTCATTGAAGGCTTTTATAACATCTTTTTGTGATTGAGGATTCAAACGCAACATGAAATCTCTCTCATAGCAGTACAAAAACAAATCTGCGACAAGTGGAGCACAATTCGTACCCATAGGAATACCAATTACCTGACGGTATATAGCATTCCCATAACGTACAAATATGTTATCCAAAAGAAAGGTTAGTGATTCGCAAACTTCTGAGCAAGTCCAATTAGTGTAATATTTCATTTGCTCGTCAGTAAAGAAAGCTTTTTCAGTATTACATGCCAAGAATGATGTTTTTCCCGGGCAAATACATTCTGGATTAAGTTAGTAAGCTTATCCTTAATTAAAATATGAGGAAGAGTTGTGTACAGAGTAGAAAAATAGTACGTGCTTACAGTGGATGCAAGATACCTTTTGTTCTTAAGTTTGTTTAAGACTTCTGAAGAGTTCTTAATAGACCAAAAGATATTTATTCCAGAATTTTCATAAGTCTTATCACAGTAGAATTTTACATGTTCCTTTACCTTCGTTAAACAAGAAGTCAAAAGTATAGACAATTTAGTAGTTGTACATGAACTAGAATTTGCAATGAAACGCGCTTTATATGTTTTTTATGTAGTTTTGGTAACCAATACATTGTAGAAAGTTTATGTTGTGTAATTTTAATATTGGTTCCAAGTTGTTCACACTTTTTGACATGGTCTGAAACGATAGTCTTTTCGTTAGCAGTAACTGAAATGTATGACTTGGTATTAATAATTTCCTGCTTCAAGACCTCGATATAATGTAATCGTCAAATAATAATCACATTATTCGATGCCTTATCAGCAGGAACAAAAACGTATTTAGAATGGAAATCCTGTAAACTCTTTTTAAGATGTCTAAAAGAAATTGAAGAATTGAAGCCATTAGCTATTATAAAACATAACGCTGGTCTTCTGTACAATGAGAATTCATCCCAATGGCTTAAAAAGAGATTAATATTTGATATTATGGACGATATTACATGAGTGTTCATTGCAAACTGTTAAAGCGAAAGATCGTGTCATATCATGTATAGTAAACCCGTTTCATGAAACCAATTTGTAATGAACACGAATACAAGATACGTGTCATGACATTACCCTTTAAAGTGCCATAGAACGTGACACAGGCTATAGCTGACGCCATTGTTTACAGCATCGACGCTACGACTGGATAACGATAAAATGACGTCAGTGACGTCATGTATTGTTCCGAGTGTTCTCTTTAAGGTTCAATATCGGCCGGATTTAAACTGCTTATTTGAATAAAAAATGCACCAGTGCATTTTCGCTGTTTACTGCATTCTGTTTTAGCACTCCCTCACCGAGGATGATGCGATAAAAATGCTATTTAGAATGCGTAGGAATACATGTAGCCTTAGTTCCGATGAAAACAAAGTCGTTTTCTCCTATTTCTATTTTATTATACACTAAAGTTATCCTAAATCAATTTATTAACATAGGAGTCTGTAAAAGCAGATAGTTGGTTAATGATCAACTGTTATACATTTTTTGTTTTAGTACAATTCGAATTTCTCGATTAGGAGTATACTGTTCAGGGTCTGCTCTTCTTCTGGAATAAAATATATCTGATTCTACAAAAACTGTCATGGCCAAAGGTGTATGTGTTCAGAAACTACTATAAACAATTAATCTTAATATTCAATCTAGAATTCTTTAATAAATATTCAAGGAATTAAGAGTTGACTTTTTACTCAATACATACTCTCAAATCTTCTACGCTTATCCATACAGAGAAGACTCAGATTAGACAGTTTCTATCATAACTGCCTTACGAAGGTCTGCAGTGTTTGCTTATAGTATAGTTTAGATCTAATCCTACAGTATTTGCCAAAGCAAAATATTGAAGCCATTATATATCAAAGCGTTGTGGACACTGCAATATTGTTTACATGGTATCAAGCTGTGTCGAATACGTTCGCTTTGACATGGAATTGCGTATCTAATGGGGAAGGGATTAGCACTCTTTCCAGTTGATGATACAGTTGCAGCTGACACTTCAGCCGTTTCCCACTATGCTTATTATCACCCTGGCCACTCGCAGCTATGGACGTGATTACCTAATCGCTTGCATAAGGTCATCCGACGCGCGCTTCTTTATTCATTGAGTACTTTCATTCATGTTATGATCGCGTGATTTCTTTATGTGACTGATATTTGTATATCCGTGCGCCCTTCTTACACATTGCTATATTTTGTGGATTTTGTTGCACATACTAAGCCGAAGCTTCTTTTACGAAGCATTTTCATGTGAGATAAGGTATACCATGATTGGTTCCGGATGCCATATTATTAAACACCTTTTGTAGCTATTGAATGTTCATGTTATGATCACGTGATTTCTTTATGTTACTGATATTTGTATATCCGTGCGCCCTTCTTACACATTGCTATATTTTGTGGATTTTGTTGCACATACTAAGCCGAAGCTTTTGTTACGAAGCACTTTCATGTGAGATAAAGTATACCATGATTGGTTCCGGATGCCATATTATTAAACACCTTGTAGCTATCGAATGTAGGTCAATAATGTGCACTATATCGTCAGGTCGGCGAGTGTACCGTGGGTTTGGCTGTGGAACGCCACCTTTGTATTATATTGCTACGCAAAGAATTATGTTAGATGGCAGCACCGCTCGCTGCAATAGCAGTATAAAATCACAATTGCACATCTGCGCCGAATGTTTTAAATTATGACGTCATTTAACTGATGACGTCACTTGTTTACCTCTAACGTTTATTTTAAAGTCATTTCGTTTTGGAAGATATCGTTATTCATGTTGTGAATTTGTCTGGAGGGGGAATTTTATTTACATTTTGACTTTGGTGAAAGTGGGATAAGGACGAGGTTGGGTACCCGTAAATCAGGTTTAAGTCCCCCAGTAGCTTATTTTAGTTACTGACCGTTCCAAGGCGGTACTCCTGCTTTCAGGCTATGGTCAATTTTGTTATTTAATATGCTTAATGTTTAATGTTTTTCGTCTTGATATGCGTCCTGTTATAGTTTGTCTTGTGGTCATACCGTTTCTTGTTTGATGGTGTTTGGTGCGGTGTCGTTTCGTGTGTGGCTCTCCCTGTTTGACTATTTTTCCATATATGGTCATATCTCGCTAATAGTACCTACTGGGATTTTGAGCATATATAGTTGATGGTAAATAGGATAAATTTCACTCACTATCAAGGAAGCCCTCCCCCTCCTCCGCTTTATTGAAGGGTAAGAATTATGCTATCAGGATGCAGCCCGGGTCGTAATTATTTGTTCTGTTAGAAGATAGATATAAAGCTTCAAAGTATTTGGCTTCAAAAGGCCAAGAGAGGAGAAGCGCATGTAAAGGCAGGCTTCATTGAGACATAGTTTGGCATCAAAGAAGCTTCAATGAAGGCTATACAAAGTGATAGTATGATAAGCCTTCGTGAAGCTATATAAATTAGGCTTCAAAGTGGCAGGCCTCAGTGAAGCTACTGAAGTTGGGCTTCCAAATGACAGGCCTCAGTGAAGTTATAGACGTTAGGTTTCAAAGTGACAGGTATCAGTGAAGCTATAACTGTAAGGCATTAAAGTGACAGGCCTCGGTGAAGCTGTAGAGGCTATGCTACAAAGTGGCAGGCCTCAGTAAAGCTATAGACGTTAGGCTTCAAAGTTACAGGCCTCAGTAAAGCAATAGAAGTGCATGCAAGAATCATGCAGGAAACACCGCATACAAAACACACAACCGCCCAAACAGCACCACGACGACAAACAGCAAATGTACGTGTATATAAAGGACACACTAAAGTACAAAACTGAGTCATGCAGGAAACATCACATACAGAACAAACAGACGCCCGAACAGCAACACAATGAAACAGCAAATGAACATAATTATAAAAACATCAAGAGACGCACAAAGACAAAACAAACATGCAATAGGGGGAGATGGAAGTACCGCCTTGGAACGGTCAGTGACAAAAGTCACTGGGGGTTAACCAGGTTTTTGGGCGCCCAACCTCACACTTATTCCACCCCACCCTAAACGAAAAAGAATGTAAATAAACGTATCCCCTCTCCGACTAATCTACAACAACCGCGATGTCAAATACAGTGGTAAAGTGCATGTATAACGAAAACATTTAAGTGAACAAACTGTATCCACCTATCGCTAGTGTACTCAATGATTGAGCTGCAAACAGAGTTACTGTAGAAAAGTAATAAAGGGTACGACAAAAACGAAATAGTACAGATATCCGACGTCCTCCTTCCATTTCCTACTTGATTTAAGAGGTCGCCTTCATAGAGTACTAAACCTTTCTTGTCGGCGTACATGCAAAGAGGCCAGCGTGATTGCCAACTGTAAAAAGGGTTGACACCCGAACATGCAGTATGTTGTAGTACTATAGGATCATATCCCTGTTTAATTAATTTTTAACATATTTGATGAACAAAGTGAGAAAATGGGTATGTCCAATAATTTTACGAAATTTGTAAATCACATCACCATAAAATTCAGGATGTGAAATACCGTGTCGCAGAAGCGTCTTGAGATTACATTGGTAAGTGAGAGATTTCGATAGTAAAATTTAGAGAACGTTTTTCTTAGTTTATGGTATCTATATCCTTGCTTTTCATTTAAAATGAGATTTCGACTGTTAAAATCTTCAATAGATGAACAAGCTCTAGCAAAACGAATAAGTTGAGATATATAACCCCTTAAGATGGGGCACGGGGAACATCTCCGTCAAGATGAGGGAAATTTACAATATTAAAATCAAAAGCATCTCTTTTGTCATATATATTTTAGACGAAATAATTTCATTATCAATTTTAAGGTCTAGATCAAGAAAAGCTGCATAATATAATTGTCGGACGGGTTAGCTTTATTCGAAGACAAAACAAACATACAGCAGAGGGAAGATGGAAGTACCGCCTTGGAACGGTCAGTGACAAAAGTCACTGGGGGTTAAAGATTCTGAAGGGAGGTGATCCCCCGAAAGCAAAAATTGCAACACAAAAAGAGAAAATTGCAGACTCGGTTTTATTGAGTCTGTTCATGAGCAGTAATTGAAAGTGCAACACTGCTCACGCCCCCTAGCACCGGCTTAAGCGGTATTCAATTTTCAGAACAAGAAGTACTGAAATTCATGATCTCGAAGGACCAGAAGGTATATAACAACACTGAGAATGAAGTACGGGGGGACACCCGGGTTTTAGGCGCCCAACCTGACACTTATTCCATCCTTACCCTAAAAGACAAACTGTAAATAAACGTATCCCCTCTCCGACTAATCTACAACAACCGCTAGTTAGGGTCCAACGTGATAAGCATTAATACCTATATATATATTGATTCAATTTTGTCTTATTGTTAGTTTGTATCCAATCATTTATCCAATCAAAGGACAATGAATCCAGCGGAAAATTTATATAAAAATCAGCTTTGCAATTCGTTACTAATCAGTAGACAGATAATTCTTAGGAAAATTTCTTGTACATTCATATAACATCGGCTCCTAAGAAGGAAAAAAACGAAAACAATATTCACCAACTATATTTTCAACACCGTAAGCTCTAATCAGTTTGTCTACCAAAATACATCAAAATGTCAAAGGGTTGGATACTGATTAAACCTAAAACGGTTTATTGTAACATTGATCTGAATGCAAGACCTTTTAAAATCAATTCCTACCTTTGTCTTAACAGAAGCAATATATACATGAATTTGGTTGCAATATGTCTTTCTTGCTAAGGTATTATCCGGAAAGTGATAGTTTAACAACAGCCTACTTAACCGCCAAACGATGAACCTCAATTTTATGACCATGGTCAGCGGCTAGGTTATAAAACGCCCGAGTCTTACCGTTTTCATTCTTAAGCATCTGCTTGATAAGAGTGACTTTGCTGATTGATCAGATGCTTGAGAATGAATTCAGGCAAAGGGTTTTATAATATTGGGCCAGACTATTTCTTCTTTGGTTGAATTATTATTGAACAATATTGGTCATTCTTATAATTTTTACGCAGATATTAATAAAAAGGGCATTTCCTTCTTTCATCAAATTGCTTAAAACTAATGGAAATGTGTCTATACATAACGCGACATAGACGTCAGTGAAATGGAACAAATTCACACTTAGAAGTAGGGTATTGAAATGATGTTAAAGAGTCGATGTCGCCGATGATGTGCGTTTTATTTCCGTATGTGTTAATGATATCACAATAGTATTTTGTCATAGAACAAAACAATAGGATGATTTGTTATGTAAACATTATTATTCGATCATTAATGCGTTTTATCACTTAAGTTTTTTATGAAAATATGCAGAAACTGGTTCAAACAGTAGTATTGCAATGGTCAAGCGTTTACCTGTCTAAAAGACTGACAATGATACTAATGTTTAGACATTAACACTTTAGACGGGGTTTATTGTATCTTTATGAACGTTTTGTTTGTTTGAGACATATTATTATCTTTAATAAAGACGGCTCAGATTTCATTGTACTTAGTTTTATTGAGATCTGCATCTTTAGATCTTTCACTGACAAATTCTGTCGTTTGCTACAATTTTAATTTTTATTCATTTACATTCATCTTAAATAAAAACAATCATAGTAAAAACAGTTTGGACCCTGATGAGGCACCGAATTACTCATTTTGATAAGCAGAAGACATTGGCTGCGTAAGCAGACGGTTCATGTTCGTATAGCAGGAAGCCGGAAAAGGATGTATATAGGCCTCCGTATATGGAATCATCTGATGGACCATTTTGAACAGCTACGTCATCGCCTTGTTTAAGATTTAACAATATTGTCTGGGAACCCATATCATAGAGGTTATCGGTTCCTCTTGCGTATATCTGAGCCTTGTTGATGCCGTTGACTACCATGTAGCAATAGACTTCTCGGTTTCTATTTGCAAGAACCGATGCTGTAATAAGATACACACCGGATACAGGTGCAGTGAACACGCCATGATGGTTGTTATAAGCATTTGCTGTGTCAACATTTTCAATTTCGAAGACCAAGTTCTGATGCGCTCCGAGATGGTCCAGGTTATGTGAGGCGAGGGCAGAAAATGCAACGGGACTGTCACGGACTTTGGTCACTTGGCGTATTCTTTGTTTGCCAATGCCTAGAAATAATGTAAAGACTCTTCAGTCGCTAAATGCCGCCGAAATAGGAAGTTATACATCTAATTGAAAGCTATTATGAATATAGTTCCGAAGTGTTAGAAACATAACGTGAACTTATGTCTCTGATTATGGTAACTTGATAAATACAACAATGATAAACTTTACAAATAGTTCGGACCCAGATCAGAAGCAAGGTAACTGGGTGTATCAATAGGAATTACGTATACTGTTTGACACGTTGACATGCCCTTAAAAACGTAAAGCAAAATATGGTTAACACGGTGCATCAGCTGTACGATTAGATCTCTGTCTGTCATACTATCGGTATCCGGTGTTAACGGTGAAGTATCCCCACCATGGACAAGTAAACAAAGCACAGAGAAACACAACAGGAACCCCGCAAACATGCTAGTCAGTTCTAACGTTGAATGGAATACTTCTTTCAACGTTTAAAGAGGTATTGGGGCATTAGTTTAACTAGAGAAGATAAGAAAACCACTCTGTTCTACATGTATGTGACATACTTTCTCGCTATATTTTAGTGGATGTCTCCCCTTTACTTTAGTTGAATCCCTTATCATACAAATGTCTGTATAATGTTATGTTAATAAGATTATCCAGTTTAAAGTCTTAAGTAAGAAACCTAGAATTGTATGCTAGCCCCAAACAAGCCGTTATACCAAATGCAAAGATAGTTCCATAATTTGATTTCGTCATTAACTTAGTTGTGGCACTATTGTTTAATATTTATCTAAAAGACAATTTTCTGTCAATACGCACTTTTCTGTTTATTAGGGTTTGGTACAATGAGGAGTTTTGTCTGTTTTGGAGTTGAGGCAGCGGACAATGAGAAGAACAGGAAAAGGACATCATGGTATACATGTATTATCCTTTATCATTCTGTAAACAATATATGTCTGCTGAAACTCTAATAAGTTTATTTACTTCAAAATCGTTTGAACTTTTGAGAAACTTGAAAATGGTATAAACTAGTTTGGATGAAAGCTATTTGCAAATGCAATGCAGGTCGCGCGTGGCAAAGGGAACGTCAGTGTGGTACATGGGATGGTTAACATGGCACAGAGAACTGCCAAGTAATCCATCAGGTAGAGACACCGTTTATTTCACGTGGTAAAAGGAATTATTCACTCTTTATAGTAAATATTAAACGTTATAAGGAAATGGTCAACATGGTACAAAAAATAGTCAATGTTGTTCATGGTATTGACAAAGTGGTAAAGTGAATGGTACAAGCGCTACAAGGAATGATAAACACCAGTTCTCACAGAGAATTATCAAAGTGGTTGTAGAAAAGCTAAGCATTGACCATGGGCTGGTATAGAAAAAGAGGTCAACATGGTTTAATAAATAATCAACTTTCTTACAGGGGTTGACAAATTTGGATAAGGGAATGTTTAAGGAGGTAAAATAATACATGTGGAATACGTGATGACCAGGGTGGTAGCGAAATCGAATTATTTCAACGTTGCTAGCAAAGGCGTGAAAAGAAGTCTATCATGTAAAGGAATGACACAGAAGCGATAATCTTCATAATTGTTTGATAACTCATTTGGAATAGCTGAATCCCCCGTAGTGAACTGACATGCTTAATGCAGAACGAAAGTAACGCGTAATTATTCTTTCTGCATAACGTTTATACAGATTTAAGCCTTTATTTAACAGAAACGTTCATTCTGTGGATTTGTTAAGTGTAGATCTAACCATATACAGTGTCATTGATGCCGATCTTATATCAAGGTTTAGGTCATGTATGTATATGTGAGCGCACACTTCATTTGCTCTTCCGGTGTTGCTATGGACGTTCGTGTGTCATTTCCTAACTTCCTGTCTAACTTCTGTTCTAATTGGTTTAACCCTTTAATCCATACACAGTATAACCTGTCTTAAGGGACCATCAAGATGAGATATAATTACGGGTCTGTAAGACAGGTGGTAGCTAAATGCATGTCAACAGTAATACAGACAGCTCGTATAGGAACTTTCTATATTACGCATTACGCAATCATCTGCTTTTAAAGAGACATATATTCAATAAATGAATGACCGCTTAATACAGGTTCTACTGCATAGGTATTTAAATGCCTTTGAAAGTAGGGTAGAACTTATATTACTATATAAATTTTGTAAATGCCTCTAAAGGGAAGTTAGATAATGTGTAATAATGGTAATAAACACTCTTTTTCCGAAATTTCGGTCACTTGACCTTTGTCAAGAAACAATTCTGCATGAATTCAACCAAGTGGTCTCCATTATCATAGGAATTGAAAGATGTTCAAAATTGAAAGTTTGTTTCTTGATAAAGGTCAAGTGATCGAAAATTCGGAAATAAGAGTGTTAATTGTTATTATATACTATTATTATTTCATCACTTTCAACAGTAGGCAATGTAGCAACGTTTTGGCCGGATTCCTCGCAATCCAGGCTTATAGATTGGCGAATTCCGTCCGTCCGTCCGGCCGTCCGTCCGGCCGTCCGTCCGGTTGACCTTTTTGTTTGTGTTAGTTATAGCCAAAGTCTAATACCTACAGTAACCTAACTTGGCATGTATTACATGTCATAGGTTAGCAGGTTACTATGACCCCCTTTGTGGCCTAGTTTTTACTCTTCAATGACTTAGAGAATTTCCAGGTTGACCTTTTTGTTTGTGTTAGTTATAGCCAAAGTATAATACCTACAGTAACCAAACCTGGACTATGGGTTCAGAATGAGGGTGACATTACATGTCATAGGACATGATGAACCCTTTGTGACCTAGTTTTTACGCGCTTCAATGACTTAGAGAATTTCCACGGTTTCCGATCGATAACTAATAAACGACTTGGCCTAGACTCTTCAAACTTGCTGTGGTGGTTCGTCATGACCACTAGATGACCCCTATTGTTTTGAGGACACTAGGTCAAATGTCAAGGTCACCACGACCGTAACTGGTTAAATGGTTTCCGATCAATAACTGCTCAAGGGTTTGGCTTAGAATCTTTAAACTTGCTGTGGTAGTTGGCCATGACCATTGGATGACTCCTATTGATTTTTACCATGACCTTAACTAGTAAATTGGTTTCTTATCAATACCTGCTCAAGGGTTTGGCTTATAAAATGTCGGTGTAGAAGTGTTTCATATATTTTTCCCGTACTTTTAAATTATGACGTCATTTAAATGATGACGTCGCTTGTTTACCTCTAACGTTTATTTTAAATCATTTCATTTTGGCAGACATCGTTATTCATATTGTGAAGTTGTCTGGAGGGGGAATTTTATTTACATTTTGACTTTGGTGAAAGTGGGATAAGGACGAGGTTGGGTACCCGTAAACCAAGTTTAAGTCCCCCAGTAGCTGATTTTGGTTACTGACCGTTCCAACGCGGTGCTCCTGCTTTCAGCCTATGGTCAATTTTGTTGTTTAATATGCTTAATGTTTAATGTTTTTCGTCTTGATATGCGTCCTGTTATGTTTTGTCTTGTGGTTATACCGTTTCTTGTTTGATGGTGTTTGGTGCAGTGTCATTTCGTATGTGACACTCCCTGTTTGACTATTTTTCCATATTGTGATGTTCAAATTTGCTGTGGTGGTTAGTCATGACAACTAGATTAGCTCTCTTGTTTTTGAGGTCACTATGTCAAAGGTCAAGGTCACCATGACCTTAACTGGTGAAATGGTTTCCGATCATTAACTGTTAAAGGGTTTTGTTAGAATATTCAAACTTGCTGTGGTGTATGTTCATGACCACTGGATGACCTCTAATGTTTATGAGGTCACTAGGTCAAAGGTCAAGGTCACTATGACCTTAACTGGTGAAATGGTTTCCGGTCATTAACTGCTCAAGGGTTTGGCTTAGAATCTTCAAACTTGCTGTGGTAGTTGTTCATGACCACTAAATGACTCCTATTGTTTTTGAGGTTACTAGGTCAAAGGTCAAGGTCACCATGACCTTAACTGGTAAAATGGTTTCTGATTAATAACTGCTCAAGGGTTTGGCTTAGGACCTTTAAATTTGCTGCGGTGGTTGATCATGCCAACTAGATGACCCCTCTTGTTATTTAGGTCACTAGGTCAAATGTCAATGTTACTATGACCTTAGCTGGTGAAATGGTTTTCAATCAATAACTGCTCAAGGGTTTGGCTTAGGATCTTCAAACTTGCTGTGGTGGTTGGCCATGACCATTAGATGACCCCTAATGTATTCAGGTCACTAGGTCAAAGGTCAAGGTCACCATGACCTTAACTGGTAAAATGGTTTCAGATCAATAACTGCTCAAGGGTTTGGCGTAGGATCTTCAAACTTGCTGTGGTGATTAGTCATGACCACTACATGACCTCTATAGTTGAGGTCACTAGATCAAAGGTCAGGGGGTCTGGGGTATACATGTTTTACAAACATCTCTTGGTTTTTACGCTTCAATGAATTTCTAGGTTGACCTTATGGAGTCATAATGAAGACCTCATTACATGCAATTGTAATATGTTTAACTATTTATTATGCCTTCAGCATCTGCTGATGCAGAAATGTATAATGATTGACTGCTCATATATATCACTTTAATCGGCAATCCGGCCATACCGACATTGGCGGTTTCTTGTTTTGGTATAGTACGGATTCTTTGCCATGGACCAATAATATGGATCATTAATATCAGTTTTGAATCTATTTTTATTATTATCATTATAATTATTACATGTATTATTATTATTACAACTATCTCCATAGTCGTCGTCATCGTGTTACTATATTGATTATATTCCGAACCACCCTCAACATGTAATACCAGTTCTTAAACAATCTCTTATTATAATCATTATTATATATGTATTATTATTATCATCATCATTATTAATATTATTATCCTTTTTATTGTTACTTTTATAAATGATAATTATTATTATTTTATTATTATTATGTTTTATTATTATTTTCATCATCATTGTTATCATTATAAGTTCATTCAACTCTAAGCATGCACTATATATCCGTGTTTATGATCTAATGTTAGCAACTCTTACAACTTTTCCTTTTAATATAGTACAAATTCTCTCCCTTAGACTAGTTAAATCATTTCTGAAATATACCCTAATATTATTACATGTATTAGTATTACTTTTATTAATATTGGTTTTTATACGCCCACCTAATAAAGGTGGTCGTATATTGTCGTGGCCCTGTCCGTCCGTCCGTTCGTTCGTTCGTTCGTTCGTTCGTTCGTTCGTTCGTTCGTTCGTCCGTCAACATTTTGTTTGTCCGCTGTTTTCTGGGAAAACTATTTGAGAGATATTAATAAAACTTCACACAAATGTTTAATGCATCAAGATCTAAAGCTGAGTTGATTCTGAAGTTCATTTGATTTTTCATTTCAGAGTTATGGCCCTTTTTTTAAAAAAATGCAAATAGTTTGTCCGCTGTTTTCTAGGAAAACTATTTGAGAGATATTAATGAAACGTCACACAAATGTTTAATGCATCAAGATCTGAAGCTGAGTCGGTTCTGAGGTTCATTTGATTTGTCGTTTCGGAGTTATGGCCCTTTTACTTAAAAACAGTGCAAATACATGCAAATAGTTTGTCCGCTGTTTTCTGGGAAAACTATTTGACAGATATTAATGAAACTTCACACAAATGTTTAATGCATCAAGATCTGAAGCTGATTTGATTCTGAGGTTCATTTGATTTTTCATGTCAGAGTTGTGGCCCTTGTTTTAAAAAAATGCAAATAGTTTGTCCGCTGTTTTCTGGGAAAACTATTTAAAAGATATTAATGAAACTTCACACAAATGTTTAATGCATCAAGATCTGAAGCTGAGTCGATTCTGAGGTTCATTTGATTTGTCGTTTTGGAGTTATAGCCCTTTTACTTAAAAATAGTGCAAATACATGCAAATAGTTTGTCCGCTGTTTTCTGGGAGAACTATTTGACAGATATTAATGAAACTTTACACAAATGCTTCAGAGTTATGGCCCTTGTCCTTAAAAAATATGCAAAAAGCTTGTCCGCTGTTTTCTGGAAACACTATTTGAGAGATATTAATGAAACTTCACAAAAATGTTTAATGCATCAAGATCTGAAACCAAATTGATTCTGAGGATCATTTGATTTTTCTTTTCAGAGTTATGGCCCTTGTCCTTAAAAAAATAATGCAAATACATGCAAATAGTTTGTCCGCTGTTTTCTGGGAAAACTATTTGAGAGATATTAATGAATCTTCACAAAAATGTTTAATGCATCAAGATCTGAAACTGAATTGATTCTGAGGATCATTTGATTTTTCTTTTCAGAGTTATGGCCCTTGGCCTTCAAAAATAATGCAAATACATGCAAATAGTTTGTCCGCTGTTTTCTGGGAAAACTGTTTGAGAGATATAAATAAAACTTCAAAAAAATGTTTAATGCATCAAGATCTGAAGCTGAGTTGATTCTGAGGTTCATTTGATTTTTCATTTCAGAGTTATGGCCCTTGTCCTAAAAATATGCAAATAGTTTGTCCGCTGTTTTCTGGGAAAACTATTTGAGAGATATTAATGAAACTTCAAAAAAATGTTTAATGCATCAAGATCTGAAGCTGAGTAGATTTTGAGGTTTATTTGATTTGTCGTTTCGGAGTTATGGCCCTTTTACTTAAAAAATAATGCAAATATATGCATATAGTTTGTCCGCTGATTTCTAAACTGTTTGACAGATATTAATGAAACTTCATACACATGTTTAATGCATCAAGACCTGAAGCTAAGTCGATTCTGAGGATCATTTGATTTGTTGTTTCGGAGTTATGGCCCTTGCACTTAAAAAAATAATGCAAATCTATGCAAATATGAGGATGGCCATAACTTTTCATTTGAAATGATATTTACTTCAATTTTTTTATAAAATAGTATCACCTTAATATGGAAATCAAGATCTGAAGCACAGATTAGAAAATGTCAACACTTATGAGGCATGTTGAATCAGAGAACATTTGCAAGTGGGCGTATTATGTACCGTATGCGGTACTCTTGTTTTGCTGTTGTTATTTCAACACTTTCATCACTCTGCACTGTGAGAATATAGTATTTGTCAGTTTTTTATTATCATTATTATACATGTAGCACATTTATATAACGCTTTTTTGAAACATGATATATGCCTTCATGTACAAAACAGGGTATATTCAATGCATGCAGAATATTTAAAACAAAATGTATTTCATTCATATATATTTGGAATTTATTACAGAATCATAGGTAAAAACACATCATCCTTTCCGTAAGTTTATCTTCCTGTGTCATATTAAGCTCTATTATAGTATGTCAGCGCACTAAGATCACCAAAACACGAATGTAATATTCTATGCCCACTGTCAGTATGTCACACAGTTACAACCCAGAACCACCTAACTTGGAAGTATGTTTGGCATACAACACAGCACCTAAAATATTGCCTTATATATGTAGGACTATGGGGTAACAGAATAGGTTAATTTGTAGTTCATACATATAAACTACATGTAATCAATGCACTATGGTCTATGGGAAGCCACTGTTACACATTTTCCTTTTTGTAAAATTCGAATTTTCTCTCTTAGGAGTAGTCTGTTCAGTGTCTGTTATTCTTATGGAATAAAACTGCGTCCTTGCAGTTGCTCTGACCTCAGACACGACGTTAGGGCATTTTTGACAGACTTTCACCGTTGTTGTTAGGCTATGTTTTATATATTGTCCTGTTTGTATTTCTGCTATGTTGTGGGGAAGTCCTGCTGGGATATCTTTATTTACACTGTTTGTTAAATTAGGGTGACTTTGAGATATGTATGAGGTTAGGACGTTCGTAAACATGTTTACACCCCAATTGGTGGCTTTGTCACTGACCGTTTAAGGCGGTTCTCTCTCTATGCCACCGTTATTTTTATGTCTGTCTTGTGTCTTTATACGTGTGCGTTTGTTAATGTTCGAAATGTATCTCTTGTACGGATGAGTGTGTCGATGTTTTAGGTGTTTATCTCGTGTGTGTGTTTGTGTTTGTTTGTGTGCGTGCGTGCATGTAGTTGGGTATGTGCCTTCTGTTGATGTTTCGGTGGTGGTTGCGTGTTGTGTGTGGCTTTTCCTGTATAACTTTACTACTTTTCTCATTATATAGATCTGATTCTACAATGGCTGCCATGGTCTATGTTTGTATACTCATTTACTATTATAAAAATGAATCTTCATGTTCAATTTAGAATTCATTCTCACACATCAATATTCATGACATTAATTGTTGACCTTTTACTCAATACATACTCTCATTGCTTTACTCGTTTGCAAACCCAGAAACCCAGATAAGACAGTTTCTACCGTGTTTGATACAGTCTAATATAGATCTAATGTCTAATTCTACAGTATTTGCCAAATCCAAACTTTGAGTTGTTTCATTATTATTATTATTGTCATTTTTGTTTTAAAGAATATTCCTGATGTATAGGTTATAGATACCATTTTTCGTAAAACTGTGAAACTCGATATGTCTTTAGCGGTCGTTACAGAGAGGTTATATTGTAACTGAATACTGTATGAAGGTGTAAACCCCACAACGCTGAATTTTCAAATGGACTATTCCAAAATTCAAACAGGGCAAGGTTATGGTGAATAGGGATTTTTCTAAAGAAACGCGTAACAATACAAACAGTACAGACCCTGATGAGAGGACTCCTCTAGGAGCTCTCTCATCTTGGTATACACTGTTATCAAAGGACATTAGTGACTCGTATCCCACAATAAGTGTTAAAAGCACGATTTAATATTCATGTTCGCAACTGTGTGCTTGAGAAATTTCGAACGCATGGTAGCCCGACTGCCTATCAATCCTTCAAAACCATAACCATACAAATCCATACCAGTTTACTCTATAGAGGCCCCTTTTAACGTTTTCCCTGTTGAATATTCATGTAAGAAATAATATCATAATGAATATTCATAAGCTGACATTTGCATATGTACACATGATGTTTTAGTATTGGTAGAAACTGTATCAAAATCAATGCGAGCAGATCCTACAGGAGCAGTCTGGTCTGGGTCTGCTCTATTTGTAAAGACGTGTATATAAGGGAAAGGGTTAACAGAAGGCTTCTGCAGTTTGTTTCTGCTATTACAAAATATTCCTACGTTTACATACTATTGTAAAACACGATGCCATTATTTCCAGCATGAATATACAGGATGTGAAAAGTCCATTAGTTGTATAAGATGTCACGCCAATGGCTCCTAACATGTACATTAACCCTTTCCCTGGTATTGACGACTTTTGACGACTCTGTAAAAGTCACTTTCTGAAACCATTGTGATAAATGGAGCATTTGCTCCTATAGGAGCAAATGCTCTATTTATCACAATGGTTTCAAACTACAAAATTCTAAAATTTTCCTTTTCTCTACTTAATGCTCCTTTTCGGTAGATTAATTCAAAGAGGTTGTATCTAAAAATAGCCTATGAGGTAATGGGTTAAGCTACAATTTTCTTGACATGAACATTTAAAAGGTTTAGACGATCTATTAGGTTATCAAGGAGATACTGATTTTTCCTACAAAACGGGCATACACTTACCCCTTATCCCGATATTCGTGATCTGACTTGCATTGCAAACAGCTTGGATACATATTAGACGCGTTTCACTCTAGTGTCAATAGTTTCTTAACCCTTTCTCTGATGAATATTCATGTAGGAAATAATGACGTCATGGATATTCATAAGATTATGTTTTTATAATTGTATATGAACACATGACGTTTTTGCTCAGGCAGAAGCTGTAGAATCAGACCTATATTACACAATAAGCAAACAGAGCAGACCCTGATCTGACGGCTCCTTTAGGAGCCATCTGTTCTGAGTCTACTCTGTTTGCAGATGCGTCAAAATGCGATTACGTAAGGGAAAGGGTTAATTTTTTCACGTATTTGCAAACATATTTGATCCAGATCAGACGGCTCCTATCTCCCTGATCAGGGTATGCTCTGTCTGCTAATAGACTTTTTGATGGATCTGTTTCTGTACTTTTTAAAATGGCTACAATGATACACCTGACATATTTCATTATAACTAATTGCCCATCAAGGTATTGAAATTTGAAATAAACATAGAACAGGGAAAGGGTTAAGAGCTAAATGGAATCGACAGTAGTCACAAAATGCTAGTCAGTTTACACAGAGTACGATATGGGTAACGATGGACGAATCAGGGCACGATGAAAGACAACTGATATCTCTCTACCTTTTAAATATACATGTAAGAAATATTGACATCGTGAATATTTATAGGATGCTGTTTAAACTTGTATATACGCACATGGATTTATGACAAAGACAAGAGCTGCAGAATCAGATCCATACACTTGTATAAGCAAACAGAGCAGACCCTGATCAGGCACCTCCTGCATGAGTTGTCTAACCTGTATCTACTCTGTTCACAAAATGTGTCTCTGCGTGATAAACGTTTGGTAATTGTCAGTCATAAATCTAACATCAGTTATAATACAGCTACAGCAGCATCATGTTTGTTTGATTCACAATCATAACCATAGCCATTAGCTATTTAAACATAACGCTGGTCGTCTGTACAAAGAGAATACATCACAATGTATTAAAAAGACTCGACTGGGACTCGAACCCAGCGCTTACCATGCAAACACACTTCAGACTGAGATACCAAGCCACACAGTAAAGCCTATCAACTGTTGCATAACATCGGGGCGAGAATATTTCATCGATACATTTTATTTTTTGTTGCAATATTGTAATTAGTCTTGAGCGATATTAGTCATTTCCACACTTTTAATGGTGCGCATTTGTTACAATAAAGATTTTTCCTTCTTTCGTCAAAATGCTTAAAAGTAATGATTGTGTGTCTATACTTTACCGACCTAGAGGTCAGTAAAACGGAATAAATCAACACTCTGTTTAATGAATAATAGTAAGATGTTGAAATGACTAACGGTTGCGAAAATTTGATGTTAACGTTTTTGTTTTTTTAAATATGCTAAAGATTTATTAAAAAGGAATGTGATCCTTTTTTTTGAATAGTAGTAACTTTAATGTATCTTAGAAGTTAAGAGAGCCATTTTTAAACGTAAAACAATTGAAACGCTAGTAACAATTTTATCTTAGTTGACATGTTTTCTTTTTATTTTACTAGATGAATGATTACAGAAGAACCTGTCGTAAATGGCTATACATTAATGGAGCATGGGCGTGTTTAAAAGCTGGTGGTTGTTTAATGCAGGGCAAACTCAATGCAGAAAGCTCCTCCATGAGCTTTATGCATTACATTTAACCTGCATTAAGCTACCACCTGCCTTACATACCAATAATTAGACCTCATTTTTGATGACCGCTTAAGACAGATTCTATTGTTTTGAAATTATGTGCTTTTGTTTTCTTTTTAATAGTGAAGTACATAGTGAAGTACATGTATAAATAGTACTGAAAAAAGAGCTATAATCACATCACAATCAATAACAACTAAGATAGGTAGCGTAAACATGCGATTATATAATAGTATTTAACTCCTTCTTTAATTAGATTATTTTTTTATGATGGCATATAAAAATAGGAAAGTTTGGCCATAGCAAATATTGCAGAATTATAATCTTTATCATGTCATAGGCAAACACAGCAGACCCAGATTAGACGAGTCCTATAGGAGACATCTAAGTTGGGTCTACTCTGTTTTTTTTGTTGTTTTTTTAATAGTGAATAGTTAATGTTATCCTAAACAGCACAAATGACAACACAAACTGAAATCACTAGTTCTGTGAACAGTTAATGCTAACAAACATTTGCTTAAAGCATAATATATCAACAACGAACACTAGATCGGTAGTTACCTGTTACACACCGGAACGTTCTTCCTCTCTCTCTTTCCTCTCCCCCCTTTTTTTTTTTTTTTTTTGGGGGGGGTTAGACTGTTGTCTTGAACCCATTCACTCATGTATACATATATATCGACTAGTGTTTGACAATCATACGCCTATACATACACATGTACACGTGTGCAACGTCTTCTACTCATACATATACATGGACAAGCGTGAACCCATCCACCACCTATTCATATATATGGACCAGCGTGAACCCATCCACCACCCACACATATACATGGACAAGCGTGAACCCATCCACCACCCATTCATATATGTGGACAAGTGCGAAAATCCCTATGTACATGTTTGATCATGTATGTATACCTCTTGGCGAAATGAAAATCAAGAGGAACTCTTAGGGAAGAGGAAGTGTGGACGAAATACATAGAGGAAGGAAGGAATAACACAACAAGGAATCACTGCTGATACAATTTTGATATTTGTGGGTCGCCTACAGTGCAGCTTCTCACAAAGTTTCAAACGTGTTGGCAGTAGCTATAAAGCCGCGCATTACACTGATCTCAAGGCAAAGTGTAGAGAGCATATTGTTGCACTTAATATATACACGTTTGCAAAGAGTTCTTGAATTTTTCTAGAAAATGTGTACATCTGTGTGTCCACTTCATAAAATCAGTTATAAAATTAAGTTCGCTTTTGAATAAGTTTAGTATGCTAATCTCTTTTGTTCTCTTTTCACACACAAAATATGACTTGTAGATTGTAAAAGCTACTATATTAAGAATGATATTAACATCGGTGTATTCAGGTACCTTGTAGCCAATGATAATGTATCGGATATGTTTCATATTGTTTGAGATGCCACATGATGTAAATGCATTTTGAATGGCTGTCAAGAATAAGGCAATGCTTTTACAGTTTATGAAAAAATGTTCATAATCTTCCTTGCAGGCACACAGTGCACAATTTGACGAAGTCGAGATTTTCCACTTACAGAGATTTTCCTTTGTTGGGATAATGTTATGTAACAACTTATATTTGAATTGCTTAATTTTGTTGTTTATGCCAGTTTCGTATAAGGCTGAGTAGACAGATGGCCAGTACAGCCGGTTTTCAGAAAACTTATTTTCCCAGAATTTATGTATGTATGGCTTTTCAAAATTGTTTAATGCAAATACGTTATAGAAATCTCTATTGGTCATATTTTAAAAGCTATATTGAAACTCTTTTATTTCAATGTTTAATACTATTTTAACATGTGTTTGTACTGAGTCTTAAGATCTTAATATTTTTGCCCATGTTTTAGGCAGCGCTCGTTTCAAAATATTAATTTCTGCGATCTAGTTCCTAGTATCTCTAAGATTTTGAAATATAAGTTTTTCATCTATTTTACCGTCTTTTGATAAAATATCGTTAACAAACAAGATATCCGATTTTATCCAATTGTCAAATATTAGCAATTTACCCAATTTGTTTTTTATGTGGCAATTTCCCCAAATTAATTGTTTACGAATATCGAAAAACTTAATTATTTTCACATTATTAGTGATTTTCCTGAATTCTATCCACGTACTTGGCAGATCTTGATAAAAACGGGGTAAGGCCCGTTTTACTTTCGGAAGGTTTTTGAAGTTATCTATGTTCATATAAAATATCAAGCAATTTCCCCCATATTGATTGAAAAAGTATTTCGGAATTACTGTCCAATTGGAATCCTGTTTTTCCGATAATAGATTTTTAACCCATTTGATTTTTGTGGCTTTGATGAAAGACTCCCTTTCGGATTGGAAGAAATGTATTTTCGATATTATTGATACACGAATAACTTTTTACAAATCAAATAACCATCTTTTACCACCTCGACCTAGAGTTACATTTCGCTACTTGAAGAAAAACATTTCTAATTTTCATTCAGATTATGTTCTTGTTCCTGCTGACAAGGCATCAAACAATGTAATCATTATTTGAAGATTGTATTATGTTGATGTTTTAAAGAAGGAGCTAACTGATTCAAAAACTTATATAACCGTTCAAACACCTGAAAAAGATATAGTCTCGGAACATGTAAAAATGTGCAATGATTTTAAGTCTGGTCCTAACATAAAACAACATAAACTTTCTACTTTGTACTGGATTCCGAAACTACATAAAAACCCTTATAAGTCGCGTTTTATTGCCAACTCTAGCTGTTGTACCACTACTAAATTATCTATACTTTTGACGTCCTGTCTTACTACGATCAAAGAACATGTTAAACGCTACTGTGATAAAATATATGAAAATTCTGGTATTAATGTTTTTTGGTCCATAAAAAATTCAAATGATGTTTTAACAAAACTTGAAAATGAACAGTATAACATTTCTTTACTGAGCTCTTATGATTTCTCTACACTCTATATACTACTCTACCTCACCATCTTATAAAGGATAGACTTATTAAATTAATAGAAAAAACCTTTGCCAGAGAAAACAAAATGTTCATTGCTTGTAATGTTCAACGTTCATTCTTTTCGAATTCAGAAGTTGAACATTACACAATGTGGACTTGCCTTGATGTTTGTAGATCTCTTACCTTTCTTTTAGATAATATATTTGTGCGTTATGGAGATACCATATATCGTCAAGTTGTTGGTATACCCATGGGTACAAATTGTGCCCCTCTTGTTGCAGATTTGTTTTTGTATTGCTACGAGAGGGATTTTATGCTTAGCTTAAAACCTGATACACAGACCGATATTGTGAATGCTTTTAATAAAACTTCAAGGTATTTAGACGATATTTTGAATTTAGATAATCCTTATTTTGATACTATGGTTTCTTCAATCTACCCAAAAGAACTGTCTTTAAACAAAGCTAATCAATCTGACATTAATGCTTCATTTTTAGATTTGAATCTTTCAATTACAAATGATAAAGTTTCGTCCAAAGTATACGATAAAAGAGAAGATTTTAATTTTAAAATTGTTAATTATCCTTTTCTAGATGGGGATGTGCCACGTTCTACATCTTATGGTGTTTATATTTCTCAACTTATTAGGTTTGCCCGAGCCTGTTCTTTGCTTGAAGATTTTAACAGACGTAATTTAGTTATAACTGATAAACTTCTTAAGCAAGGTTACAGATATCACAAACTTCGGAAAACCTTTTCTAAATTTTATTATCGAAATTTACCTCTCATTAGTAAATATAATTGCAATCTACGGACGTTACTGCGACAAGGCATTTCTCAACCAGAATTTTATGGGGATGTTATCTACAAACTTAGGAAAATTCGGGGTCATATCCATTTTCATGATTTGTTTATAAAACGCATTAAAAAATTTAAAAAGAAAGGTTATGATCCTATTATATTGCAACACACTGCATGTTTGGTTATCGATCCTTTTACAGTCGTTAGCTACGCTTCCCTCTTTGCTTGCGCGATGACAGGCCGAGGGTAGTACTCTATGATGGTATACTCTTAAACTTGGATACAGGAGGAGCTTACCAGACTCATGTATTATTTTTTCCCTGTCGTGCCCTTAACGGCTTACCTGCAGGTGCTCTGACTTCAGCAAAGCCATTGAGTACATATTTGACGGATTGTCACAGTTATTATGCTATGTTTTACATGTTGTCCTGTGTTCACCGTCGTCTATGTTGTGGGTAAGTCCAGCGGGGATACCTTTATTTACAATATTTGTAAAGCTAGGGTGACTTTGAGAGAAGTGTGAGGTTAGGACGTCCGTAAACCGGTTTAAACCCCCAGTGGTGTTTTTGCTGCTGACCGTGCCAAGGCGGTACTCTCTTTGTCACCCTTCCTTTTTTTTGCCTTGCGTCTTTGTGCTTGTGGTTTGTTCATGTTGTGGAACGTTTGTCCCTGTTTCTTGTGTGTCTTTTGGTGTTTTCTGTGTTCATTTCGTATGTGTGTGTGCGTGTGCGTTTGGGTGTGTGGTTGTGTGTGTGTGTGTGTCATGCTGTCTATCGGTGTTTTGGTGGTGGTTGCGTCTTGCATGTGGCTTTGCCTGCTTGACTTTACTACTTTTCCATTAGTATCAATCATACTGATGCCCCCGTCTTGTTTTTTCCTATCAGAGTGGTTCGTTTTATTTTTTCCGATTTGTTTGACCTTAGGAAATTGAAGAACATCGAGTTAATTCGTTTTATGACGATTTCCGGGACATATTTAGAATGAAACAGGTATATAAATTTTGGAAGCAAAAGTGTCTTGATAATAGTTATTTTACCATAAAAAGTTATATTTCTCTTATTCCAAAGATTAATTACCCTCTCACATTCTTTAAATTTATCTTCCCAGTTTAATTTGTTGCATTTTTCTCTGTTATGTCCAAAACATACCCCTAGCGCTTTTATTTCTGATGACCATTTAATTCTTCCAGGAGTATTTACTGAGTTCTTAGAGGATCCAATCCATAATCCTTCTGTTTTATCTCTTTTTAAATTTAACCCCGAATGCTTTCCAAATTGTTCGACTACAGATAAAGAATGCAAAATTTCATATTCATTTTTCACAAACAATGTAGTGTCATCCGCTAATTGAGTAAGCTTTAAATACTTGTAAGAATCTGTTTTAATTTTTATTCCTTCAGTTGTTCTCTCAGATTTAATTTTCATTGCTAAGATTAAACAGAAGTGACGATAAAGGACACCCTTGCCGAATAGATCTTGATGGTCTGAAATTTTCCGATCTCCACCCATTGTTGTAAATACACGATGTAATATTACTGTACAGTGTTTTTATCCAGTTAATAAATGAATTACCAAACCCAAAGCATTCAAGTACTTTAAACATAAAATTCCATTCTACTGTGTCAAAAGCCTTCCGAAAATCTAAAAATAATACTGCTCATTCTATATCTACACTGTCCGCATAGTTTATTATATCTTGTATTTGCCGAATGTTAAAACCAATGAATCTGTTTTTGATATAACCCTGCTGATCAGTACTAACAATATAGGGTAAAACGCTTTGTAAGCGTTTCGATAAGATTCTGGCTGCTATTTTGTAGTCGGTATTGAGCAATGAAATTTGGCGCCAATATTCTATATCTTCTGGATCACCTTTTTTAAATACAAGAGACAAAATACCGTGTCTCTGAGTTCCAGATAGTTTGCCAATGGAACGGCCTGCATTTAAAGAATTGGTAACCATATCTCCTATTTTTGACCAGAACGCCAAATAAAATTCTGCGGTTAAACCGTCACTACCGGGGCTTTTTTTGGGTTTCATATCATCCAAAGCTGCTTTACACTCATTGGTAGTGAACGTACCATTGCATAATACTGATAAATAATATTGTCAAGTTTTCTTTCAAAATTTAAATCAGATAAATAGTCATGTATAGTTTGTTCGTTGATTTTCTCTGATGTATATAAAGTGTTATAAAATTTTACTTCTTCTTTTAGGACTGTATTTACATTGCAAATACGCTTATTATTTACCTTTAGTGATGTCATGGCTTTCCTAGCTTGTCTTGCTTTTTCCAAACTCAGAAAATATTTTGAATTTGTTTCACCTTCGTCTAGAATTTTACCTTTTGATCTGATTTGAGCTCCAATGGCCCTTTGGTTATATATGGATTGAATTTCCTTTTCTGTACTTTCGATTTCCGCTTTAATTACCTGTGAAAACCCTATTTCATATTTTTGGTATAGTACACTTAAAAGTTTGCTCCAATTCCTTTAAATGGTTCTTCCTAAGTTTTGCTTTGTTTTTGGCATAGCTTACAGTTTTGTTTCTTATTTCATATTTACATAATTCCCATATCATTTGACCAGTCATGTTTTTGTTTTGATTTTCATGCAGAACCTTGTCAATAAGATTATTTATGCAATTAACAAAAGCTTGGTCAGAAAGGAGAGAAGTATTAAATTTCCAATAACCCGGATCCCTTTTTTTGGTTAGTTTTATCTTGAGCGAAATTGCTAAATGATCTGTGCTATTGATTTGAACCGGTCTAATATCACAGCTGTATACCAAAGTTGACGCGCTTTCTTCAAATAGCCAAAGGTCGATTCTACTACGTCCAATGCCGTTTTTGCGCTTCCATGTATATTGCCTTTTATCATTATTTTTTACTCTCCAAATATCTATCAAGTTTTGGCTCTTTATTAGTTGAACCAACTCGCTTACTGGACATGATTTCTGACATATGTGTCGTTAAGGTCTCCACCGAGAAATTTGAATCCGATAGCTTCAAATTCGATAAGCCTGGATAAGGCTTTAAAAAACAAATTTCTGGACTTAGCGTCATTACATGCGTATACATTTATCAAACTTAACTGTGTATCGAGTATTTCTATATTCAATAAAATATATCTACCATGCTCATCTGCAATACCGTTTAACACCTTTATGTCTAGAGCATTCCGCAAGCATATTGAACACCCCCTGCTGTTATTAGTACAGAATGAATGATACAGTGACAACTCATCGAAATCGTTTGATGTTGACGATGTAATATCGGCCGAGAAATGGCTCTCTTGTATAGGAATGTGATCCTATAGTACTACAACATACTGCATGTCTGGTTGTCAACCCTTTTACAGCTGGTAATCACACTGTCCTTTTTTCATGTACGCCGACAGGAAAAGCTTAGTACTGTATGAAGACAACCTCCTAAGTCGAGAACTAAAGGAGGACGTCGGATTTGTGTACTAATCTCGTTATTGTCGTACCCATTCATTACTTTTCTACAGTTACTCAAACAGCTCAAATATTCAGTACACTAGCAAGAGATGTGTCCAGTTGGTTTGACTAAATCTATTTTCGTTTTACATGCAATTTACTACAGTATTTGCCATCGCGGTTGTTGTACATTCGTCGGAGAGGGGATAGGTTTATTTACACTGTTTGTCTTTTAGGGTGAGGATGAAATAAGTGTGAGGTTGGGCGTCCCTAAACCAGTTTAAACCCCCTGTGACTATTGTCACTGACCGTTCCAAGGCGGTACTTCCATCTTCTCCCTGTTGTGTGTTTGTCGTGTTTTTGTGCGTCTCTTTATGTCTTTTGATATGCATGTACATTTGCTATTTTTGTCGTGGTGCTGTTCGAGCGACTGTGTGTTGTGTATGTGGTGTTTCCTGCATGACTCATACATGTACTTTCGATGTCGCCGATGGTGTCATCTTTTCTCCATATGTGTTTATGATATTGCCGTAATATTTTGTACTAGAACACGATATTAGGATGATTTGTGATGTTAATATTATTATTTAATCATTAATGCGTTTTATCACTTAAGTTGTTTAGGGACATATTTTGGAAATTATTCAAACAGTAGTATTGCCATGGTTACGAGATACAATAAACCCCCTCAAATTTTAACAAGGGACAATTTAGGTCTCTTAAGGCAAGTTACGTCTGGTCCTAACATAAAACAACATAAACTTTCTACTTTGTACTGGATTCCGAAACTACATAAAAACCCTTATAAGGCGCGTTTTATTGCCAACTCTAGCTGTTGTACCACTACTAAATTATCTATACTTTTGACGTCCTGTCTTACTACGATCAAAGAACATGTTAAACGCTACTGTGATAAAATATATGAAAATTCTGGTATTAATGTTTTTTGGTCCATAAAAAATTCAAATGATGTTTTAACAAAACTTGAAAATGAACAGTATAACATTTCTTTACTGAGCTCTTATGATTTCTCTACACTCTATACTACTCTACCTCACCATCTTATAAAGGATAAACTTATTAAATTAATAGAAAAAACCTTTGCCAGAGAAAACAAAATGTTCATTGCTTGTAATGTTCAACGTTCATTCTTTTCGAATTCAGAAGTTGAACATTACACAATGTGGACTTGCCTTGATGTTTGTAGATCTCTTACCTTTCTTTTAGATAATATATTTGTGCGTTATGGGGATACCATATATCGTCAAGTTGTTGGTATACCCATGGGTACAAATTGTGCCCCTCTTGTTGCAGATTTGTTTTTGTATTGCTACGAGAGGGATTTTATGCTTAGCTTAAAACCTGATACACAGACCGATATTGTTAATGCTTTTAATAAAACTTCAAGGTATTTAGACGATATTTTGAATTTAGATAATCCTTATTTTGATACTATGGTTTCTTCAATTTACCCAAAAGAACTGTCTTTAAACAAAGCTAATCAATCTGACATTAATGCTTCATTTTTAGATTTGAATCTTTCAATTACAAATGATAAAGTTTCGTCCAAAGTATACGATAAAAGAGAAGATTTTAATTTTAAAATTGTTAATTATCCTTTTCTAGATGGGGATGTGCCCCGTTCTACATCTTATGGGGTTGATATTTCTCAACTGATTAGGTTTGCCCGAGCCTGTTCTTTGCTTGAAGATTTTAACAGACGTAATTTAGTTATAACTGATAAACTTCTTAAGCAAGGTTACAGATATCACAAACTTCGGAAAACTTTTCTAAATTTTATTATCGAAATTTACCTCTCATTAGTAAATATAATTGCAATCTACGGACGTTACTGCGACAAGGCATTTCTCAACCAGAATTTTATGGGGATGTTACCTACAAACTTAGGAAAATTCGGGGTCATATCCATTTTCATGATTTGTTTATAAAACGCATTAAAACATTTAAAAAGAAAGGTTATGATCCTATTATATTGCAACGCACTGCATGTTTGGTTATCGACCCTTTTACAGTCGGTAGCTACGCTTTCCTCTTTGCTTGCGCGATGACAGGCCGAGGGTAGTACTCTATGATGGTATACTCTTAAACTTGGATACAGGATGAGCTTACCAGACTCATGTATTACTTTTTCCCTGTCGTGCCCTTAACGGCTTACCTGCAGGTGCTCTGACTTCAGCAAAGTCATTGAGTACATATTTGACGGATTGTCACAGTTATTATGCTATGTTTTACATGTTGTCCTGTGTTCACCGTCGTCTATGTTGTGGGTAAGTCCAGCGGGGATACCTTTATTTACAATATTTGTAAAGCTAGGGTGACTTTGAGAGAAGTGTGAGGTTAGGACGTCCGTAAACCGGTTTAAACCCCCAGTGGTGTTTTTGCTACTGACCGTGCCAAGGCGGTACTCTCTTTGTCACCCTTCCTTTTGTTTGCCTTGCGTCTTTGTGCTTGTGATTCGTTCATGTGTGGAACGTTCGTCCCTGGTTCTTGTGTGTCTTTTGGTGTTTTCTGTGTTCATTTCGTGTGTGTGTGTGTGCGTTTGGTGTGTGTGTGTGTGTGTCATGCTGTCTATCGGTATTTTGGTGGTGGTTGCGTCTTGCATGTGGCTTTGCCTGCTTGACTTTACTACTTTTCCATTTAATGCACGGTGAAACGTCAAAGTTCCTTTGAGAGCTTTCTTTATACCTTTCAACCTACTTTAAGTTGTTATCTGTCTGAAAGAATGACAATGATACCAATGTTTAGACATTAATACTTTAGACTGGTTTTACTGTATCTTTATAAACACTTTATTTGTTTAAAGACATATAAAGACGGACCGGGTTTTGTTAAATGCTCAGATTTCATAGTGTACACATTTGTACTGCCATCTGCATCATTTTCACAGTTTTTTTTTTATTTTCAGCAAACTTTGTAGTCTGTTTTTATTTTTCTTCATTTTGATTAAAATAAAACTGTCATAGTAAAAGCATCTTAATGAGAAGTAGAATTACTCGTTTTGATAAGCAGACGAGACATCGGCAGCGAGTTAACCTACTATAGCAGAGGCTTCATCTTCGTATAACAGAAAGCCGGAAAAAGAAGTATATAGGCCTCCGTATATGGAATCATCTGATGGACCATTTTGAACAGCTACGTCATCGCCTTGTTTAAGATTTAACAATATTGTCTGGGAGCCCATATCATAGAGGTTATCGGTTCCTCTTGCGTATATATGAGCCTTGCTGATGCCGTTGACTACCATGTAGCAATAGACTTCTCGGTTTCTATTTGCAAGAACCGATGCTGTAATAAGATACACACCGGATACAGGTGCAGTGAACACGCCATGATGGTTGTTATAAGCATTTGCTGTGTCAACATTTTCAATTTCAAAGACCAAGTTCTGATGCGCTCCGAGATGGTCCAGGTAATGTGAGGCGAGGGCAGAAAATGCAACGGGACTGTCACGGACTTTGGTCACTTGGCGTATTCTTTGTTTACCAATGTCTGGAAATAATGTAAAGACTCTTGATTCGCTACCGGATTAGGAAGTTAAAAATCTGATTGAAAGCTATTATGAATATAGTTTGAAAGTGAAAGAAACATAACCTGAACTTATGTCTCTGATTATTACCGCTTATTGAAAATTGATAAATACAACAACGATACATATTGCACACAGTTTTGACCCACGCGAGATGCAAAGTAATACCTAGGTCATACAATCACGGATTTGACGCAGGATTAGGTATTACAGATTAATGCTTTGGTCACAACCCCTTCCGATTAGGCTTAGGATATACTCCCGGCATGGTTTTTAGCCATTTTGGCCCGGTTCCCCGGCCGGACGCCAGACATGGCCGGCCGGTGGCCGGGGCTCTCAGGCAGCATCGGGGAGGTGCCCGAAGATTTTTTAACTCGAAGTTAAAATTTCTCCGATGTCCCGTAGATTTTTATAATTGGCCACATATCTTTCACACATCGTTTAAGTATCGTCCGATATCCGGCCGGGAATCGAGCGGTAATCGGCCGGTGTATATAGCCCCAGAGGAGAATGTTTTGGGACAGGACATGGGCCGATATCCGGCCGATGTCTGTTTACACATTGGAAAGTAACCCACCGATGTCCGATCGGCTTGAACCGGTATGGACCAGATATGTTACAGACATCGGCCAGTCACCGTCCGGCTAGAACCGGACATCGGCCGGGCATCGGGCGGACTATATAAACCCACGTCAGTCGCCGTGTACAACATTATAGCGCGTTTCTACACAAGAGACCGGACCTGGTACAATCATCGTTCGTTGTCCGTAGGATACTCGGGCGATATTCGTACGATGTCCGGTGAATAGGCCGGTTATCGCCCGGACATCATAGGATAATCGGCCGATTAGTATTAGATGTTCGGTCGGTATTCACTGACTCGCCGGCTCCCAAAAACATCTTTGGAACAGACGCCGTACGATTACCAGACGGTCTTCGGACGGCCTCCGCACGGCCTCCGGACGGTGCCATTTATGTAAATGATGTGTGACAATTTTTTTGACCGGTGTTGTCCGATGTTGGAAAAATGGCCAAAACCAGCGGTGTACTCCCGATTACCCCCTATCCCCGGATACCAGCCGATCTTTGTGACCATAGCATAAATCTCACGGACGACCCCGGAAATGCCGTAGGCCGATACTAATGCACACAACGGTGTTTTGACTTAATTATTGTAAGCAAATGTAGGAATGGACCACGAGGGATTCGGATTGTTACGGAACGACACGGTTAATTAGAAAATGACACGGGTTATTACGGAAATGACACGGTTTGATACGGAATAAGTACGTATTAATACGGTTTAATAAGGATGTACTACGGTTGTTCAAAACTTGTCACGGATATACAGGTACTGAGCACTACGTATGACTACGTATAACTACGGCTAAAATACGGAAAGCCACGGACCGGTACAGATTGCCACGAATGGTGCCGGATAGTATCCGTAGCTAATCCGGCGTCAGATCCGTGAATGTGTGACCGCCAAAGGTCATTATCACACCATTGTGTGCATCCGTAGCGCACTACGGAAATTGGCATTTCCGGAGTCAACCGTGAGATTTAATCCGCAGTTGAACCGGCGAGGTGATCCGTGAATATGTGACCTAGGCATAACTAAGTGTATCAGTGGATTTTACATATACTGCTTGACACTTTTACATTACCTCATAGGCTATTTTAGACCAAATCTCTTTGAATAAATCTACCGAAAAGGAGCATTAACTAGAGAAAAGGAAAATTTTAGAATTTTGTAGGTTGAAATCATTGTGATAAATAGAGCATTTGCTCCTATAGGAGCCCATGCTCTCTTTTTATCATATTGGTTTCAAGAAGTGACTTCTAGAGAGTCGTCGATTGTCGCCAATATGAGGGAATGGGTTAAAACGTGAAGAAAGTATGATTGACTATCAGATAACGTCACTGAATATAAATGTAAGCATTGGAAACATTATCTATGCATGGTTATTTCATCAGCATACTAAAAGTTCAATAGTTAAAATATGGTAACAAATAAAATAGCTAAAATCATACGGCTATGCACACTTCCATGTTTGGGCCTCGCTGGTTTTTCATGCACGTTTGGTTCTTTCTTCTTGTCCTTATCGAGTTCTTCAATGTCCTTTTCTAATTTGTGTATTATTCCAGTTTGACTACTAATTGTGTCTTCCAACTGTTCAATACGTTTCTGTTGCAGCTCGTTGTCCAGCTCTAGTCGATTAACACGATGCATCATCTGTACGATTAGATCTCTGTCTGTCGTACTAGCGATGTCCGGTGGTATCGGTGAAATATCTTCACCATGGACTAGTGCACAAACCACTGAGAAACACAACAGGAAACCAGCCAACATGCTGGTCAGTTCTAACGTTGAATGAAATACTTCTATCAACGTTTAAAGAGGTAATGTGACAGCTGTGTGACCCGAGATGATAAGAAATGCACTGTGTTCTACATGTATCCGTGCCATATCTTATCACTATATTTTAGTGAATGATGTCTCCACTTCCGTTAAATCCTTATTATACCAATTTCAGTGTAATGTTGCAATGTTAAAATTGTTCAGTTTAAAGTCTGAAGTAAGAAACCTAGAAATGTATGCTAGCCTAAACCCAGACTTTGTAAACAATGCAAATATATAACATGGACAAACATTCCATAGTTTGCTTTCTTATCATCATGAACTTAGGTTGGGTAGTATTGTTCAATATTTAGCTAAACGTCATTTTTCTGTCAACATGCACTTTCCTCTTCGGTGGGGTTTGGAACAATGTGGAGTGTTGGTCTGTTTTAGCGAGGCAGTGGGTATTGAGAAGAACAAGAAAATGACAACATGTTATACATGTATTATCATTCTGTAAACAACATATGTCTGCTGAAACTCTAATATGGATATATGTATTTACTTCAATATACGACCGAACGTGGCACAGTGGAAAGATCTTCGCCTGTCATACTAGCGGTTGCAGGCTCGAATCTAACTGAAGTCATTGGATTTTTTTATTTTCTATGTTGTGTTTGTACTTGATTTTTCAAATACATATCAGATATATCATATATCAGATATTTCATTATATACATATACGTATTTTGAAGTACATTCTCTCAGTGTTGTTATATTTTCTGGTCCTTCGGGATCATCAGTTTTGATGTTATTAGTTTTGGAAATTGAATACTGCTTTAAGCCGGTGCTAGGGGGCGTGAGTAGTGTTGCACTTTTAATTACTACTCACGAACAGACTCAATAAAACCGAGTCTGCAATTTTCTCTTTTTGCATTTCTACTTTTGCTTTCGAAGGATCACCCATTTTCAGATTATTTATATATTTTTGGTATTAATTCAAGTGCATAACATAATTGCACATAAAATCGTCATTCTCCTTCGCTTACGGTCACTTTCCAACTTTAAGTTATATTGACGAAAACAGCAAATGTGAGAAAGTGGTACGATCGTGCTTCAAGAAAAAATGCTTAAAACAAGGAAAATGTACTCACTTTTTGAAGAAAATAAAACTGCCCGGGGTGAGGCTCGAACCCGCTTACCTTTCCCCACGCATTATCATACAACGCCTTTATCTACTGAGCTATCACACGGAATGAAAATTACATACCGTCAATGGTCAATAATGTTGGAACGTTGTTTATCTTCGGAAATCTATATATAGAATTTCGAATATATATGGAATATGCACGGAATCTCAGTTTAGTATGGCCAGGTAATACAGGGAATTATTTACCCTCTACTGTAAAAAGTAAAAACGTTATAAGGAAATTGTCAAAGTGGTACAAATAATGGTCATTGTGGTTCAAGGTATGGACAAGGTAGTAAAGGGAACGGCACACGTGCTACAAAGAATGATAAACATCTTACAAAGAATGATCAAAATGATATGTAGAAAACTAGAAAAAGAGGTCAACATGGTTCGGGAAATAATCAACTTTCTTACAGGGGAAAACACATTTGAATAAGGGAATGACCACGATGATGCAATGATGCATGTGATATACGGGATAACCATGTGGTAGAGACATCTTCTAATTTATTTCTACACTATTTTCAAATGGCGTGAAAAGAAATCTTAATCGTGTAAAGGAGTGAGAAAGAAGCCATAATCTTCATTATTGTTTGATAACTCATTTGAATTATTGTTGAATTTCCCCGTAGTGAACATGTACTGAATTGACATTCTTTATGTAGAACGATAGTAATGCGTAATTCTACTCTTTGTAAAACTTTTATCCAGCATTTTATCTTTACTTGATAGAAGCTTAAGCAGCTTTTCAGTTAAAATGAGATTCCGACTGTTAAAATCGCCAATAGATGAACAAGCTCTAGCAAAACGAATAAGTTGAGATATATAAACCCCGTAAGATGGGGCACGGGGAACATCTCCGTCAAGATGAGGGAAATTTACAATATTAAAATCAAAATCATCTCTTTTGTCATATATTTTAGAAGAAATAATTTCATTATCAATTTTAAGGTCGAGATCAAGAAAAGCTGCATAATATAATTGTCGGACGGGTTAGCTTTATTCGAAGACAAAACAAACATACAGCAGAGGGAAGATGGAAGTACCGCCTTGGAACGGTCAGTGACAAAAGTCACTGGGGGTTAAACCGGTTTTTGGGCGCCCAACCTCACACTTATTCCATCTTTACCCTAAAAGACAAACTGTAAATAAACGTATCCCCTCTCCGACTAATCTACAACAACCGCTAGTTAGGGTCCAACGTGATAAGCATTAATACCTATATATATATTGATTCCATTTGTGATTCTTATTGTTAGTTTGTATCCAATCATTTATCCAATCAAAGGACAATGAATCCAGTGGAAAATTTATATAATAATTAGGCTTTGCAATTCGTTACTAATCAGCAGACAGATAATCCTTAGGGAAATGTCTTGTACATTCATAAAACATCGGCTCCTAAGAAGGAAAAAAACGAAAACAATATTCTCCAACTATATTTTTAAAATCGTAAGCTCTAATCAGCTTGTCTACCAAAATACATCAAAATGTCAAAGGGTTGGGTACTGATTAAACCTAAAACGGTTTATTGTAACATTGATCTATCTGAACGCAAGACCTTTTAAAATCAATTCCTACCTTTGTCTTAACAGAAGCAATATATACATGAATTTGGTTGCAATATTAAAAAGGGATATGATCCTGTATTATTACAACATACTGCATGTTTGGTTGTGAACCCTTTTACAGTTGGCAATCACGCTGGCCTCTTTGCATGTACGCCGACAAGAAAGGTTTAGTACTCTATGAAGGCGACCTCTTAAATCCAGAAATGGAAGGAGAACGTCGGATATCTGTACTATTTCATTTTTGTCGTACCCTTTATTACTTTTCTACAGTTACTCTGTTTGCAGCTCAATCATTGAGTACACTAGCGATAGGTGGATACAGTATGTTCAATTAAATGTTTTTTTGCTATACATGCACTTTACCACTGTATTTGCTGTCGCGGTTGTTGTAGATTAGTCGGAGAGGGGATACGTTTATTTACACTGTTTGTCTTTTAGGATGGGGATGGAATAAGGGTGAGGTTGGGCGCCCATAAACCGGTTTAAACCCCCGGTGACTTTTGTCACTGACCGTTCCAAGGCGGTACTTCCATCTTCCTCCTATTGTATGTTTGTTTTGTCTTTGTGCGTCTCTTGTTGTTTTTTCTACCCATGTACATTTGCTGTTTCCTTGTGTTGCTGTTCGGGCGAGTGTTTGTTCTGTATGTGGTATTTCCTGCATGACTCATTTTTGTACTTTTCTTGCTAAGGTATTATCCGGAAAGTGATAGTTTAACACCAGTCTACTTAACCGCCAAACGACGAACCTCAATTTTATGACCATGGTCAGCGGCTAGGTTATAAAACGCCCGAGTCTTACCGTTTTCATTCTTAAGCATCTGCTTGATAAGAGTGACTTTGCTGATTGATCAGATGCTTGAGAATGAATTCAGGCAAAAGGTTTTATAATATTGGGCCAGACTATTTCTTCTTTGGTTGAATTATTATTGAACAATATTGGTCATTCTTATAATTTTTACGCAGATATTAATAAAAAGGGCATTTCCCTCTTTCATCAAATTGCTTAAAACTAATGGAAATGTGTCTATACATAACGCGACATAGACGTCAGTGAAATGGAACAAATTCACACTTAGAAGTAGGGTATTGAAATGATGTTAAAGAGTCGATGTCGCCGATGATGTGCGTTTTATTTCCGTATGTGTTAATGATATCACAATAGTATTTTGTCATAGAACAAAAAATAGGATGATTGGTTATGTAAACATTATTATTCGATCATTAATGCGTTTTATCACTTAAGTTTTTTATGAAAATATGCAGGAACTGGTTCAAACAGTAGTATTGCAATGGTCAAGCGTTTACCTGTCTGAAAGACTGACAATGATACTAATGTTTAGACATTAACACTTTAGACGGGGTTTATTGTATCTTTATGAACGTTTTGTTTGTTTGAGACATATTATTACCTTTAATAAAGACGGCTCAGATTTCATTGTACTTAGTTTTATTGAGATCTGCATCTTTAGATCTTTCACTGACAAATTCTGTCGTTTGCTACAATTTTTATTTTTATTTATTTACATTCATCTTAAATAAAAACAATCGTAGTAAAAACAGTTTGGACCCTGATGAGGCACCGAATTACTCATTTTGATAAGCAGAAGACATTGGCTGCGTAAGAGTTAACCAAATATGGCAGACGCTTTATGTTCGTATAGCAGGAAGCCGGAAAAGGATGTATATAGGCCTCCGTATATGGAATCATCTGATGGACCATTTTGAACAGCTACGTCATCGCCTTGTTTAAGATTTAACAATATTGTCTGGGAGCCCATATCATAGAGGTTATCGGTTCCTCTTGCGTATATATGAGCCTTGTTGATGCCGTTGACTACCATGTAGCAATAGTCTTCTCGGTTTCTATTTGCAAGAACCGATGCTGTAATAAGATACACACCGGATACAGGTGCAGTGAACACGCCATGATGGTTGTTATAAGCATTGGCTGTGTCAACATTTTCAATTTCGAAGACCAAGTTCTGATGCGCTCCGAGATGGTCCAGGTTATGTGAGGCGAGGGCAGAAAATGCAACGGGACTGTCACGGACTTTGGTCACTTGGCGTATTCTTTGTTTGCCAATGCCTAGAAATAATGTAAAGACTCTTCAGTCGCTAAATGCCGCCGAAATAGGAAGTTATACATCTAATTGAAAGCTATTATGAATATAGTTCCGAAGTGTTAGAAACATAACGTGAACTTATATCTCTGATTAAGACCGCATATGGTAACTTGATAAATACAACAATGATAAACTTTACAAATAGTTCGGACCCAGATCAGAAGCAAGGTAACTGGGTGTATCAATAGGAATTACGTATACTGTTTGACACGTTGGCATGCCCTTCAAAACGTAAAGCAAAATATGATTGACTCTCAGATTACGTTACTGAAAATAAATTGAAGCAAATCTCTTTTTCAAAACCTGCATTAGAAAACATTTTCTATATCTGGTCATTTCATCAGCATGCTAACATTTCAATGGTTAAGAACTCATAACAAGTAAAAGAACACAAACATACGGCTATCCACACTTCCATGTTTGGGACTCGCAGGTTTTGCATGTACGTTTTGCTCCTTCTTCCTGTCCACCTCGAGGTCTTCAATGTCCTTTTCTAACGCCTGTATTATTCCAGTTTGACTACTTATAGTGTCCTCCAACTGTTCAATGCGTTTCTGCTGCAGCTCGTTGTCTAGCTCTAATCGGTTAACACGGTGCATCAGCTGTACGATTAGATCTCTGTCTGTCATACTATCGGTATCCAGTGTTAACGGTGAAGTATCCCCACCACGGACAAGTGAACAAAGCACAGAGAAACACAACAGGAACCCCGCTAACATGTTGGTCAGTTCTGACGCTATATGAACTACTTCTTTCAACGTTTAAAGAGGTAATGTGTCAGTAGTTTAACTTGAGATGATAGGAAAACCACTCTGTTCTACATGTATGTGATATACTTTCTCGCTATATTTTAGTGGATAATGTCTCCCCTTTACTTTAGTTGAATCCCTTATCATACAACTTTCAGTATAATGTTATGTAAATAAAATTGTCCAGTTTAAAGTCTGGGATCACCCATTTTCAGAATATATGTACTTCACAACAGCAGGTGTTAAGTGCTTGTGTGGCGGCCGTAAAAGTCGCCCCGTATTTCATTCTCTGTTGTTATATTTTCTGGTCCTTCGGGATCATAAGTTTTGATGTTATTATTTTTGAAAATTGAATACTGCTTAAGCCGGTGCTAGGGGGCGTGAGTAGTGTTGCACTTTTAATTACTATTCATGAACAGACTCAATAAAACCGAGTCTGCAATTTTCTCTTTTCGCATTTCTGCTTTTCCTTTCGATGGATCACCCATTTTCAGAATTTAAGTAAGAAACTCAGAATTGTATGCTAGCCCCAAACAAGCCTTTTAGGGTGGGGATGGAATAAGTGTGAGGTTGGGCGCCCATAAACCGGTTTAACCCCCAGTGACTTTTGTCACTGACCGTTCCAAGGCGGTACTTCCATCTTCCCCTATTGTATGTTTGTTTTGTCTGTGTGCGTCTCTTGATGTTTTTATAGTTATGTACATTTGCTGTTTCCTTGTGTTTCTGTTCGGGCAACTGTTTGTTCTGTATGTGGTGTTTCCTGCATGACTTATATTTGTACTTTTGTACAAATGCGAAGATAATTCCATAATTTGATATCGTATCATCATTAACTTAATTGTGGCAGTATTATTCAGTATTTATCTAAAAGAGAAGTTTCTGTCAATAAGCACGTTTCTGTTTATTAGGGTTTGGTACAATGAGGAGTTTTGTCTGTTTTGGAGCTGAGGCAGCGGACAATGAGAAGAACAGGAAATGGACATCATGTTATACATGTATTGTCCTTTATCATTCTATGAACAATATATGTCTACTGAAACTTTGATATATTTATTTACTTTAAAATCGTCTAAACTTTTGAGAAACTTGTTAATAGTATAAACCAGTTTGGATCAAAGCTATCTGCAAATGAAATGCAGATCGCGCGTGGCAAAGGGAACGTCAATGTGGCACATGGGCTGGTTAATATGGTATAGAGAATTTTGCCAAGTAATCCATCAGGTAGAGAAACCGTTTAGTTTACGTGGTAAAAGGAATTATTCACTCTTTATAGTAAATAGTAAACGTTATAAGGAAATTTGTCAAAATGCTACACAGAATAGTCAATGTGGTTCATGGTATTGACAAAGTGGTAAAACGAATGGTACAATCGCTAAAATGAATGATACACACCAGTTCTTGCAGAGAATGATCAAAGTGGTTGTAGAAAAGCTAAGCCTTGACCATGGGCTGGTATAGAAAAAGAGGTCAACATGGTTTAAGAAATAATCAACTTTCTTGCAGAGGTTGGCAAATTTGGACAAGGGAATGATGAAGGTGATGCAATGATACATGCGGTATACGTGATGACCAGAGTGGTAGAGAAATCTTCTGATTTATTTCAACGCTGTTTGCAAAGGCGTGAAAAGAAGTCTTTCATGTAAAGGAATGATAAAGAAGCGATAATTTTCATAAATGTTTGATAACTCATTTGGAATATTTGAACCCCCGTAGTGAATTGACATGCTTAATGCGGAACGAAAGTAATGCGTAATTCTTCTTACTAGTATCCAGTAGTAGCCTTTACTTAACAAAACCCATTCATTTGTGGTTTGGCTAAGTGTAGATTTAATCAGATATAGTGTCATTGGTGCAGATCTTATATCAGGGTGAAGGTCATGTATGTATATGTGAGTGCACACTTCATTTGTTCTTCTGGTGTTGTTGTGGACTTTCGTGTGTCATTTCCTAACTTCCTGTCTGACTTTTGTTCTAATTGCTTTAATCCATACACAGTATAACCTGTCTGAAGCGGCCATCAAGATGAGATCGAATTATGGGTCTGTAAGACAGGTGGTAAATGCAGGTCAGCAGTAATGTTGACAGCTCGTTTATGAACTTTCTGCATTACATTTGCATTGCATTAAGCAACCATCTGCATTTGTTCAATAAATAAATGACCACATAATACAGGTTCTACTGTATAGGCATTTTAAAGCCTTTGAAAATAGGATAAAACTTATATTATTATAATTGTAACACTTTCAACACAATATAAGAAATACAGTATTTATCCGTTGTATGGTCTACAATTTTGTACAGTTTTGTTGTACAGCATCATCATCATCATGTTAGTATATTGGCTATATTCCGAATTATTCTCATCAAGTAATATCAGTTCTGAAACAATTTCTATTGTTGTTATTATTATTATCGTTAATATTATCATAATTATTATTATTGTCTTCATTATATCTTCAACACTAAAAATACACTATATATCCGATTTATTGGCTTAGGGAAGCAATTCTTACAATATTTCCTTTTGGTATAGTACTCCTCTTCACTAGTAAATTCGGATCTGAAATATTCCATTATATTATTATTGTTATTATTAATTTATTATTACTATTATAATTATTAATATTATTATTATTGTTTTTGCTCTTGTTCTTGTACTTGTTGTTCTTGTTTCAACACTTTCAGCACTACGTACTACACGACTATAATATTTGTCAGTTTTATGGTCTATGGGAAGCAACTGTTACACGTGTTTCATTTAGTACAGATCGAATTATCTGCCTTAGGAATGTTCTGTTCAGGGTCTGCTTTTCTTATGGAATGATATAGATCTGATCATACATTAGCTGACATGACCAAAGTTTCATTTACAATAATAAATATAAATCTTTATATTCAATTTAGAATTCTTATATGAAAATTCATGGAGTTACGAGTTTATCTTTTACCTAATACATACTCTCAATTCTTTAACGCTTTTACAAAGAGAGAAGACCCAGATCAGGCAGTTTATATCGTAATTGTCTTATCAGGGTCTGTTGTGATTGCTTACAGTATAATATAGATCTAATCTTACAGCATTTGCCAAAGCCAAATATTGAAGCGTTTCAATATGCCATTATAAGTACAAAAATGAGTCATGCAGGAAACACCGCATACAGTTGCCCGAACAGCAACACAAGGAAACAGCAAATGTACATAACTATAAAAACATTAAAAGACGCACAAAGACAAAACAAACATACAATGATGGAATATAGAAGTACCGCCTTAGAACGGTCAGTGACAAAAGTCACTGGGGGTTAAACCGGTTTTTGAGCGCCCAACCTCACACTTATTCCATCCCCACTCTTAAAGACAAACAGGGTAAATAAACGTATGCCCTCTCCGACTAATCTACAAGAACCGCGATTGCAAATACAGTGGTAAAGTGCATGTATAACGAAAACAGTTAAGTGAACAAATTGTATCAACCTATCGCTATTGTACTCACTGATTGAGCTGCAAACAGAGTAACTGTAGAAATGTAACAAAGGGTATGACAAAAACGAAATAGTACAGATATCCGACGTTCTCCTTCCGTTTCTGGATTTATGAGGTCGCTTTCATAGAGTACTAAACCTTACTTATCAGCGTACATGCAAAGAGGCCAGCGTGATTGCAAACTGAAACGGGTTGACAGCCACACATGCAGTATGTTGTAGTACTATAGGATCATATCCCTTTTTAATGAAAGTTTTTAAATATTTGATGAACAATGTGGGAAAATAAGCATGTCCAATAATTTTACGAAGTTTGTAAATCACATCACCATACAATTCAGGATGTGAAATACCGTGTCGCAGAAGCGCCTTGAGATTACATTGGTACTTGCCAATAAGTGAGCTTTCGATGGTAAAATTTAGAGAAAGTTTTTCTTAGTTTATGGTATCTATATATACTTGCTTAAGGAGATTTGATTAACATTTATTCTTTTATTATTTTACACGAATATTCATGAATCATAGGTTGAAGATACCACTTTCATGAAAACAGTGTATCTTGACATGTTTTAGCGATCGTTACAGAGCGGTTATATTGTAATCGAACCCTTACAACGCTTAATTTTCAAATGGACCATTCCAAAATTCAAACAGGTCAAGCTCTTAGCCGTATTTAGGGGTTTTCTAAACAAAAGTGTATCATGACAAAAATGCAGACCCTGATGAGGAGAATTATCCATGATACCTCTCTTCTTGGTCGTCACTGTTTAGTGAGTGTTTACAAAGGACATTAGTGACTCGTGTCCCGTACTGTAAGGGTTCAAAGCTGCATTGATTATTCATGTGTGCATCTATTTGCTTGAGACATTCTGAGCGCATGGTAGCCCGACTGCCTATTAATACTTTAAACCATAAAAACCTATTATACCGTTTGCTCCTTAGAGACGTCCTTTAACCCATTTCCTGTTGAATATTCATGTAAGAAATAATGTCATGAATATTTATTAGCTGACGTTTAATGATAAAGTGTTTCTATGAGGGAAAGGGGTTAACAGATGGCTTCTGCCAATTTCTGCCATGACAAATGATTCCCGTGTCTATAAACCATAATCAAACATTCACGATGCCATTATTTCTAACATGAATATTCTAGGGGTGAAGAAGTACATCGAAGACTCGATTATTTCTATAAGATGTCACGCCGAAAGACACCGACACCTGCATTAAATGAATATTTGGAAGGTTAAGATCTATAAGTATATCAAGGAGACACTGACTTATCTTAAACGGGTATGCGCTTACCCCTTATCCCGATATTCGCGATCTTACTTGCATTGCAAACAGCTTGGATACAGATTAGACGCCTAGTAATACAACGTTTTAATATCGGTAAATAGTTTCTTAAATGCTTAATCAAATCGAAAGTAGTCAACATGCTAGTCAGCTTGCACGTGACATGATATATTGGTTTAGATGGACGAATCAGATCATGTTCAATTCAAATGACAACCCTCTACCTTATTGATATTCAAGTAAGACATAATGACATCATGAATATCTATAAGATTATGTTTCCTTGTGTTGCTGTTCGGGTGACTGTTCTGTATGTGGTGTTTCCTGCATGACTCATTTGTGTACTTAAACATTATATTAGCACAATATAGGGTTAACCCTACTGTAATTTGAAATTTGCGACGGTATATGAGATTTTTAACGGTCGCAAATTATTTTAATGGCGACGCCGAAGGCGGAGTCATTAAAATAATTTAAGACCGTTAAAAACCTCATATACCGTCGCAAATTTCAAATTACAGTAGGATTAACCCTATTCTAACGCAATCTTAACACGAAAAACGACAAATTGTTAAGCCGATTTTAACTCAAGTAATATCCTTTGCGCGCGGATGATTAAATGAGTGATGAGGCAAGAAATAGTGCACCAGTTTCTCTCAGATTTCTTAAAGTAACTGTGTTTTCACCCTGGTTTATATATATACATTTCATTAGTCATGAATAATTGTGCGATAGCTATTTAACATGCTCAATACATACATTCAATACACATTTTGGTAAAGTAACGTCATCTTTACTTAGTCTTTGGCGCCATACGGGAAAACGTCGTCTGTTACAATGACGTCACGTTATAACGTTATGTTTGAACGATATAATAAATAAGGACTAATCTGGATCCCAACGCTTAGTGTATCTCAATAATTCTCTACATGACACATGTGCATATAAGAGACCGTTCAAGTCGTGACAAAGTAAACAATGGAAAATAACTTGAAATAACGTGCCAAACTGGAATAGATCTAGATTTATATGTCAAAGTATGCATACGGATTTATCATTGCTTATAAACAACGCGCATTGATATATTTACATGCACATGGTGTTATTCGGCCGTTTTCGATTGGTTGAATTTGCGACATATAAAACACTTTTTATATGCCGCAAATTTGGTCACATGAGCCAATCAAATTTCAGGAAATTGACAGATTGCGTTAGAATGTTAATTTAGTGTTAGTTTGTACATAGCACAATACAGACGAATACGATCATGATAAGGTTGAAAGGCAACTGATAAGGGTTATGACCGTTGCATTTGATTATAGCAGTTATAGAGAAACGGGGAATACAGTAGACCTCGTCTTAAGCGACTATCAACAAATGTATAAATATGGGCCAGTGAGGCAGGTTGTAGCAATCATTCTTTCCAAAAATTAAACTTTGTTTCCTGCATGACTCATTTTTGTACTTTTTGTACCTCGTTTTAATGGCCGCTGAAGACAAGTACTACTATATACAGTAGAACCCCTCTTATAATTGCGACCACTTAATGAATAAACACGGGTGTCTTTATAAACAGGTGGTTGCTTCATGCAGGACAAAGGTAATGCAGAAAGCTCCTCTATGAGCTTTCTGCATTACTGGTGTCCTGCATGAAGCTACCACCTGCATCTAGCACCTAGAATATTATACCTTGTTAGGTGGTCGCATTAGCGGGGTTTACTGTAATCTTGTATAGTAATTTGTAGACGTTGCAGAGCAATATGTAAACAACACATGTACAACAGTAAACAACACGTGCCTTAGGCCTCTACCCGATAAATATTCAAAAACTGTCAAAAGCGTCTGATTTGAATCTACACTGTTTACAAATACGCCAAAGTGTGTCCCTGGTGTGTGATTAAGGGTTGAAGAATGGTCAGTCGTAATGTACAGATGCGGCATTCCTTCCCCTGTCTGTTTGCTTCACAATCAAAACATGGAACCAATTGGGTATTATAACAAATAATGCTGATTATCTGTACAAAGGGAATGCCTAAGCTTTATTCCAATAGATTAAAATAGAGACTTATATTCGATACTAAATGTTATTCAATGTATTGGAAACTATGTAACCTTCGTTTCGATAAGTACAGTGTTGTTTTCACATATTGCAGTTTTTTGTGATACAGTCCTGTCTCGCTTATGCGGCTATATAATTTATTAGCATAGGAGTATATGAAAGCAAACGGTTGCTTAATACAGGACAAAGACAAAATAATGCAGAATTTATAAATGGTGTTAATTTGTAATTGCCTATTGAGCGCTCAGCATAAAAACATATTACTAAAGCTGGTTGATCTGGTGTGTGTATAATGTGATGGGGTGTAGGTTAAAATCCAATTTGCAATGGTGCATTCCACTGACAATTTTACAAACAAACGGAACCCTTCTTCATTGTCATTATTGTTCACTCGAAGCATTCGATAACCCTAAAGTGTAAATGCGAACGTCAAAGTAACAAAACGTGTTCTTAAAACTACACTGACCGAAAATGGAAAGCCATATCTTTCAGTTAGACTAGTATTTCAGCAAATAATATAGACCCTGATCAAACTGCTCTTTAAGGATTTAACTAAACCTTAAGTCTGCTGAGCAAAGCATATTTACACAATATTCATCCACTTCATTTGCAAAAGCTTAAGTTATAATCAGTTTGTCTACCAACATGCAATCAAAGTATCAAACGTTTGATACTGATGAGACTTGAAACGATTTATTGTAACATTGAACTGAACCCAAGACCTTTAAATTCAATTCCTGTCTTTGTTTAACAGAAGCAACATAGACAAATATTGGATACAACATGTCTTTTTGCTAAGGGTTTATCAAGGGTTTATGCTTTTTTAACACCAGACTATTTAACCGCAAAACGATGAACCCCAATCTTAAAACCAAGGTCAGGGGCCATGTTATAAAAGGTATGAGTCTTACTGTTTTCTTTATTGAGCATCTGCTTGATCAGAGTTTGGGCTAGCTGTTTGATCAGATGATTGAGAATGATTTCAGTCTCAAGCAAAAGGTTTTATAACAATGGGTGCCAGAAGATTTCATCGATATATTTTGTTAAATTATCGGAATTATTCTTGAGTGACATTGGTCTTATCTTTTTATGGTTTTCGTGTACGCAGATATTACAAGAAAAATATTTTCTTCTTTCACCAAAATGCTTAAAATTAATGGCAAGGTGCTTATACATGACTCGACCTAGTAGTAAGATGTTGAAATGATTTACGATTGCGAAAGTTAAATGGAAAAATAGTAAAGTCAAGCAGGCAAAGCCACATACAAGACGCAACCACCACCAAAACACCGATAGACAGCATGACACACATACACACACACAACCACACACTCACACACGAGATGAACACAGAAAACACCAACAGACACACAAGAACCAGAGACAAACATTCCACACATGAACAAAATAACAAGCACAAAGACACAAGGCAAACCAAAAGGAAGGGTGACAAAGAGAGTACCGCCTTGGCACGGTCAGTAGCAAAAACTCCACTGGGGGTTTAAACCGGTTTACGGACGTCCTAACCTCACACTTCTCTCAAAGTCACCCTAGCTTTACAAATAGTGTAAATAAAGGTATCCCCGCTGGACTTACCCACAACATAGAGTTTGATGTTGCCGATGATGCGCGTCTTAGTGCCTTATGTTTTCATGATATTGCACTGATATCTTTTCATAGAACATGAAATTAGGATGATAAATGATGTTGATATTATTCGTCAATCTTTAATGCCTTTTACCACTGAAGTTGTTTAGGGAAAATTACTGGAAATGGTTCAAACAGTAGTATTGCTATGGTCATGAGATAAAATAGAACCCCTCAAATCTAGATTTTTTAAAAGAAACAGTTTAGGCCCCTGAAGGCAGGTTACGGCTTAATGCAAGGTGAAACTCGGGTAGAATGTTCCTTTGAGAGTTTTCTGTATAACAATCAACCCGCTTGAAGCTGTTATCTATCTAAAGGACTAAAGAAAATATTAACACTTTAGACTGGTTTTACCATATTTTATAAACGCATTTTTTGTTTTTAAGACATATAAAGACGCATAGCGTTTTGTTAAATGTCGTCAGCAAACTTTGTCGTCTGCTACAATTTTCAGTCTTAAATTGTTCTTCAAATAAAACTGTCATAGTAAAAACAGTTTAGATCTTGATGAGACGCCGAATTACGCGTTTTGATAAGCAGATGATATATCGGCAGCGAGTTAACCAACAATAGCAGACTCTTCATCTTCATATAGCAGAAAGCCAGAAAAGGATGTATACAGGCTTCCGTATATGGAATCATCTAAGGCATCATTTTGGACAGCTACGTCATCGCCTTGTTTAAGATGTAACAACATTGTCTGGGCGCCCATGTCATGGCGGTTATCAGTTCCTCTTGCGTATATCTGAGCCTTTACGACGCCGTTGACTACAATGTCGCACCAAACTTCTCGATTTTGGTTTGCAAGAACAGATGTTGTAATAAGATACACACCAGATATGGGTGGAGTGAACACGCCATGGTGGTTGTTATAAACATTGGCCGTGTCAACATTTTCAATATCGAAGACCAAGTTCTGCTGCGCTCCGAGATGGTTCAAGTTATGTGAGACGAGAGCAGAGAATGCAACAGGACTGTCACGGGCATATGTCGCTTGGCGTATTCCTAGTTTACCATTGTCTGAAAATAATGTAAATATGGAAAAATAGACAAACAGGGAGAGCCACATACGAAATGACACCAAACACCATCAAACTAGAAACGGTATAACCACAAGACAAAACATAACAGGACGCATATCAAGACGAAAAAATTAAACATTAAGCATATTAAACAACAAAGTTGACCATAAGGTCTCTTCAGTCGCTAAGTGCCACCGAATTAAGAAGTTAAAAATCTACTTGAAAGCTATTATTGATATAGTTTCAAAGTGATAGAAACATAATTTGGACTTATGTCTCTGATTATTAACGCGTATGGTAAACTGATAAATACAACAATGATCGATTTTGGAACAGTTCGGAACCACATGATACTTAAAGTAACTGGTTGAATCAATAGGATTTAATGTTTGATGTTTGACACTGTGATATGTCCTTAAAACGTAAAGCACATATATGATTGACTATCAGATTACGTCACTGAAAGGAAATGATAAGCCAAACTGTTTTATTTTTCGAAACCTTGATTTTCTATACAGTGCTCCCTCCCTACAACGGCCCTCTCAATAACGATGCCCTCCTTACAACAACGCATGTCACTGTTTCCGAAACAACAAGGCTTGCAGAAACAACTTTTTTCCATCGTATTTTCTTTATGCCTCCATCAAACCCTATGTTGTGACCACTCTTTAGAATTGTCACTTTGTTACGATTCTAAAGAGTGGTCACAACATAGGGTTTCATAGAGGCATAATGGTTTTAGTTCTCGAAATACACCTTATATGGGGATCTGCAAACAAGCTAATTGTGTTTGAATCCCCCCCCCCACACACACACACCCTAAAACAACTCCCTCTGAACAACACATACAATATTCGTATCCCAAAGGGTGTAGTTGTAGAGAGGGAGCACTGTATATGGTTATTTCATCAGATATGCTAAAAGTTTCATAGTCAAGAAATTGATACAAATAAAACAGCACAAGCATACGGCTATGCACACTTCCATGTTTGGCACTGGCAGGTTTTGTATGCACATTTGGCTCTTTCCCCGTGTCCTTCTCGAGTTCTTCAATGTCCTTTTCTAACTTTTCTATTATTTCATTTTGACTACTAACAGTGTCCTCCAACTGTTCAATACGTTTCTGCTGCAGTTCGTTGTCAAGCTCTAGTCGGTTAACACGGTGCATTATCTGTACGATTAGATCTCTGTCTGTCATACTAGCGATGTCCGGAATTAACGGTGAAACATCCCCACCACGGACAAGTGAACAAAGCACGGAGAAACACAACAGGAAACCCGCCAACATGTTGGTCAGTTCTGTCGTTCAATGAAATACTTCTATTAACGTTTAAGAGGAATGTAATAGTAGTTTGTAGTTTAATATAAGATGATAAGATAAGCACTCTGTTCTACATGTATGTAACATACTTTATAAACACCAGTTATTGCAGAGAATGATCAAAGTGGTTGTAGAAAAGCAAAGCCTGGACCATGAGCTGGTATAGAAAAAGAGGCCAACATCGTTTAGGAAATAATCAACTTTCTTACTGGGGTTGGCAAATTTGAATAAGGGAATGATCAATGTGATACAATAATACATGTTGCTTACGTGATGACTAGGGTGGTAGCGAAATCGAATTATTTATTTCAACGCTGTTTGCAAAGGCGTCAAAAGAAGTCTATCATAATTGTTTGATAACTCATTTAGAATAGTTCAATCCCCCATAGTGAACGATACCTTTATTTACAATATTTGTAAAGCTAGGGTGACTTTGAGAGAAGTGTGAGGTTAGGACGTCCGTAAACCGGTTTAAACCCCCAGTGGTGTTTTTGCTGCTGACCGTGCCAAGGCGGTACTCTCTTTGTCACCCTTCCTTTTGTTTGCCTTGCGTCTTTGTGCTTGTGGTTTGTTCATGTTGTGGAACGTTTGTCCCTGTTTCTTGTGTGTCTTTTGGTGTTTTCTGTGTTCATTTCGTGTGTGTGTGCGTGTGCGTTTGGGTGTGTGGTTGTGTGTGTGTGTGTGTGTGTGTGTGTGTGTGTGTCATGCTGTCTATCGGTGTTTTGGTGGTGGTTGCGTCTTGCATGTGGCTTTGCCTGCTTGACTTTACTACTTTTCCATTTACATGCTTAATGCAGAACGAACGTAACGCGTAATTCTTCTTTCTGCATAACTTTTATACATAATTAAGCCTTTACTTAACAAAAACATTCATTTGGGGTTTTGCTAAGTGTAGATCTAACAAGATGTAGTGTCATTGACGCAAATCTTATATCAGGATTAAGGTCATGTATGTATATGTGAGTGCACACTTCATTTGCTCTTCCGGTGTTGCTGTGGACTTTCGTGTGTCATTTCCTAACTTCCTGCCTGACTTCTGTTCTAATTTTTACAGTATAACCTGTCTTAAGCAACAATAAAAAGAAATCTAGTTATGGGTATATAAAACAGTTGGTAGCTAAATGCATGTCAAAAGTAATGCAGTGTAGACCTAACCAGATACAATGTTAATGATGCAGATCTTATAATTGATTAACACTTTAATCCTTCTACAGTATAACTGTCTTAAGCGGCCTTAAAAAAGGGCTCTAAATATTGGTATGTAAGACATGTGGTAGCTAAATGCAGGTCAACAATAATGCAGACAGCACGTATAGGAACTTGCCCTGTATTAAGCAACTACCTGCTATAAAATCTCATTTATTCAATGAATTAATGACCGCTTAAAACAGATTATACTGTATAGGCCTTTAAACGCCTTTACAAATAGGTTTAATAAATTTTATTATACTTTTAACACTAGGCAATGTAAGGAATACAGTATTTATCCGATATATGATCTACGAGAAGCAAATGTTACATTTTGTTATATAGTCCGAAGTGTCTTCCTTTTATCATTGGTATCTAATTTTATTATTATTATCATAATTATTATTATTACCATAACTACCATTGCCATCATCGCCATCATCATCGTCGTCGTCGTCATCACCATGATCATCATCATCGTCATCATCGTCGTCGTCATCATGTTAGTATATTGACTATATTCCGAATCACCCTCAACAAGTAACAACAGTTGTTAAACTATTATTATTAGTTTTATTTGTTGGTGGTGTTGATGTTGTTGTTGTTGTTGTTTCAACACGTTCATCACTAAGCACAGTAAGACTTTAGTATTTGTCAGTTTTATGGTCTATTGGAAGCAAGTGATACACATTTTTTTGTACAATTCAAATTTTCTCAGTCTGTTCAGGGTCTGCTCTTCTTATCGAAAAATATAGATATTATTCCACAATGTCCGTCATGGCCAAGGTTCTGTGTATGACTATTATAAAAATGGATCTTATGGTTCAATATAAATTCTAATATGAATATTCAGTAAGTTAAGAGTTTCAGTTTAACGCAATGCATGCTCTCAAATGTTTTTTACGCTTTTGCAAACAGAGACAACCCAGATCAGATAGTTACTATCGTAACTGTCTGACAAGAATCCGCTGCGATTGCTTACAGTATAATATAGATCTAAAACTACAGTACAGTAAAACCTCTCTATAACGACCACTAAATTGTGTTAATTGGTTGGTATCTAGGGCAGGTGGTTGCTTAAAGCAAGGTGAAAGTAAAACAGAACGCTTCTATAGGAGCGTTCTGTTTCACTTTCACCTTGCTTTAAGCATCCACCTGCCTTTAACATCAAATATTTTATGTTATTTAGTGGTCGTTATAGAGAGGTTTTGCTGTATTTGCCAAGGTCAAAAACTTAAGTGTTTCATAAGGCCATTATAAAACATCAGCTAATCAATATGTATGCTGTCATTACTTTTTCATGAATAGTTTTTAAGTGTTGGTTAGAAAAACCACATTTCTTAAAATCACGGAACTCGACATATCTTAAGTGGTAGTTACAGAGAGGTTATATTGTAATTGAATAGTGTATGAAGTTTAACCCTTACAACGCTAAATTTTAAATGGACTATTCCAAAATTCAAACAGTCAAGCTTATGGTGAATATATAGGGTTTTTTCTAAAGAAAGGTGTAACAAGAAAAACAGTGCAGACCCTGATGAGTGGACTCCTCTAGGAACCCTTTCACCTGGGTCTACGCTGTTTGCAAAGAACATTAGTGGCCCGTATCCCGCACTGCGAGGGTTAAAAGCACGATTTATTATTCATGTTTGCAACTACGTGTTTGAGAAATTTCGAACGCATGGTAGCCCGACTGCCTATTATTCCTTTAAACCATTACCATAAAAACATGCATACCAGTTTGCTCTATAGAGACGCCTTTTAACGTTTTCCCTGTTGAATATTAATTAAGAAATAATGTCATAATGAATATTCATAAGCTGGCTTTTATAATTGCTTATGTACACATGATGCTTTGGTATTCCTTGTCGAAGAGTCGATTATTTGTATAATATGTCACGCCGATGGAGCCTGACATGTACATCAAGTATCTTGACATGTTTAGACGATCTATAAGGTTATCAAGGAGAAACTGATTTATCCATCCAAACGGGAATGCGCTTACCTCTTATGCCGATATTCGCGATCTGACGTTTGTTTACAAAGGATCACCCACTTTTAGAATATATGTACTTCACTACAGCAGGTGTTAAGTGCTTGTGTGGCTGCTGTAAAACGTGGTCCCGTACTTCATTCTCGGTGTTGTTATATTTTCTGGTCATTCGGGACCATTACTTTTAAAGTTATAAGTTTTGAAAATTGAATACTGCTTAAACCGGTGCTAGGGGCGCGAGAGTAGTGTTGCACTTTTAAATACTACTCATGAACAGACTCAATAAAACCGAGTCTGCAATTTTCTCTTTTCGCATTGCTACTTTTGTTTCGAAGGATCACCAACTTTCAGAATATATTTGCATTGCAAACAGATTGGATACAGATTAGACATCTAGTAATTCGGCGTTTCACTCTAGTGTCAATAGTCCCTTAACCATTTACTTCATTTAAACGTGTTTTTCACGCATTTGCAAACAGATTAGACCCATATCACACGGCTTCTATCCGTCTGATCAGGGTCTGCTCTGTTTGCTAACAGAATTTGATAGGTCTTGTTCTTTACTTTTTAAAATGGTTACACTGTGATTCACTTTCAAAATTTCATTATAACTATTCAGTAGGTATTGAACTTTGAAATAACAGGGAAAGGGTTAAAAGCTTAATGAAATCGAAAATAGTCACAAATACTAGTCAGTTTGCACATAGCATAATATTGGTTTAGATGGACGAATCACGGCATGTTAATACCAACTGATAGTCCTCTACCTTATAGATATTCATGTAAGAAATAATGACATCATGAATATTTATAAGATGATGTTTTAAATGGTATATAAGCACATAGTTTGTACATAACACGATATGGGTTAAAATGAACGAATCAGGTCAAGTTGAAAGGCAACTGATAACGGTTTCGACAAGTGCGTTTGATTATTGCAGTTATAATGAAACGGGGATACATGTATAATTAGTCTTAAGCGGCCTTAATAAAATGTATACAGTAAAACCTCTCTATAACAACCACTAGATTACACCAAGTAGTTTGTGTTAAAGGCATGTGTTTGCTTAAAGCATGGTGAAGCGAGCGTTCTGTTTTACTTTCACCTTGCTTTAAGCAAACACCTGCCCTAAATACCAAATAACTAACACAAGTTAGTGGTCGTTATAGAAAGGTTTTACTGTATATTATGGGTCTGTAAGGCAGGTTGTAGCTTCCACCCTTGGCAAAAACGTTTTTATGACCACTGAAGTCAGTTCTACTGTCCAGTCGTATATAGTATCAATCAGAACCATTCTTCAATGTCATAATTGTTCGCTCGAATTATTCGATAACACTAGATTGTAAATATGGGCGTCATACAATCAACCAACAAGCCACAAAACGTGTTCTTAAAACTACACTGACCGACGATGGAAAACATAAACCTTCAGTTCGGTTGGTATTATAGCAAATAATATAGATCCTGATCAAACTACCCCATAAGTATTTAATCTAAATTTAGGCCTGATTCGCAAATTATTTTGCACTTTATTCGCACACTATATATTCAAATTTTAAGTTATAATCAGTTTGTCTACCAACCGTCTTTGGCTGTGTCACGTAATCATATATTTCCGATCTGTGTGTAACACAATTCTCTATAGTCGAAATAATAATGGCCGACAACAATCTGTCTTTAATTGCAATGGGTATTTAGATCTTAAGGAAAACCTAATATTCTGTTAGTTTAAACATATTTTATTTCCATATTTCAGGTATTTGGGTCGGGTCACAAGTTCTAAGATTAATATTCTGTTGTTCATATGTTAACTAATCCCTTACCTTATGGTGACGAATTTGCAATCCGAGAAGACCCAGTTCAGACTGCTTCTACTCAGTTTGCATACGTATATTTATAGATTTAAATATTCACTATTTGCTGAAGGTAAACAACGAGCAGTGCAACGTGAATGTACCTTACATGTTGGTACGTTCCACGCTTTAGGGGTGTCGGCATTGCTGCAGTTCATCTAACTAAGGGGATAATCACGAGTGTCTCATGCATGTTCTAATATATACAACAGACAGAATGCTGATTCCCCCAAAAAGTGGACTGCGTTGATTTTTATGGTTCACTGCTCGTTGTTTACTTATACCGAATAATGAAAACCTTAGATATGACCCTTATATAAAAACATTCATTATGGGTAGAGTCTTGGAGGAATAACAAACTTTCAATAATCCGGCTTCAACAGGTTGATGTTTCGTGATTTGTTTGTCCATTTTAGCCACGACAGTCCAATTTCTATATAGTAATTCTGCCCCTCAGTTCGTTATACATAATCCCCCATACGTTTTACACGCGTTTAACGTCATACTGAAAGCAGAAACTCATTCATCATTCTAGTTTGGCGGAGCTCTGTTGCACATGCAAACTGGAATGTTTGTCGTCGAAAGTTAGAGTATTTTTATAACATTTATGAGTATTAGAAAAATGCCAAGAAAGTGGCTCGCTGATTGGATAGAAAAGTAGGGCAATCACTAAGTAACCTCTGTTCCGATAAATACAAAGTCGTTTTCTGCTATTTCAATGTTTTGTCATACAGTCCATTCAGATGGTTGCTTAATACATGACAAAAGTTATGCACATTTTATAAATGGTGCTAATTTGCATTTGGCTACTGAGCGCTCAGCATATGAACATATTACTAAGGCCAGCTGATCTGGTGTCAGGATAACGTAACGGATTGTGGGTTTAAATCCCATGTGCAATTGCGCATGTCACTGACAAATTTACAAACTGAACCCTTGTTCCATCAAATCGTTCGATAAGCGGTAAATACGGAGTCAAACAACTAATCATCAACAAGTAGAAAAGTGTTCTTAAAACTACACTGACCGACCATGAAAGCATTACCTTTCAGTTAGCTTGGTATTACAGCAAATAATATAGACCAGGATCAAATTGATCCTTAAGGATTGAATTTAACCTTAATTCTGAAGGGAGGTGATCCCCTGAGAGCAAAAATTGCAACACAAAAAGAGAAAATTGCAGACACGGTTTTATTGAGTCTGTTCATGAGCAGTAATTGAAAGTGCAACACTGCTCACGCCCCCTTGCACTGGCTTAAGCGGTATTCAATTTTCAGAACAAGAAGTACTGAAATTCATGATCGCAAAGGATCAGAAGGTATAACAACACTGAGAATGAAGTACGGGGCGACGTTTTACGGCCGCCACACAAGCACTTAACACCTGATGTTGTGAAGATTATAAATTCTGAAGGGAGGTGATACCCTGAGAGCAAAAATTGCAACACAAAAAGAGAAAATTACAGACACGGTTTTATTGAGTCTGTTCATAAGCAGTAATTGAAAGTGCAACACTGCTCACGCCCCCTAGCACCGGCTTAAGCGGTTTTCAATTTTCAGAACAAGAAGTACTGAAATTCATGATCTCAAAGGATCAGAAGGTATAACAACACTGAGAATGAAGTACGGGGCGACGTTTTACGGCCGCCACACAAGCACTTAACACCTGATGTTGTGAAGATTATAAATTCTAAAGGGAGGTTAAGTCTGCTGAGCAACTTATTCTAACACAATATCCACGACCTACATTTTCGAAATTTTAAGTTATAATCAGTTTGTCTACCAAAATGCAATCAATGTATCAAAGGGTTGATACTGATGAGACTTGAAACGATTTCTTGTAACATTGATCTTAATCCAAGAACTTATATTTGTCGTAACAGAAGCAATATACACACTGTTTGTTGCAATATGTCTTTCTTGCTAAGGGTTAATCCAGAAAGTTATTGTTTAACACCAGACTACTTAACCGCCAAACGATGGACCCAAATCTTATGACCAAGGTCAGAGGCTAGGTTATAAAACGTCTGAGTCTGGCTGTTTTCTTTATTAAGCATCTGCTTGGTCAGATTTTGAGCGTGCTACGTGATTAGATGGTTGAGGATGAATTCAGACTGAAGCAAAAGGTTTTATAATATCGGGAAGAACAGAATATTTCTTCGATATATTTGGTTAAATTATCATAATTATTCTTGAGCGATATTGGTCATTCTTAAATTTTTTATGAAAAAATATTAATAAAAAGGGTTGTTCCTTCTTTCACTAAATTGATTTAGACATTATTCTTCAACCATTATTTCGTTTTACCACTTAAGTGTTATAGGAACTGGTTCAAACAGTAGTATTGCAATGGACAATGTGGGTCCATGCTTATAAAACTTTTTAGTTGAGTCTGAGTTCGTTCTCAAGCTTTTGATTGGTCAGATTTGAGTTCTCAAGCTTTCGATTGGTCAGATTTGAGCCAAAGGCTCAAATCTGACCAATCAAAAACTTGAGAACGATCTCAGACTCAACTAAAAGTTTTATAAGCAAGGATCCTGGTACTTGTCTGAAAGACCGACAGTGATACTAATGTTTAGACATTAACACTTTAGACGGGTTTATTGTATCTTTATGAATGTATTATTTCTTTAAGACATTATTACCTTCAATAAAGACGGCTCAGATTTCATTGTACTCATTTTTATTGAGATCTGCATCTTTAAATCTTTCACTGACAAATTTTGTAGTCAACAAACTGAGTCGTCTGCTACAAAATTTATTTTGTATATTTCTTGATATTGATTAAAAAACAATCATAGTAAAACAGTTTGGATCCTGATGAAACGCCGAATTATGATAAACAGAAGACATTGTCAGCAAAAGAGTTAACCAACTATAGCAGATGCTTCATCTTCGTATAGCAGAAAGCCGGAAAATGATGTATATAGTTCTCCCAATATGGAATCATCTAAGGCGTCATTTTGGACAGCTACGTCATCGCCTTGTCTCAGATTTAACAATATTGTCTGGGCGCCCATGCCATGGCGGTTATCAGTTCCTCTTGCGTATATCTGAGCCTTAACGACGTCGTTGACTACAATGTCGCACCAGATTTCTCGGTTTTGGTTTGCAAGAACCGATGCTGTAATAAGATACACACCGGATACAGGTGCAGTGAACACGCCATAATGGTTGTTATAAGCATTGGCTGTGTCAACATTTTCAATTTCGAAGACCAAGTTCTGATTCGCTCCGAGATGGTCCATGTTATGTGAGGCGAGGGCAGAGAATGCAGCAGGACTGACACGGTCGTTAGTCACTTGGCGTATTCTTTGTTTACCGATATATGGAAATAATGTACAGACTTTTCAGCTGCTAAGTGCCAAAGAATAAGGAAAGTATAAATCTAATTGAAAGCTTTCAGGAATAAAGCAGAACCCTTCCCAAGCGGGCATTCATTTATTGAACATAGGATGGTTAAAATTCAGGCGGTTCCTTAATTTTGCGCAACCGTAATGCAGAAAGCACCTATAAGGAGCCTTCTACATTACTTTTGATCAGCATTAAACTACCACCTGCTTTACATATCCCTAATTATACCTCTTAAGATAAATTCTATTGTATACTTTGAACTTATATCTCTGATTTTGCCCGCTTATGGTAACTTGAAAACTACATCAATGATAATTTTTGCAAACATTTTGGACCCAGTTAAACGCAAAGCAACCGGGTGTATCATTAGTATTTACGTATGCTGTTTGACACAGTGACATGTCCTCAAAACGTAAAACAAATATGTTTAACACTCAGATTATGTCACTGAAAAGAAATTTAAGCAAATCTCTTTTCCGAAACTTGTATTAGAAAACAATTTCTATTATGATTAGTTCATCAGCATGCTAAAAGTTCAATAGTTAAGAAATCATAACAAATAAAAGAACACACATATACGGCTATGTACATTTCCCTGCTTGGGGCTCGTAGGTGTTGCATGTACGTTTTCATTTTTCTCCTAATCCTCCTCTTGTTCTTCAATGTCCTTTTCTAACGTCTATTTTATTCCAGTTTGACTATTGATAGTGTCCTCCAACTGTTCTATGATATTGTTTGTACTGAAGTCTTTAAATCTGGTAGCTTTTATGTTTCTTTTTGGTTTTGACGGTTTTGTGAATGTTGATGTTGGTAGAGCTGGTACTAATCCTTGTACATAAGTATTAAGCGGAGGCTTAGCCTCCTGTCTTCAAGGGTCTCTAGTTCCAGCTGTTCTCTCATTCTTGTGATTGTGCCTGTCTCTCTGTCCTTATAGTTCTTTTTTTATAAATCTGATTGCGCGGTTTTGGATTTTTTCTAGTTTGTCTATGTCCCCTTTGAGGTATGGATTCCAAATGGTTGCTCCATACTCCATAATAGACCTTACTACTGTGATATAAGCTGTTTTTCTGCATTTTTCAGGGACATTTCTAAGGTTCCGTCTTAGGAATCCGAGCGTGGAATTGGCTTTTTTGCAGACATTGTTTATGTGCACATTCCATTTAAGGTCTTTTGAAATCTGTATGCCTAAATATGGATTATCATGTACCTCTTGTAAGATATGGCTATTGAGTTGATAGAATTTTGATATCTTTTGGTTTATGGAGAGTATGTAACACTTTTTGGCATTGAATCTCATGTCCCATTTATGTGCCCATGTTTCTAGAGTGGTTAAGTCTAATTGTAGTTTTTCTTGATCAGTACTGCTTTAGATGGTTCGGTAAAGTAGGCAATCATCTGCGAATAGTCGCACTGATGATTTCACACAGTCTGGGAGGTCATTTATATGACAGAGAAACAGGATCGGACCAAGGACTGTTCCTTGGGGGACTCCGGAGTCCACCGATGTTTCGTCTGACTGTCTACCTTCTACTATGGTTCGCATATTGCGAGTTGTTTGGAAGTTGGTCAGCCAGGTATGGATACTCCCTTGAATTCCATAGTGGCGTAATTTGTGTAGGAGTTTGTCATGTGGAGCAGTGTCAAAGGCTTTTGAAAAATCTAGGATAGCGACATCTGTCTGGTGCCCCTTATCATGTCCTTGTAGTAAGTCATTTAGAGTGGTTATGAGCTGTGTTTCGCAGGAGTAGCCTGTTCGGAATCCATGGTTTAGGTTTGTGAGAATTTTGTTCTTTTCTAAGTGTGTCAGCGTTTTTTTCCTTCTTTGAACGGTGCCGGGGAACGGACCCGTTCCCAATTGGTCACGGACCCTTCCCAATTCGACACGGACCCGTTCCCATTTCGATGACCGGACCCTTCCCAATCAAAATAAACACATTTCCCCATTGTCCGACTACATTTTCCCCATAATTTATAGCAAACTATCCAAATTCAAACTTATCTTTTGCCACAATGTAGGTCTACATGTAGCAAAGAACATCTCAGATCGTGGTACGAACACATTTTATTGTACTTTCAATTTCCCCCAACAACTCTTCCAGAATGGAGATCACTAAGGTCAATTTGTGACAATGTTTATTATTCGGAAACGCAGTTAATATCAAGGCAGATGTTTTGCTGGATGAGAAAAATCAACTTCATAGCTTCCATTTATATATTAGAGTAGCGTATCTAGAAAAGTACCTTAAAAGATCTGTAATAAACGTTCGTGAGGCTGAATAAAATAATAGCACATACGACATTAATGTATACCGGAATCCCCTAATGTATTATGTTGCCGATCAATAGTACGCATTTTCGCCGAATGTCGCTTGTGATGCTGCAAAATGTCGTCTACAAAACTAACACAATTTTCGCAAGTTGATTCGAAAAAAATATAAGATTTATAATATTGACGATGTCGAACCGGAGAAAAAGAAATTAAAATATTTCAAAAACACCATTAAACTGAATAAGATCAGACTCAAACATTTAAAAAAAATTCTGTTCATACTGGATACAGTTCAGAGTAACTTCAGACTTGAATCAACTTTCGTCGAAAGTTTCGATGTCAGAACAACAGTAAGTGCTGTTCCTCAGCAAAGTTCTATTAACTAATAAGTCTAGAAATCGGAATTGAATAGATTGTTCTGTTTCCAAATACACTTTGGCAGAGATTCTCAGAATATGAAAAGGTGAAATATTTTCGAGAGTTGAAAATAAAATATGAGTTGAAATTTCTTCAACACGCATTTTTTTGAGAGTTTAGAAAAAGTAATTTGAGCCCTGCCAGACCCTTTTGGATAATATATTTGTGCGTTATGGAGATACCATATATCGTCAAGTTGTTGGTATACCCATGGGTACAAATTGTGCCCCTCTTGTTGCAGATTTGTTTTTGTATTGCTACGAGAGGGATTTTATGCTTAGCTTAAAACCTGATACACAGACCGACATTGTTAATGCTTTTAATAAAACTTCAAGGTATTTAGACGATATTTTGAATTTAGATAATCCTTATTTTGATACTATGGTTTCTTCAATCTACCCAAAAGAACTGTCTTTAAACAAAGGTAATCAATCTGACATTAATGCTTCATTTTTAGATTTGAATCTTTCAATTACAAATGATAAAGTTTCGTCCAAAGTATACGATAAAAGAGAAGATTTTAATTTTAAAATTGTTAATTATCCTTTTCTAGATGGGGATGTGCCACGTTCTACATCTTATGGGGTTTATATTTCTCAACTTATTAGGTTTGCCCGAGCCTGTTCTTTGCTTGAAGATTTTAACAGACGTAATTTAGTTATAACTGATAAACTTCTTAAGCAAGGTTACAGATATCACAAACTTCGGAAAACCTTTTCTAAATTTTATTATCGAAATTTACCTCTCATTAGTAAATATAATTGCAATCTACGGACGTTACTGCGACAAGGCATTTCTCAACCAGAATTTTATGGGGATGTTATCTACAAACTTAGGAAAATTCGGGGTCATATCCATTTTCATGATTTGTTTATAAAACGCATTAAAAAAATTAAAAAGAAAGGTTATGATCCTATTATATTGCAACACACTGCATGTTTGGTTATCGACCCTTTTACAGTCGGTAGCTACGCTTCCCTCTTTGCTTGCGCGATGACAGGCCGAGGGTAGTACTCTATGATGGTATACTCTTAAACTTGGATACAGGAGGAGCTTACCAGACTCATGTATTATTTTTTCCCTGTTGTGCCCTTAACGGCTTACCTGCAGGTGCTCTGACTTCAGCAAAGTCATTGAGTACATATTTGACGGATTGTCACAGTTATTATGCTATGTTTTACATGTTGTCCTGTGTTCACCGTCGTCTATGTTGTGGGTAAGTCCAGCGGGGATACCTTTATTTACAATATTTGTAAAGCTAGGGTGACTTTGAGAGAAGTGTGAGGTTAGGACGTCCGTAAACCGGTTTAAACCCCCAGTGGTGTTTTTGCTGCTGACCGTGCCAAGGCGATACTCTCTTTGTCACCCTTCCTTTTGTTTGCCTTGCGTCTTTGTGCTTGTGGTTTGTTCATGTTGTGGAACGTTTGTCCCTGTTTCTTGTGTGTCTTTTGGTGTTTTCTGTGTTCATTTCGTGTGTGTGTGTGCGTGTGCGTTTGGGTGTGTGGTTGTGTGTGTGTGTTTGTGTGTGTGTGTCATGCTGTCTATCGGTGTTTTGGTGGTGGTTGCGTCTTGCATGTGGCTTTGCCTGCTTGACTTTACTACTTTTCCATCTATAGTTTTATTACAACCATATAATAAACAGTTTAGTAACTAAAAATCCCAATTTCTTTGTTGTCATCATTTCACAACTCGTTTTTCCCAATTTGAAGATTTCACGACCCGAAAAATTCCCAATCTGAGGGGTACCTGACCCGTTCCCAATTGGGTGAAAAAAAACGCTGTGTGTCATCAGGTGTCTGCATATTATGTGCTCTAAGATTTTGCAGACCACTGATGTTAAAGAAACTAGTCTGTAGTTTTCGGCAAGATGCTTATCTCCTTTTTTGAAAATACTGGAGACATTTGCTGCTCTCCAATCATTTGGGAGCTCACCAGTATCTAGTGAGGCCTGTAGTATGATTTTCAGGATTGGAGCTAGGTATGTTGCACACTCTATTAGAATGCGGTTTGGTATGTTGTCAGGGCCAGAAGCTTTCGATGGGTTTACTCTTTCTAGTAATTTTTGCAGGCCATTTGGTCAATTTGTATCTGTTTTAGTGTATTTTTTGTTTTTGTTTCCATGTAGGGTAGGTCTTGATTTGTGGGTTTTGTGAAAACTGACTTAAATTGCTTGAAGAGGATTTCTGCTTTCCCTTTACTGTCGGAAACCAGCGACGTCCCTTCTTTTAGAGGAGCAATGCCTCCTGCATCTTGCCGTTTAGATTTTACATATTTCCAAAATGGTTTTGTTTTATTGTTGTTTAGACCTTCGATAATGTTTGAGTTTATGTAATCCTGCTCTGCCCTGCGCATGTGCCTTTTACACTCTTTGGAATGTCCTGTAGTTTGACCATTTCTTTGTTTTGCGGTCTTGGTTATACAGTCTTTGTTTCTTTTTAATCATTTTTTGTTCCTTTTTCCTTATCCATGGTACATTGTTTTTTTATTTTATTTCTTTACTGGGTATGTTTTTGTTCATTGATCCAAACAGTTGTTTTTTAAAGGTTTCCCAGAGTTCTTGGACATTAATGATTTTCTCCATTTTTTTGCTTATTTTCGATATCAGTTTTAATGTTTGTTAGGTCTTTGTTGAACGAGTCCCAATTTGCCTTGCTGTAGATATAACATTTTCTAGGCGCAGACTTTTGGTGTTGGACTTTTGTCTCCATATCTGTTATTATGATATCATGGTCTGATATACCTGGAACATTTGTAGATGACTTTACAAGTGTTGGGTTTGTGACAAACACTAAGTCTAAAAGATTGCTCTCTCTAGTAGGTGTTTCGTGGACTTGTGTTAGTGAGTTTGATCTCATGATGTCGACGAGACCTTGTTGTATGTCTCTATCAGGACCTTTAGCTATCCCGGTGTTCCAGTTTATGTCCGGACAGTTAAAGTCTCCTGCTAGAATGACATCTTTGTTGCAACTTTGTATTTGTTGTAAGGATTTTTCTAGTTCTACCAAATGTTTTTGGTGTCTGTGTGGCATATAGAAGGAGCCAATTAGTAAATCTCTATTGTTATTTGTTTTGACCTTTACCCATTCAATCTCCCCATCTGTGACAAAGGATGGTTGTTCTACTGAGGTTAGGGATTTTTCCACAAGCACAAAGACACCTCCCCCAAGAGAACTTCTATCATTTCTGTAAACTATATAATTTGATGGAAAGATTTCACATGATTTAATCGTATTTCCCTCTGGGTTTTTACCTGGTTTTATCCCTTTTAACCAGGATTCTGTCCCACATACTATGTCTGGTTTGAGATAATGGAGTGCCATTTCAAATTCACTCTTTTTGTCTATGACAGATCTACAATTTATAGTCATGATTCTAAGATTTTTCTTTGATGTGATATCGTAAGGATTGCTGATTTTGCTGAGGTTAGATCCCTTTGTTGTTTTATTATTGTTTGAATGACTGGTTTCCCCTGCGGTGCTTCGGGGGCTGCTTGCCCTTATGGGACTAAATACTGAAGGAAGCGAGTCGATAGTGATATCTAATCCAGATAATGGCTCATAGAAGTTTGAGGATTCAATTTCGTAAGATCTAAACGTGAATGAACTGATGTTTATGCTATCACACTTGCAACAGAGCCATTGCACGTTAGATCTATCTAAAAGTTCATAATCTTGTGTGCAGAGATCCATGCAGGATTTGTGATGCCATATGCTGCATCTGTCGCAGCAGACACCGTAGCATTCCCATGTCACTGGTTTATCACACATCCCGCATGGATAGATGTTTGCATTATTGGGGCCTGGATTTAGTTCGATGTCTCCTGCTAGTAAAGCTGTTAAGATTAGTAAATTTGCAGTGCCATTTACTTTGACAGGCAAGCCAGGGTCCGACAAATCCTTTGCCCGGTGCCCGCGGGAAAGTACATTTTTGGCTCGGGAAACCATTAATAGCCAAGTGGTGATCCGCCAGGCCATCAGTAAAATCCATATATGGTTGCCCAGCAACATCCTCGAGCGACATTACAAGCCAGACATATTACTTCTTGATAAGGAGAAATACACTCGCCCAGCATGTTGCTGTTTCACAGTCTCAGGGAAATTACCTAAGAACATGTGTATACTCAGAGCTACTGTACACAGGCTTAGCCCCGCCTACGATGTCAATCAAACACGCATTAACTCTTTGCTGAGTTATTGTCAAAATGGTGATTGACAGCATCATGTTTTGATATCCAATCAAATGAGGTATAATTGTCTCCTATTTTAAAGAAGCTTTCTGATTAGTTGTGAAATTAACAGACACAAATTTTGACGTTTCAACATCCCCATGTTCAATGCTAAAGATGTACGTGTGTAGAAAATGGCAGAGTTCGCAACAGTGATATCGGGAATGATTTACGAATTATAAGCGTCGTAAAGCGTTCAAAGATAGCAAAAATGGAAAGGTCGGACATTTCTTTCCCCGAAAATTCAAATACAAAAGATGATTTATCATTTTAAAGACTGAAAAATCGGTTCGAATCGGAGACCTGTAAAGTCAAATAAATCCGGCGAGGGAAAATTATAAGTTCGATACAGGGTCTTCAACTCTGAAAATGCTCGAACAGTGAGTATTTTAAATGAATGTAAACAAGAAATTAACATCTTTTGAACTGATTTCCCCTCAAACCCCTTTGAATAATCATGTTACAGAAACAATCAGACTTCCATACTTCCTAAATCAGGGTTGTCATTATGTTTTGGAACAACAGATATGAAATGAATATCAACCGATTTAGCCGGGGGTCGAGGGGGCCGCTCAGGCCCCCCGTGGGTCCAGGGCAAACGCCCTGGTAGGGGACCAGGGGGGCAAAGCCCCCCGTCCAAAAATGATTTTCAGCATTTCTACACCCCAACGAAGAGCTCTCCTTGGCCAATGTTCACAATCTAACTTGATGTTTCTGTCAACATTTAAATGCAGATCTATGACAGAATAGCATCAATGTACAAATACTCTTAGTGCCTGACTCTTACTCAGCATGGCCCACTATGCTATTTGCAAGAAAAGCAATTAATTTGAAAGGCCTCCTGTAAGTTTAAACACTGTTTTTGTTTTTTAAAAAAATCTATATGAGGCTTGTTTTCTGTATCTAGTAAATAGAAATATATATTCCATTGAACTTATTTTATGAGTTTTTTAACTATTATGTCAATGTAAACATCTTTTCATATTTTCAGAGTCAATATATCTTCAATAGATTTGATCCTGACAGATGGTTGCTTAATTCAGATCAGAATTATACAGAATGTTCTCAAGGAGTGTTTGGTCCTAGTTTTGACTTTTGACATGTATTGAACAATAATCTTGTCAAATTATAAATGCAGCTGTTCTCAGTATAAGAAAATGAAAGTATTGTTTGTTTGCTATAAACAATGTAATATTGTTTATGTGATCTAAGGACCCAGTCAATGTGATCTGGATCTATTTCCAAAAAGAATAAAAATAATGAACTTAAAAAAAAAAAATCATTTATGCAATACCAAATTTGATATGTAGATCTAATTAATTCTCTGTTGCATAGGTTTGAATAATGCATGGCTATTTACATTTTTGAGAAATATGAAAAATTAATAAAAATTTTTTTATAAAACATTATCTGAGTTTGCATGGTTTGTGTATATCACACCTAGATGACACTAAGCCTTTAATTACTCAGCTTAGCTGCTCAATTAAGCCTCAAATCCACTCTTATATAAATTCCCTTGGTAGACGATGATGTCAATGTCTGCTAAGGTGTTAAACTGATTTAGACAAAATAGGGTTTTGGGTCCAAAAAAATGTTTGTAGATAAAATTGGGTTAGATGAACTGGGGTGTAACCATTTCCACCAAAGTAAGCTCTTACCAGTGTTTAATAGATCTGTGCACAAGGGAAAGGGAAATCGTTTTAAATGAGACCATTTCATGTGAGAATGTTTTTATGTTAGTAATTTATTTTATTGATATAATTAGTTTTTTTTGTGCATTTCAAGCGTTTTTCGTTCTTCATAACATCGTTCGAGTTGTAGGAGTAAGAACGAAAACTGGTCCGAATTCCCGAACGTGAAACGAAAAATCGGGAGAATTAGCAATCAGAAGTAAAAACCACACCAACTGTATCTATTGATACCAATTCATGTTTGCTGGATTTTTATAATAATAATCATTGGTCGACGGCGATCGAACGTTTCACATCGGAATTGAAAATTGAACAAGAACACACCTTGCACAATTTGCAATCGTTCAAGCGGTAACAAAGGCAAATAACAAATAAACAACACAAATAAACAACCCAAACAGGGGAACAATAACTGTTTCAACTTTATTTAGTCACCTTTCGGCTAGAAACCTAAGCCGAATAAGCTAGATTTTTGCTTTCGTTTCTGCTGGGGTTGAAAATGATGGTAGGCATGTTGAAAACCGAGGAATCCGACTACATGTATATGATGCGTAAGGATAAGAACCGAGTACATCGGTGTATACGCAACAATTCGGGCAAACTGAAGATTCACGAAAATTGTAGGTTTTACGGTAGCACCGTAACCGGTGCGAACGTAAACATTACAATTTTCGCGATTCTTTAATCTTCATCTCCAGACAGAAAACAACCGATGCAGCAGCGAAAACAACCGATGGTTTGCATCGGTAATCGGTTACTGTTGGTCGGACATTAAACCCAACTCACTCACTCGGTTACTTATGACAACCCTGCTAAATGTAATCCCGTTCCACATTGATACAAAATGGCGGGGGCCATACTTTTTGCTCTATGAGGCACATGATTATTATTAGTATTAGGGATTCCCCCAGCGTCTTTTTTTTAAAACAATCCAATCAAGCTAGACATTACATTTTTCTAATTTTAAAGACGCTTTGTGAATAGATTAATTCCGCAATATTTCAGCTATCGTCACACATAAGCATAATTTCTTTTACACTTGGCACCTTTTTTGATATTGCAGTTAGCGATCATTTGGCAAACCGAAAGTAACGGGTTTTAGAACATCCTTTCGACCTGTCGTCTTTTAAACGATTAGTTCAAATAATTAAACATTTCCCCCAGCCAGATTATGTGCGATCCCATTACTCACACATTTCTATGATAAACAAAATGTTGCATATGAAGAGGAGGACAAAATGACGATTGCAAACGTCATGACTTTGGTGGATACCTTACAATTTGTACAACCTCATGCTGCATGTAATCATGCCTGAGAATAATTATGCCCCCAAAGGCGGGCATATAGTAATCGCATTGTCCGTCTTTCCGTCTGGCCGTCTGTCTGTCCGTCTGTCCGTCTGTCCGTCCGTCCGTCTGTCCGTCTGTCCGTCTGTCCTTCCATCCGTCCCAAATTCGTGTCCGGTCTGTAACTTCTTCATCTATCAATGGATTTCAATATAACTTGGCACAAATGTTCACCACACAAAGACGATGTGTCGCGTTCAACTACCAGGTCCATAGGTCAAAGGTCAAGGTCACAGGGTACAATTACTTTATCACAAATTTCGTGTCCGGTCTGTAACTTCTTCATCTATCAATGGATTTCAATATAACTTGGCACAAATGTTCACCACACAAAGACAATGTGTCGCGTTCAACTCCCAGGTCCATAGGTCAAAGGTCAAGGTCACAGGGTACAATTACTTTGTCACAAATTTCGTGTCCGGCCTGTAACTTCTTTATCTATCAATGGATTTCAATATAACTTGCCACAAATGTTCACCACACAAAGACGATGTGTCGCGTTCAACTCCCAGGTCCATGGGTCAAAGGTCAAGGTCACAGGATAAAATAACTTCGTAACAAATTTCGTGTCCGGTCTGTAACTTCTTTATCTATCAATGGATTTCAATGTAACTTGGCACAAATGTTCACCACACAAAGACGATGTGTCGCTTTCAACTCCCTGGTCCATAGGTCAAAGGTCAAGGTCACAGGGTACAATTACTTTGTCACAAATTTCGTGTCCGGTCTGTAACTTCTTAATATATCAATGGATTTCAATATGATTTGGCACAAATGTTCACCAGACAGAGACGATGTGTCGCCTTCAACTCCCTGGTCCATGGGTCAAAGGTCAAGGTCACATAATACAATTACTTTGTCACAAATTTCATGTCCGGTCTGTAACATTTTTATCTATCAATGGATTTCAATATAACTTGGCACAGATGTTCACCAGACAAAGACGATGTGTCGTGTTCAGCTCCCTGGTCCATATGTCAAAGGTCAAGGTCACAGGGTACAATTACTTATTTATCTGTGAATGGATTTCAAAGGAACCTGGCACAAATGTTCACCTTACAAAGACGATGTGTCAACTCCCTGGTTCATGGTTCAAATGTCAAGGTCACATGGTACAATTTTTGGGGGCATTTGTCACGTGACTGTGACATCTCTTGTTTTTATTCTGTTCTGTTCTATAACGAGGTCTGAATATTTAAGTGTGGTTGTAATTAATGACAATATACTTATCGTAAATTAGATAATCAAAGAAGTAAAATTGGACTGATTGATATATAAATAACAAGTCTTCAAATCCACATTAAGGAGTTTGTTTTACAAGAAGTACAGACTGTTGGTTTTTTTAAAATAGTGTTTATCAGGAGTATGGAATAGCTTTTTAACCTTCTGCACGCTACTGGCGAATTTGTGATTACTGTGGCAAACAGTTTGGATTCAGATGAGACGCCGCGCTCCAAACTGTTTGACACTCTGGTGATATTTTCTCAAATAAAAAACATAAAAACTAACTCACATAATAGTTGCAGAAGAAAATATTTGCAGACGACAATTTCATAGAGTGCAGAAGGTTAACAAGCTAAGAGGGGAAGGGTTCAGTAGTTACTGGGTTTAGCCAACATATTTATTTTACAATCATGATTTCAATTACCCTGTGCACAATACAAATATTTCCTAGTATAGTCAGGGTTCACGCTGGGCATCGCCAATGGCGAAAGAAAAATAATTCTGGCGCAAGAAATTTCGATTTGGCGAAAGTGCGTGGCGCCTAAAAAATCCGTGTTTGGCGCCGGATAATAGTATAGGTTTTTGTGTTGGTTCCCGAGATTATCGCGCCGTGTACTAGCTGTCGAGAAAACCGATAATCAGCCCCTCCTGTCATGGCTGTTTGTTGTCGCAGCGGGTGACGATCACACTTCGTCAATGATAATGATTATGTATCGGCGATGATTAAAGAAGATGGGATGACACGGGATAGTGTTTGACTGATTGGCTGATTAACAGAGTCAATCACACTTGCAAACTGCAATAATCTGCGACTTATCTTTACCGAGTCAGTTTGAAAACCTACAATGTTTACTGCCAATTAATTATAAAGCAGACAACGATCGGACCCGTTTGCTAAAGACACAACAGGATGAGAATACAAACATTAGAAAATATTATCCGTGTAAATATTGATGGTCCCTATTCAAGTAACTATTTTTTTAAAATGGCGTTTAAAGATTGGGCGAGCCAGAAGACCAGACGAATTTTTTGGTGATACTGTATGTGTGTGAAATTGCCAAGACAGGAAGGAGAAAACAAAAACATACAATGTGTTAGATATCAAGTTTTTAAAAGTGCCAAGACAGAAGACAAGAACTAAAAAGTGTAAATAAAATAAATTGTGTTAAAGTGAACAAGTACATATTACAGGGCTGTACAAATATTTCCCATTGAGTACAGTTGTTCAATACAAACAGTGTAGACCCAGATCAGAGGGCTCTAAAGGAGGCCTCTGATCAGGTTCTGCACTATTTTTCATTTTTGTTTTTTAATATACTGCAAAATGTGTTAGATTCTTGTCCCATAATATGGACAGGTTGATTTGTCCAGTCCTATGATATAGATAATTAGATTTAAATATGCAAAGAAATTAAAATTAAAAAACATTAAAGTAAAAAATAAATGAACGTGATAAGATTTAGTTATTTATTCTTTCCAATAAGCTGTATTACCTATTTTCTTTTGCACAAATAATACTTTTAGTAATATAAAACTGAAAGAATTACATGTGCTGGAAAAAGGATGTTATAAAAAATGGCACACATTTGGCAAAAAATTGGCTCCAAACTTCTTATTTTGGCGCAAACTTTTCTCATTTGGCGAAAGTGCTGGCGCAAGAAAAAAAAGAGCCAGAGTGAACCCTGATAGTCTAGCAGATGGTGGCTCTAAGCAGGCTGAAAGTAAAGCAGAATGTTCCTACACCATCTTCAATGCTGAAAACAAGCTAGGGAGAAAGGGTTTAATCAAACATTATTATGAAATCATGCTTTCAACAACCCTGTGCACAATACAAAATAACAAATATTTCCTATAGTTTAGCAGATGGTGGCTTTAAGCATTCACCCCTGAAACTTCAAATAACAATTCCAGTTTCCAATTAAGTCAGTCCTTTTTTGAGTATTTTATTGTTGTTTTTACAATGTATTTGCAAACTGACAAACAGTGTAGACCCAGATCAGCTCACTTGAGTCCTTTGATCTTGGTCTACACTGTTATCAGAGGACAGATGTACTCTACCCAGGTACATAGTTTGTAAAGGACGAACTAGTACGCTCATCGCTAGGGTTAAATGAGTTAAACCACAGATATTTATTTTAATAACAAAAATGTTTATCTCTAGACTAATTTATGTAGTTTATTTATTGGAATGAACATTGAGAATATTATAAAATCAGTGTTGTGTTATATTTGAATTGCATGGACTATCAACATGAGATACGTTTGCTAAAATTCTGGGCAAGTAGAAAAAAAATCTACTTGCCCAGTGGGCAAGTACTTCAAAAACAAATTTGTCGGACCCTGGCAAGCTAATTGGTCTTCGTCCAGCATAGCTCATTTTGATGTTAAGCAGGCTATGTGAATATTGTTCCATTGGATTTTGTTGGTACTGGTGGTGTTCCCATTTTCTAGTTAGGTTTATGGTTATGTGGGCCAGCAGAATGAGGGTCAGGGTAAACATTTTGACCGGTGTAGTGTAGAAAAACCCACGCTTACCAAGTCAACTTCGGTGTAGTGCAGAAAAACCCGCGCTTACCAGAATATGTCTACTCTTACCTCAGAACTGCGGTTATTCCCACCAATCTCTTTTGGCCTGCTCCGAGATTTTCCGAAGCCAGGCTCTCGCAAGGATGCCGTCTGGATGAACACCGTCACAGTATAGGTTGTAGTTGTAACTGTGTTTTGCTTTTAGATGTTTGCCTCTGCTGCTACGGTATTTGTTGTTTGTTTTTAAGTCTTGCGAGAATTGGGACGATCTTGTGCCCAGAACGTTGTTTATTTCTCTTATTTTTCCGTTTAAGGTGTATATTTGTTGCTGAAGTTCAGTGTCTTGTTCTGTAAAGGTTTCTGGATTTTTGTGTCCCTTGGTCTCGTTCCACTTTTTTATTGAGTAAACTGGAGTTTCTAGAAAGGTTAGCTTAATTGAGTCTTCATATTTATTGGTAATCTCCCTGATTTCTTGATATTTATTCACAATACTGTCAATTTCTCCCTCCCCTGACCTAAGTGATATATATTGCTTATTTTTAGAAGTAAGATCACACGTTCCTAACCAAATGTATATCCAAATTTTTCCGTGTGTTCTAATATGCCTGTCTATATTCGTTTTGAGCCACGATGCACTTGCTCCAGTGGTTGCCCCACCCTTTGCCCACCAAATGATTTGTCTCTCTATATCGTGTGCTGCTTGTCTCTTAAGTCTATTTCCCTTACTGTCAGAAAGAACAACTGGCTGATAGATTCTCCTCCCAAGTGGAGGATCCCTTGGCTTATTGATGAATTTTTTAAGTTTGTTTTCACTCATTTATGATCCCTGATTGAATTCTTATATATCTACAACGCACCAACACAGACACAGATACAGCTCTAGATTACTTCGAATATGACAGCTGTCAAAATGGCGGCCCGATACTGAATGCCGATTGTCGAAGTTTGAGTTACCGATTTTCTGTGTTATTTTTAACCTGAAAGCTAAAGTTGGCAGTTAAACATATATATATACAACAATGTGAAACAAAATAAAGCCCTGTTTTTTACTTTTTGTCGTAGAAATGTTGAAAATTCTTCTCTGTTTTTGTCTTGTTCGAAAAGTCCGTCTTCCTCTTGCGCATGCGCACTTCTCAGATCTTGGAGAATAAGTTTATTACTCTATATACAATGTCTGCATTCATATAGCACGCGATTGGCAGCATATTTACTACTACATCTTGTCATTAGTATATACGTAATCGAGCGGTGTTTTCATTAGGTGAATGCAAATTAAAGTTATGCACCACATGTGCTCATTAAAATGAAGTTTGTTAACACCCCCCCTTCCCTAATGATTGTTGCTGTTGTTGTTTGTGAACCCCCCCCCCTTCCCTAATAATTTATATGGTTGAATTACTAGAATTACTGACTAACCCTTACTATATTGGGTCCTGAATTACAGGATTTTTAAGGGTCACAAAGTCCGGGGGATAAGAGACTCCCCTGAGGTGGCTCCAAAAAGGGGAACTAGTCATTTCGTAACTGAGTCATTTCGTAACCGAAAAATGAGTCATTTCGTTTCCGATCGAAAATGAAGTCATTTCGTACCCGAAAAAAGAGTCATTTCGTAAACGTCCAAAATGTTCAATAAGTCATTTCGTACCCTCAGAAAATAGGAAAACTCATTTCGTAGCTGATATTTTTCAGTGCACTTAAACAATTTTATGATGGGTTTTATTTTGAAAAAATGCATGAAATCTTAAATTTATCAGTAAAATTATGGAAAGTTTTACAAAGTTAACAAATATATTTGACGCTAGTTAATTATAAATCGTGAATAAGAGAATTGTTATAAGTTTATTGATGGTAGTTTCAAACAGGATTAATTATACGTGTTTATACTTGTTATGCAATTAAATTGAAAATTATGTTCTATTCTTTAACATAAAAACCAACACCGACAGAAATGGATGTGCAATTTGATGTATAATTGGTCGTTATAATAGCTCGTTAGATCACGCATATTTTCAACACATTTTAATGTATGGATAGTTTAAAATATTTTATCACCTTTTGTGATTGCTTTTGTTCTCGCCATAATTGCCATTTTAAATGCTGAAAAACGGTAGGGATTTGTATAGGTTGGTAGATCAATTGAATGTTTGAATTTGGCTAACAAGTCAATTAGTTTTGCTGTAAGATGTTACAATGAAGACAATATTCCAAAAAGGCAATTAAGATAATACAGAAATCATTACATATGCTTCGAAATATTAGAAAAGAGCTGTATATTATTATTTCTGTATTAAATATGTTAGAAAACACCTTTTTTAATCGAACATTTTTAACTGCCTATTTCTATCTCATTGTAAGGTGAAATGATATCAGTTTCACAGACGACCTTTATAAATGAACTTCAGTTAAACCTCTATAGTACGTCGACTAAATTAAATTTACTTTTTTTTTTTTCTTTCTTGAAAGATCGTATCAAATGTATAAGTTGTGATCAGGAAGTAATAACACTGTGTTATTTGCCGATTCAGCACGTGATGACACACGTCTCAAATTGGAAAATTTCAAACCATATCTATCAATTGTGAAAACTTACAATACGTTTTATACAGTATTGATCTAGATTAGTCATGCACCGATCAACTCATCTGGATACAAACTGTTTGACTGCAAATGTTTGTAATCGAAATAGACTATGTGAAGTTATACAACGTTGTTTGTCTATGTAGTTTATACGTATTTTATTGACTTTATTAATATTTTGGTGCTTAATTATTTTAAATTTTTCAATATTGTTTTTTTGGGGGTGGGGGGGGGTGTATTTTTAATTTAATTTAGTTTATTTATTTATTTTCCTCACATAATTTCTATTTTTACCTTATTGTACTTATCTGTATTTATTTGTCTTTTCAATTTGTAGGTACTTATTATTATATGAGCCGCGCTCTGACAAAACTGGTCTTATTGACATTTGTACGATGACGTTATAATCGCGGAGTTTTGACGTCATTGCTTGCAAGTATTTTCCCACGACTAGTTTTAACCTTCAATTGTAAACACTGTCTCAACCGGTCTCATCAGCTGTCATCAAACGATCTCGATCGATGAAGAAATAGAGGTAAGAATTAATCGCTAGTTTTGTATCTGCTTATGTAGTCGTTACCCTCCATTATCATTATAATTACATACAATTATGTAGGGTGATTTTAAGTGTTAAGAAGCACATGTTTGGTAAGCACCGGTATTAGGGTCAGCTCTACGAGTAACATCGGCACTGGATACTTAATGCACATGGGGATATTATTTAGCATGATCATTGATCAGTACTGTGTTGCCATTTTGTTCTGTATAATAATGATAAAATTGCATGATTATTTATAAAATTGTGTATATTAAAATTAAAAATACATTGTTTTCTTTGTTTGTTGCCAGGAGCTTGAACGTCTCTTTTCTGACGACTTTTGAAGAACTCCTTCGTCAACTCCAGCAGCATCTCAGAAATTGTCAGAGGATGATGATGATGAGAACACCTCTGAATATACAGACACACAGACGCTGCTAGACCTGTATCAGAGAGAACTTAAAGTCTTTGCTACATCGAAGAAAGTGAGCATGAGAGCAGTGAAGTGACAGTGATGAAGTAGCGCCTGATACCAATTCACTGCCACCAGATGAGCCATTGATATAAAAAAAAAATCGATTGTAACGTGTAAATGGGAGTGGATGGCAGGCCAGATGCATTTCACAGTTTAGTGAGGAAGTGATATCTACTCGCATATATTTGACTTGAAAGAAATGAATAAAAGTACACGACTTGATTAAATAAATACACGATTTTACAATTATTAATGAACAAATGAGACTTGGCTTGGTCTAATCCGGTAGAATTCCTGTAAAGTAGTCATAATGCCTGAAAAAACAAAACCATATTGTAATATCTGTGTCTGAATGTGGGATATAATAATAAAGTCACCGTGTTCGTTATTTACAAATCTAATCTCTTCAGTCTCTAAACATATACTAACAAACAAGTAACAGAACATGCATACATTAATTGGGCGAGCGGCAGCGGCCTGCTGCTGTGGTAGGCGTGGCTACCTGTACCCAGGCTGACCAATGCAACAGTAGGACACTACATCCTCCCCTTGCTTTGAATTGCTTTTCACATTCAATTAAAATGACATAACAAAATAACAATAAACATTTCAGCCGAAATGTCTTCCTAATCAAAATGTCACAATTGCCGGGCTTGCTGCGGTCAGTTCTAATGCTAATGTTCGCAGAAATAATTAGTCCGATCATTTGTAACTTTAATGTCCATTTCTCCCCCTCAACTGAGTATCGTCTGTTACTTCACACTCTATAATGTTGATAGCTAATGATTACTAACACATTTGAAGTCAAGACTGACATGAATTTATAGTCCTTAATGAATCTCTGATTAATTCAAGAATCTAGGGAGTCTAGAATGGCGATACCGATTACAGAGGTTAGTGTCAGATATCCGTCTGGTCTAGAACTGAGTTTGCTCATAAATCTGATAAGCCCACAGTTTGTTTTTCTTTCTCTCATGCATTACACATGACCCTTGTCAGAGTCAGCCGATTGTCTTTCAGATAGCATTGTACATGAATACATAATTGCAGATATCCAATGCATGTACACAAAATATTTTCTGAGAATTTATTAAGTTTTGGAAACATTGGTATACTGACATTGGAAGTATCTTATTGAAACTTTGAAATATCAGACAATGTTTCATTGACATTTCCATGTCTAAGTGACATCTATTTTTGTTAAGGAAATAAAAGTTTGCATTTTCATATTGTTTACTATAGTGCTCTAACTAATTAGATTGTTTACTACAGTGCTCTAACTAATAATTCCGCGTAGGAATGCATACTTTGTGCATAACAATTAAATCCACAGTGATAGAATCGTGTTGCACTACATGTATATTTCTCCATAATTGTAATACTCCATTGGACTACATTAATCCTTGTATTACAGAAATTTGTTTTGAAGGCATTATTTTGGCCTTTTACACAAAGCACTATAACACATATACATCCCATTGTTATATGAAATCTTCGAAACGTTTGGGTCTTTTCCTGGCTCGGGGTGGAACACGGTAGTTGTTAGCGAGTTGCTGTTTGGTAACGATTTCCTTATGACGCCTGTCTGAAGTGTATGTATTCGTATCTGGTGAAATTCTCTTGAAGTTTGAGGCGTCCCTGGTCACAATTCTGTCGTCCATTTTGGCTCGAACCATTGACCCTTTTGTACTGACAACTGTCGCTGGTTTAGAGGAAAACGCGGAAGACAGTTTGTTTTGGCGTTTCTGTTTAACTAGGACAGATTCCCCTGGTTGTAGGTTTGAGTTTTTGGCATGTCTTCGTTGATCTGCATATCGCTTGAAATTTTGCTTATAAGATTTGTCTCTTTTCCTTACATATGTGTCTTTCGCGTGTACTTTGAAAGCAGGCAATGTTGTTTTTGGTTTTCTTGAGAATATAATTTCAGCTGGTGATAAGAGCGTTGCCGGATGCGGTGTAGCTCGGTAATTTTGTAAGAATTTTACAATCTCGCGTTTGTAGTTCAAGCCTTCGGCATGTGCTGCTTTTATAGCTTTTTGGAGTGGCTGCATGAAGCGCTCTACACAGCCATTTGCTTGCGGATGCAGCGGTGTAGTTTTCCGGTGCTTGAACCCGAATTCTCTCGCGAAGTCACCGAATTCTGCGCCATTGAAGGGAGGGCCATTGTCACTTTTCAACACGGATGGTATTCCGAACGTTGCCCAGATATTTTCCAGTCTTGGGATTACGGATTTGGCTGATATTGTGCTGACGTTTTCTACTATCGGAAATCGACTATAATCGTCGATAAGCACCATGAAATATGAACCATCGGGCATTGGTCCACAGAAGTCTATTGACAGTTCGTCCCACGGTGACTTTGGTAAGTCAGACGGTTTTAACGGCTCCGCGTTCGTTTGTGGAGTACACGCCATGCACGGAATACACTGTTTGATTGTGTTTTCTACCATTTTGTCTATCATTGGGAACCAGCACGTTTCTCTGAGTAGCGCTTTGCATTTTACCTGTCCCTGATGACCTCTGTGTGCGAGGTTAATCACCCGCTGCTGTAATTTCTCAGGAATGCAGAGTCGCGTGCCACGTAATAAGATACTGCCCTGGTCAGTTTCTAACACTGCTAGTTCATCTGCTAATTTATGGTAGCACTGATACGCATCGTTTGTTGTATTTTTCGACTTCCATTTGTTTGTTTGGACGGCTGTTATAACGGCGCTGATAGTTTTATCGCTTTTCGAAGCTAAAGCGATGTCTGGAATGCATATGGCACTTGGTGCCGCGCAGTTTGCAAGGAAATTTACGTAATCCTCGGCGATATTTTGTTTTCTTTTGCATTCAGCTGGATGTCGCGACATGTAGTCTGCTGCGTTTGTATTTCCCTTTACATATTTCACCTTGAAGTTGTACGTCACCACTCTGAGACGCCAACGTTCTAGTCTAGCTGACTGTATTTTCTTTGATTTGTTAAATATTGACTCCATGGCTTTGTTATCACTGTATACTGTAAACTCGGATCCGAAGACATACAAGTGGTAATGTTCACAGCCCCACATAACTGCAAGCGCTTCACGTTCAGTCTGGCTATATCGGGATTCCACAGGGGTCAGTGATCTACTGGCGTAGGACACAATTCTCCTATTCTGAAGTAGTATTGCACTTAAACCCACCGGACTGGCGTCTACCAAAATCTCTGTGTGTTTTGATGGGTCGAAATATGTCATTACACGGTCGCTTGTTAGTGCGTTTTTCAGTGTGTCGAAAGCACGTTTATGAGGTTCAGTCCATTCCCATTTCGCCCCTTTTTGCATCAGCTTTCGCAGAGGCTCTGTGATTGTTGAATAATTTGGTATAAAGCGCGACACGTAGTTTGTCATGCCGAGAAAACTTCGGACGTCGGCTACATTTTTCGGTTGCCCTGCTGATTTGATTGTTTCTATCTTCTTTGGATCTGCTGAAATGCCTTCTTTGCTGAACACATAGCCATAGAACGTGATTTTGGTTTGGTTGAACACACATTTGTTTCTGTTAAGAGTCAGATTTTTCTCACGGAGTCTCTTCATTAATTGGTCCAAGTTTTCGTCATGCTCGAGCTGTGTTTTACCGAAAATGCAGATGTCATCTGCAATGCTTATCACTCCTTTTAGACCATCTAAAGTTTGGCGTATTTCATTTTCGAAAATTTCTGGAGCGGCACTTACTCCGAAATTTAGTCTTTTGTAACGACGTAATCCGACATGTGTTGCAAATGTAGTTATGTTTCGGGCACTTTCGTCTAGTTCAATTTGGTGGAACCCGTTTAGTAGGTCTACTTTTGAGAATACAGATGCTCCATTCAGTTTGAAAATGATGTCGTCTATGGTAGGTGTCACGTGTCGTTCTCTTCGAATTGCTTCGTTTGCCTTTCTCATGTCGACACACAGCCGAATATGACTTGGAGAATTTGGTTTTGGCGCAGCTACGATCGGAGATACCCAGGGTGTAGGGCCTTCAACTTTCTCGATTACGTCAAGCGTTTCAAGACGCTCTAATTCTCTCTCTACTTTCTCCCTTATATGGAAAGGAATACGGCGATGCTGTTGCGCTGTCGGCGTGACACTTTCGTCTACATGAAGTTTTACTTTCCGATCCTTTAATTTTCCAAGTCCGTTGAAAACGTCTGCATATTTATGGAATATTTCATCACTTTTTGTGTTCTCAGTCACAGTATTGATATTTGGAATAATTCCCAATTCTACAGCAGTATTATAGCTCATGATGGATTCGTTATTCTTACGGATGACATGGATTGTGGCTAGCACCAACTTGTTTTGGTTTTCGATTGTTGAAGTGAATTTGCCGCGTATCTGGAGTGGTGTTTCTTGAGCGAATGCATATGCTTTGGTTTTGACGGCGGTCAATTTCGGTTTGGGACTTAAGTTATCATACAGCTGTTCGGAAATTATATCGATTGAACTTCCGGTGTCAACAAGCATTTGCACACTTTCTCCGCAGATATTTACATACATTTTAGGTATTTTCCTCTGGATTTTATTAATGTTAATTCCGAATGAAACGTCCTCTTCGGTTTCTGAGGTTTCTTGCCGGTCATCTTCCTCTACCCGTGTCACATTCTGCTGTATTCTCTTTCTACATACCGACACGAAATGGTTTGGTTTGTGACAATAATTGCACGTTGCTCCTTGTGCCGGGCATTTGAATTTGTGCGGGTAATTTCCTCCACAGTTTCTACATTTCAAGTTTGATGACTTTGGGCCAAAATTTGTTGTTTGTTTTCTCTTGTGTACTTTGTAGTTTATTTTGTCGACTGTTTCACTTTGCTCCATTTTCTTGGCTTGTGCTGTTGACAGTTCAATCGTTCTGCCGACTAGTAACAGCTTCTGCAACTCCATATTTTCCTGAAGGGCTCTTCGGCGAAGTTTGTTAGACGTTGTCCCCTGTATTATTTGCGTTTTTATCTCCTTGTCTATGTTGTCGAAATCACAACCCATGGCCTTATGGCGGAGTCTGGTGACATATTTGTCAAGCGTTTCATTTAGTTCTTGTTTTATTTGGCGAAATTCAAAGATTTCGAATTCTGTGTTGACTCTAGGTTTGAAGAAATTGGATAAAGCGTCTTTTGTGTCTTCATATGCGGATTCGTCGCCGGTGTTTGCCAATGTTTGGTATATGTGAAACACCTCGTCTCCAGCGTAGTGGAGTAGAAGAGCCTTTTTCCGCTTTGCACTTTGAACATTAAGTCCGATGAACAAATTTTCAAGCTTTTGAAGATAAATATCCCATTTAGTTCCTAGTGACAGGTCACCATCTCGCACTTCGAATATCGGGAATGTCGGCAGTGATGCAGCCATGATGCGGAACACTTTCGTGTTTGTTACTGTTCTTCGTAGAAAAATAATTTTGGTTAGGTTGCACCAACTGTGTTCATAAACAGCACTTTGTGTTTAGTTTCCTTTTATCCTCGTCGCCATTGTAATATCTGTGTCTGAATGTGGGATATAATAATAAAGTCACCGTGTTCGTTATTTACAAATCTAATCTCTTCAGTCTCTAAACATATACTAACAAACAAGTAACAGAACATGCATACATTAATTGGGCGAGCGGCAGCGGCCTGCTGCTGTGGTAGGCGTGGCTACCTGTACCCAGGCTGACCAATGCAACAGTAGGACACTACACATATCAATGCATATTTCATTTCCATTCCTACTATTAATCTCCACTGGCGCAATGGATTTTTTTCATTAATTACGCGATTTTAAGGTTATCTATTGATAATTCTCGTTTTAGTTGGTCTAAATCATTCGAAATTGTCTTATAGTACCTATATTGCTTGAAAAAACTGTAAAAATCAACCCAGAAATGACTTTAAAATTTCCATTGCTTGTTTTCTCTCCATTTCTCTTGTGGCGCAATGGACTTTTTTAAAGTAAATACACGATTGCACAATTATTAATGGACGACATATACTTAGCTTGATCTAATTCGATAGAATTCGTGTAAGAGTAGTCATAATGCCTAAAAAATGAACAAAATCAACATAAAAATGCACATTTCATCTCCATTTCTCCATTTCTCCACTGGCGAAATGGAAAAGTTTTCAGTAACTACGCGATTTTATGGTTATCTATTGACCAGTCTTGTTTTATATGGTCTAGATCATTCGAAATTATCTTATTGTACCTATATTTGTTGAAAAAAAATATTAAAATCGACCCGGAAATGCCTTAAAAATTTCCATTGCGTGTTTTGTGTTCCATTTCTTCCATTTCTTCCATTGCGTGTTTTAGACCAACCCTTGTTTTTTACTGCCTATTTCTATCTTTATGTAAGATGAAATGATATCAGTTTGACAGACTTTTATATACCATCTACAGTTAAACCTCTATAGTACGTCGACTAAATTGAATTTACTTTGTGTTTTTTCTTAAAAGATAATAAATTTCAAAGATTCTTCATTGTGAAAGCTCCTCAATCGGTAGTTTTTTACTGTTTATATCTATATTTATGTAAGATAAAACGATATCAGTTTGACAGTTAAACTTTCATATTCCAACTATATTAATAATTTGGTGTTAATGGAGGTGGCTGTTTAAATCGGGTTGAAAGTATGTTTTGAAACCATCCAGGTTATTAGCTGTGATATTTGCCGATTCAGCGCGTGACGACACACGCGTCAAATCGGCGAGATTCAAAGCTAATTTTATCAATTGTGAAAGCTTATATTACACCTATATTTCACCTATTATGGCATGTGTTTCTTACCGGATTTTACTGAAATTTGATCAGAATGGTTGTCTCCATGAAATCTAGGTCAAGTTTGAATATGGGCCATGTCGGGTCAAAATTTAGGTCAATAGGTCAAATTATAGAATAATCTTGTTAACACTCTAAAGGCTACAAATGTTAAAACAAATCTTGCTGAAATTTTATCAGAATATTTGTGTTATATACAAATCTAGGTCAATTCTAATATCAGTCATGTGAAATATAGAACTAGGCAAAGACCTATGATAACACATAGATAAGAAACTACTGTATAACACTAGGAGAACTTTATTCTGATAGGTGGTTTGGTTCTTTGCATAAAACTTTTTTGTTTGTGAACAGATTTTAACAATCCAGGTATCATATTGTAGCTTTATAGTTGCACTACACAATGATATGCTTATATTTCCCGAGTTTTTCTTACCATCCGAGATATTTGCAAACGTGACTTTGTTTGATTTTGTACACGCTAAAATCATACCTTATTTCAGCACGTGGCAAACTCTTATATTTTATAAACTACTGAAAAACAAAAGTTTTATCTGTGATAAAAATTGTATTAATAGTATTTATAATCGTTTTCCAATTAAATTATACCATATTATTTTGAAGAAAGTATTCAAATCTTTAGAAATCTTGATTTTTAATTGCAAACTAAGGTAATTTTCATCAAAATAAGTAGATTGCAATTCAGACAGGTGGGTTGGGTCTTTGCACAAAACTTTTTTGTTTGTGGACCGATTTTAACAATCAAGGTACCATATTGTAGCTGAATAATTGTTCTACACAATGATAAGTTTATATTTCATGAGCCTTTCTTACAACTAGAGATATTTGCGTGACTTTGCGTGATTTGGTACATTTGCCGCGAGACTTGGTGAGATTTGTCTAAGTTTCTTATCTGTGTGTTATCATAGGTCTTTGAACTAGGTCACTAGGTAAAAAGGTTTGTAACACTCAAAAGAACACTTTTTAGCTTTCCATATGCCATTAACAGTTTTACATGGTGTACTCTGGTGAGCGATTTAGAGCCATAGTGGCTCTTGTTTTAATTATGATTGTCTCTAAAAGAAACTATAGACACGATGCATATTGATTTATAAGGACGAGTTGACCCGACCGAGTTGACTCGGGGACGACTTGACCCGTTCCCGTGTAAATTGGCCCGCTCGATTAATAGTTCGGAATGTTCCGAATTCGAGCGTACCAGAATTGCGTTCCAGAATCATTCCACCGGTCCCACTCGGGTAGGTGGTGTGAGCAGAATCCGTGACGTAATCAAACATGGCGTCGGACATGAAATACAATGTTCTGACTGCCATCATTGTTTCACTACAACAGAGCTCTAGATAAGGTGCGTATTTCAAAAAATAAAAAAATCATTCCTCTTTTAAACCCTATGGTCTCAATGGGACGATTCTAATGAATGGTCACACCATAGGGTTTAGTGGAGTCATAAAGGAAAAATCGTTGGAAATAGGTGGTTTACGCACTCTTATCTAGAGCCCTGCTACAATAGACCGCCATTTTGCTAATTCTGTCAGTTCAGTTTTTACTCGATTTGATAATCCTACAGAATCTCCCTATTCAATTCCAGAACCACTAATCGAGTAGGCTCAGGCATTCCCGGAGGAAACAGTACATGTAAAAGCCAAGAATTACTGCATCAAGCATTTCACTTGGGAGTTGATTCTTAGAATGGCGGAACCAGAACCAGATCTGAAAAAAAGAAAACTAGAAAATGACCCAATTTTCGACGAATTCATAGAAAACACTAAGGAAATGGAACGATTGCGAAAAGCATGCGATATTATATATGGGGGTTACAATGATATGAGTATCCGTTTGCTGAAAGTACTAGATACAAACGCATGTTCCTGTGTCAGTTTCACACATGCAACTTGTGATGTAACAAGCCATACGGGCAAGGAGAACAGTCCAGTTGTACATTCCATTGGAACTATTTTTACAGATGGCATTGAAACTTTGAGGATGTATTTAATGGATGATGAAGATGTGTACCGTTTACCAAAAGAGAGTAAACCTAGGACAGCTTTGGCCAAACTCCTTAAATTCATCTTGTATGGTAAGTAGGTGTTGGCTTATCTTATAATCCATAGGCAGTTGACAGGAAATCAATATAAATGAGTGAATATTAATATTATGCTTCCGGACGCTATCTTTATCGAGTAAATTGTAGACTGCTTATAGCTCCATATGGGTCCATGCTTATAAAACATTTGAGTTGAGTCTGAGAACGTTCTCAAGCTTTTGATTGCTCAGATTGGAGCCAAAGGCTCCAATCTGACCAATCAAAAGCTTGAGAACGAACTCGGACTCAACTGAAAAGCTTTATAAGCATGGACCATGGTCTTGTTTAACTAGTTGTTCCATAATGATACATCGGAATTGTAGGGGCCTCAGTGACTTGTGTGTGTGGACTTGTGTGGCACACAACTCTAAAAGTATTACTACTTTATAAATGAATTTCCCATCATACGAAGTTGTGTACCTCCATATATTGGTCCTGTTTTGATTGATTTTAGCGGCATTATTGCCCTTTTTCTCCATATTTTGGACTTGTGTCACGCGTAACTCAAAAAGTATTACTTCTATAGTGATGAAACCTTACAAATACATTCGTCAGCATATGAACTTACGCACCTCCATATTTTGGTCCAGTTTTGATTGATTGGGCACCTCCATATTTTGGTCCAGTTTCGATTGATTTTAGCGGAGTTATCTTCCTTCTTCTACGTATTTTGGACTTGTGTGGCACACAACTCTAAAAGTATTACTACTACAGTGATGAAACTTTATAAATGAATTTCCCATCATACAAAGTTGTGTACCTCCATATATTGGTCCTGTTTTGATTGATTTTAGCGGCATTATTGTCCTTTTTCTCCATATCTTGGACCTGTGTCACGCGTAACTCAAAAAGTATTACTTCTATAGTGATGAAACCTTACAAATACATTCGTCAGCATATGAACTTGCGCACCTCCATACTTTGGTCCAGTTTCGATTGATTTCAGCAGAGTTATCTCCCTTTTTTAGCTCACCAGAGCACAAAGTGCTCAGGGTGAGCTTTTGTGAACGCCTGATGTCCGTCGTCCGTCGTCCCGCGTCAACAATTTGAACTTTAAAAGTCTTCTCCTCTGAATCTACAGGGTTCTCAGCTTTCATCTTTGGCACATAGCATCACCTATAGGTCCTCTACAAAAGTTATATAAATAATGCCCCTGGGGTTTTCTGTACAAGTAGCAGGATGCTGGGCTCACTTAGGTTAGGCATGGGGAAAACTTCAAAAATCTTTTTGTCAAAAACTACATGTCACAGAGCTTAGATATTTGGTGTATAGATTCACTTAGTATTCCTTATTGACATTGGTAAATATCATAGTTCTGAGGTTAAAATTGGCCCTGCCCTGTTGGTTATACTTTAAAATATTATTTTACACTATAAAGGTTCCTCTGAACTAGAGGGATTGAGGTCACTCCATCTGTGTTGCATAATCACTGAATAGGTCAAGTTCCTGGTCAAAACTCTATCAAGTTGTCTGCTTCAGAATTAGTCTCTGTTTGTTCACACTGTTTTTAACCCATTCCCTCATAGGATATTTTCAGAATCTGCCTCTTGAAAAATTTCAGAATTGTGTAGATTTGAAACCATTGTGATAAATAGAGCATTTATTCCTATGGAGAAAATGCTCTATTTATCACAATGGTTTCATAAAGTGACTATTTTACCTCTTTGAATAAATCTACTGATAAGGAGCATTAATTAGAGAAAAGGAAAATTTCAGAATTGTGTAGATTTGAAACCATGGTGATAAATAGAGCATTTACGCCTATGGAGCAAATGCTCTATTTATCACAAAGGCTTTTTTCAGATCCTACCTCTTTGAATAAATCTACTGATAAGGAGCATTAATTATAGAAAAGGAAAATTTCAGAATTGTGTAGATTTGACACCATTGTGACAAATAGAACATTTACTCCTGTGGAGCTGTTGCTCTATTTATCACAATGGTTGGCAAATGCTCTATTTCTCACAAAGGCTTTTTTCAGATCCTACCTCTTTGAATAAATCTACTGATAAGGAAAATTTCAGAATTGTATAGATTTCAAACCATTGTGATAAATAGAGCATTTGCTCTATAGGAGTAAATTAACTCATATACAAACCACATATAAAGTTACATACCAGTCTGTGTCAGATCAGAATCCAAACTGTGTGCTAATTTTGGTCAAGTCATGCTAAGCAGTGATAGGGTTGTCATCTGTTAGAAATGTTGTCTGCTTATTCAAAGAGGTAAATCTGGGTCTACTCTTATTTGCAAATGCGTGAAAACATGTTTATATGAGGAAAAGGGTTAATTAGAGAAAAGGAAAATTTCAGAATTGTTTAGATTTGAAACCATTGTGATAAATAGTGCATTTACTCCTATTTATCACAATGGTTAGCAAATGCTCTATTTATCACAAAGGCTTTTTTCAGATCCTACCTCTTTGAATAAATCTACTGATAAGGAGCATTAATTAGAGAAGATGAAAATTTCAGAATTGTGTAGATTTCAAACCATTGTGATAAATAGAGCATTTGCTCCATAGGAGTAAATTAACTCATATACAAACCACATATAAAGTTACATACCGGTATGTGTCAGATCTGAGTTCAAACTGTGTGCTAATTTTGGTTAAGTCCTGCTAAGCTGTGATAGGGTTGTCATATGTTAGAAATGTTGTCTGCTTATTCAAAGAGGTAAATCTGGGTCTACTCTGTTTGCAAATGCGTGAAAACATGTTTATATGAGGAAAAGGGTTAATTAGAGAAAAGGAAAATTTCAGAATCGTGTAGATTTGAAACCATTGTGATAAATAGTACATTTACTCTTATGGAGCAAATGCTCTATTTATCACTAAGGCAAATGCTCTATTTATCACAATGGTTATTATCACCAGTTATTCTTAACAAGTTTTAATTTTCCATTTCCATAACAATTCCGTTTGTATAAATTGTTGAAATCGCGATTTTTATACAATTTCTGCTTTGAAACAATCATCAGTACTCTAATTCTGAAGGGGTTCGAAACGTTCAGGTGTGAACTGGTTTTGTTACGAAACGTGCTCTACAAGAGTTGTCGTTCGTTTCTAAATACGCAATATATCAAGGAGTTGTTAGGTTATGCGTAGTAATATGTAATGGAAAATGAAACTTTTCCACATATTTTTTTTGCGATATATGCTTTCCAAGTTAACGGTCGGTAAACGTTCGGTATTGGACTTAGAAAATATTTATAATAAAGCAAATCATCCCAGAAAGCTTGCCATTATAATTATACAGAGAAAGGGTCAAATAACACCCCACAAAACAGGTGTCCAGTTTTGTTTAGAAACATACATGTAGTTGAAACTTTAAAAATCTTTCCCTCTGGTGAGCGATTTCAGGGCCATCATGGCCCTCTTGTATTCTACGTATTTTGGACTTGTGCCACGCGTAACTAAAAAAGTATTACTACTATAGTGATGAAACTTTACAAATACATTCCTCTGACAGCATATGAACTTGGGCACCTCCATATTTTGGTCGAGTTTGGATTGATTTAAGTGGAGTTACCTCCCTTCTTCTATGTATTTTGGACTTGTGTGGCACATAACTCTAAAAGTATTTCTACTACAGTGTTGAAACTTTATAAATGAATTTCCCATCATACGAAGTTGTGTACCTCCATATATTGGTCCTGTTTTGATTGATTTTAGCGGCGTTATTGCCCTTTTTCTCCATATTTTGGACTTGTGTCACATGTAACTCAAAAAGTATTACTTCTATTATACTATAGTGATGAAACCTTACAAATACATTCGTCAGCATATGAACTTGCGCACATCCATATTTTGGTCCAGTTTTGATTGATATCAGCAGAGTTATCTCCCTTTTATTCTCTGTATTTTGGACTTTTGTCACGCGTAACTCAAAAAGTAATTCTACTATAGTGATGAAACTTTACAAATACATTTCTCAGCATATGAACTTTGGCACCTCCATATTTTGGTCCAGTTTCGATTGATTTTTAGCAGAGTTATCTCCCTTCTACGTATTTTGGACTTGTGTAGCACACAACTCTAAAAGTATTACTACTACAGTGATGAAACTTTATAAATGAATTTCCCATCATACAAAGTTGTGTACCTCCATATATTGGTCCTGTTTTGATTGATTTTAGCGGCATTATTGCCCTTTTTCTCCATATTTTGGACTTATGTCACGCATAACTGAAAAAGTATTACTACTATAGGGATGAAATTTTATAAATGCGTTCCTCAGCATACAGACTTGTGCACCTTTATATTTATGTCTCCCCCCATATTTATATGGGGGAGACATATTGTTTTCGTCATAGTTGTCTGTCCGTCCGTCTGTCACGCATTTTGTCCGGAAGATAACTCCAGTTCTACGTACGCTAGTGAAAATGAAATTTCATATATGGAAAGAACATGATAAGAGGAAGTGCCATTTACAAGGGCCATCACTCTGGCATCATTACTTTTGGAGTTATTCCCCTTTGTAATATTTTTTGGTCACATTTTGTCCGGAAGATTATGCTAGTGGAATGAAATTTCATATATGGAAAGAACTTGATGAGAGGAAGTGCCATTTACAAGGGCCATCACTCTGGCATCAATACTTTTGCAGGGCCTCCCCTGGATATTTTTTTTCTTGCGCCACCACTTTCGCCATTTCAAAAAAGTAAAAAAAACGGAGCCACTTTTGAGCCATTTTTTCTCCACTTTGAGTGTGTATGTACAATGTAAATTCTTATTGTGTTTTGTTTATTTTCTATCATTTGATATAGATCTAGTGCTACTTTCCAATAGTAGAAATTATTAAATCAATTGTTTGATTCATAAAGAAAGAAGTTAATCAAACTTCATATATAAACCATTTATTCAGATTGTAAGATTCATAACCTACTTTATAAATTGAATAAAATATTTCTAACTTTTAATAACTAGTCATCTTTAATACTACACAAATTCACTGGTCAGACTTACGAATTTGAAAGGGGAAAACAGCGGTCAGGGGTATAAATATTGTTTTTTATTTCAGATATTTCTTGAAAATAAGTGTTTTTCGTTTCAGCTAAAAAAAATATTTGAATAATTGTCTTATAACCAAATAGATCTAATGCCAAACAAATCAAGCTGTGACTTGTCTCTTACTCTCTCTCTCTCATGCTAACTAACATTTGAAAACAGTTTGGATGTAGATCTAAATCATATTCAAAATAATTTAAAGCACATCGGAATCAAAATGGGGGGGGGGGGTTGTCCTGTATAATATTTAGCTGTTCAAGCTTTTACAGAAACACATAGAAATCAACTAAAATTGATACACTGAAGATTCTGAATAGAATATCTAACGTAGGTTCGGGATATGAGGCCTGCAAATGATTTTTGGACAATTTGAATGTCACCCATCATTTTCGTTGTTTCTCCATTCGGGATATAATGTGTCAGTGTAATTCACCACATTTCGAGGCAAATTCAATCTAATTCTAAAAATAATTGTCTCTAATCGAACAAATAGGATGTTCCGTATCTGAAAAGAAGTAATTTTCGAACAAATTTTGTTAGTTTTCCACGTTTTTAAGCGAGTGTGACGTTTTTCCTATGAAAGATAACGCTTACAACTCTTTTCGGCCATTTTGTTGCATCTTTCATAGTAAATGTAACGAGGTTTCTGATTTGTTGAATAATTCGAAATTCCTGGGAAACCTCGTAAATGTAACCAATGAACAACGACCATGTATCTTTCCGCGCGGTATTCAGAGCTACCATTTTTGCGACACAATAACCCGTGCACAGAGTTCAAGAGCTTCGACGAGATATCTCGGCACACGGAAGTCGAGAGTTAATGTTTCTAAAATTATTTTTATCTGTTAGCTTTTCATAGCTCATTTCCCGAAAATCATTCGAGGTTGCGGTGTGTAAAGCTATCAATATCATAACACGCGGCTTATTGAAACGTCAAGCATAATTATGTAAAATTGTTTATTTCACAACTAATCAAAAAAGTTCTTTCAAAATATACGATTGTTAGATCCAATTTAATTGGACATTGAACAAAGATGCTGTCAATCATCCAATAACGCAGCAGGATCATGGATGGCCCCATGTCACCCTGGTGAATGGTGTACTAGAATTATAATCTCTTTGTTTATTGTCCTCGCGTGGTTGACACCTCAGGCTGTTGGATGTTTGCTTCACCAATTAACACTTCACTGATTAGTGCCACGGGTGTTTAGAAGCAGCTATGTATAGGTAAAATCCTTGTCGCAATCATTTTCGCCAAAACAAATAATTTGTCGCCACTTTGAAATTTTCATCGCATTTGGCGACAAATGCGAATCCCAGCGGAGGCCCTGTTTTGGGAGTTATTCCCCTTTGTAATATATTTAAGTCACATTTTGTCCGGAAGATATCTCCAGTTCTGCTTATGCTAGTGGAATGAAATTTCATATATGGAAAGAATATGACAAGAGGAAGTGCCATTTACAAGGGCCATCACTCTGGCATCAATATTTTTGGAGTTATTTCCCTTTGTAATATTTGTTGGTCACATTTTGTCTGGACGATATCTCCAGTTCTGTTAATGCTAGTAATATGAAATTTCATATATGGAAAGAACTTGATGAGAGGAAGTACCATTTACAAGGGCCATCACTCTAGCATCAATATATTTGGGGGTTTTTCCTTACAGACCTATTGATCTGGATTCAAACTGTTTGCAAAATGTTTGCTAAAACAGTTTGGACTCAGATTCAAACTGTTTGCTATTTTATGAATAATAAATGTGGGAGAAATTAGACACCAGGGAAACATGTAGTTTCTGATGTGAAAAAGTTTACTGGGAAGGATAGATAGATGGATGAGTGGGGTTTTATGGCACTGCAACACAAAATAGATCATATAGCACTGATGAACAATGAGGGATAATGAGGAAGATGATTTTGGCTAATCTCATTCATTGTGGAGCAGTGTATGGGATCAAAACCACAATCCTGCCTTCCTTTCAGTTCTTGGCAGAGAGGATAATCTCTGTCAAATAAACAGAAACATCCCCTATGACGTCACAATTAAGCCCTAGAACCGCGGCAAGGTAGGAAGGTCTCTAGGGTATAGAAAAGGAATAGCCTCACAGGACAGGGTCAATTTTGACCTCAGGACTACCATATTTTTAACATTTTTAAATATAAACATGGTAAATATTAGCTGACATGATCACTGATCGAAAATACATGTTTAAACATGTCTAAACATGTTTTACCAACAAACATGATCTATATTTTGCTCTGGAAATTTTAAGTGATTACAGTTAAATTATGACAGACTTTACATATAAATTGACTATAAGTCCTCAGATGATTTTGGTTATGGGCGAAATCCAAAGGAAAAATATTTGGTTCATTATACTCAGGGGAGCGATACTAGGGCCATCATGGCCCTCTTGTATTGCATATTCTACATCAGGGATCATTTTGGTTCAGCAAATGAATGAGAGAATTAGTTCCATTTTAACAAATTTTATGAAAGATTTTAGAATTCAGTGAGAGATGAGCTATTTGAGGCCAGAATAACACGGGACCTTTTGTCCCACTAAACCCCAAACACTCACTGGAAATAAAGTTTAGCAGCACTTTCTGGGCCTTCAGTAACAAGAAGACTTACGAATATTGCACAAATGTATGAGTAATGAGAGACGACTTACGAATATTGCACAAATGTATGAGTAATGAGAGACACTCCATTTTAAAACCATTGTTGCTAGTTTCTTCCCGTCCCCTCTTCCCCCTATTATTTATATTTTGAGCTTTAAATGCTTTTATTTTAATTATGAAGTTTCATCATACCTTAATTTCTGTTTGTTTTTGTGTGTTTTTTTTTAGCTCACCAGAGCACGAAGTGCTCAAGGTGAGCTTTAAGTATCGCTGGATGTCCGTCGTCTGTCATCCGTCCGTCCGTCGTCCGTCCGTCCGTCGTCCATAATTGGTTCGTTAACACTCTAGTGGCTACAAATTTCAATCAATCTTCATGAAACTTGGTCACAATGTTTGTCTATATGAAATCTAGGCCAAGTTCGAATCTAGGTCATGTCGGGTCAAAAACTAGGTTACTAGGTCAAATTATGTCAAAAACTTGTTAACACTCTAGAGACCACATTTTGCACTTGATCTTTAAGTAAATTGGTTTGTGTATTGACCTGCATGAAATCTAGGTCAAGTTTGAATATGGGTCACCTGGGGTCAAAAACTAGGTCACTAGGTCAAATCTTAGAAAAATCTTGTTAACGCTCTAGAGGCTACAAATCTTATTGGATCTTACTGAAATTAGATCAGAATGTTTGTTTACATGAAATCTAGGTCAAGTTTGAATATGGGTCATGTCAGGTCAAAAACTAGGTCACTAGGTCAAATCATAGAAAAACCTTTTTAACACTCTAGAGGCCACATTTTGCACTTGATCTTTAAGTAAATTGGTATGTGTATCGCCCTGGATGAAATCTAGGTCAGCTTCGAATATGGGTCACCTGCGGTCAAAAACTAGGTCACTAGGTCAAATCATAGAAAAACCTTTTTAACACTCTAGAGGCCACATTTTGCACTTGATCTTTAAGTAAATTGGTATGTGTATCGCCCTGGATGAAATCTAGGTCAGCTTCGAATATGGGTCACCTGCGGTCAAAAACTAGGTCACTAGGTCAAATCATAGAAAAATCTTGTTAACGCTCTAGTGGCTACAAATGTTATCGAATCTTACTGAATTTTGATCAGAATGTTTGTCTACATGCAATCTAGGTCAAGTTTGAATATGGGTCAGTTTTAAAACTAGGTCACTAGGTCAAATCAAAGAAAAACTTTATTTTCAGCCAAGAGACAAAATTTTCCACTTAATCTTTCAACAAATTAGTTTGTATGTTATCCTGGATGAAATCTAGGTCAGGTTCAAACATGGGTCACCTGTGGTCAAAAACTAGGTCACTAGATCAAATAATAGATAAACCTTGTTAACGCTCTAGAGACTACATTTCTCATTAGATTTTTATGAAATTCAGTCAGAATGCTTGCCTCATTGAAATCTAGGTGAAGTTTGAATATGGGTTGTGTAGGGTCAAAAACTAGGTCACTAGATCAAATCATAGAAAAAGTTGTTTAGCTTTTCACTTGCCCTTAGATTAACAGTTTCATATGATGATCATCTACTCTGGTGAGCGCCTTAGAGCCATAGTGGCTTTTGTCTCTATTACATTTATATATATTTGTTAGATCTACCTCTTTTCTTTTCCAAATTTATCTATTGTTTTATGGAGAGGGGTGGTTTGTTGTTGACATTTGATTTATAATTTTATCAAATTTTTATCCGATTTTGAGTTTCTTTGGGCTTAGAATTCAACTTGACTGTTTAGTTTTATGTGAGATAAAATTCTCGAACTACCAAAAATGTTTTAGACATTGCAATCATTAAAGCCGTTCCACAATTTATTCAACACTTTTTACGAGGAAATTCAGTTTAGGTAAGTCTAAAATTATATTCAATTGTAACCTTTGGAAGTTTCTCAATGCTCAAAAATTATTTATCCGGATTATAGTTCTCGGAGTTACAGGAAAAAGAAATTATCTGAAAGATATGACACTAACTTTCATTGGCTAAATTTGACACACCTCTTTCATACGGCATGGTGGATTACATGAGAAAAAAAACATACGAGAGAACAGATCGATTAACTCATATCTATGCGTCAATTTCACGTTTGAGGTTTGAGGTTGTGTATATTGTGAAATTTTCATGGCTGATCGTTTAGACTCGGTTAACGCAAATGTCCAATGCTGTCAAATCGCATTGCTCTAAACAAAGGTTATAACGGCTACAGCCAATGTAATCCGAATACGACAGGATGTATATCGAACAAAATCTCAACATTTTGATATAAATAACAACGGCTATTGAAGAGGTTATCCAAACGATAAGCGGTAATGATGAAACACAGGACTAAACAGACGGACCCCGGAAAAAGTCCGCGAAAATCGGATGCGAGATTCGTCAATCATTTAAGAGTTTTTAATGTGAGATAAAGAATTTTTATGCGTGAATCTCGCGATTTCGCGCCCCAAAATAACCCCTGCTACATTGTGTTCTCTACAGTTAATATTCTGTTTGCCCATTTGTGTCTCTAAAACTTGACGTTTCAAGAATGCTCAGTGTGTCACATAGGTTCTTATCCCAACTGGCAGTTGTTGACATACTTCTTTAAGTCGATCAGATTGGTGCAAAATTTTCAAATGCTTTTCACAATTTCATGTATATTGGGAAGTAAATTCGAGAATGTCAAAACTAAAGGGACCCTGTTCATTTTTTAGCTCACCTGGCACATAGTGCCAAGGTGAGCTATTTTGATTGTCCTGTGTCCGTTGTTGTCAGTTCGTCGTCCGTCGTTAACAATTTCTTAAAACAACATCTACACCTTAACTACTGGTAGGATTTTTTGATCAACCTCTACCAAAGTTGTTCAAACATTTTGATTCCATTCAGAACTCTGGTTGCCATGGCAACCAATGTGAAATGAAAATGAAAACTTCAAAAATCTTCTTGTCAAAAAAGGCCTAGGGCTACCAAATTTGGTATGTGGCATCCTCTAGTGGACCTTTACAGAGATTGTTCAAATTTTGCCCCTGGGGTCAAAATTGGCCCCGCCCCGGGGGTCACAAGTTTTACATAGGATTATTTAGTGAAAACTTTAAAAATATTCTTGTCAAAATCCATATGGCCAAAGCTACCATATTGGGTATGTAGCCTCATCTAGTGAACCTCTACAAAGATTGTTTAAAGTTTGCCCCTTGGGTCAAAATGGGCCCCGCCCTATGAAAACTTTAAAAATCTTCTTGTCTGAAACCGACAGGCTTAGAGCTGTGATATTTAGTATGTACCATCATTAAGTAGACCATTACCAAAATAGTTCAAATTATGCCCCAGGGATCAAACTTGGCCTGCCCCAGGGGTAGCGAATTTAAAAAAAAAAGTGAAAACTTCAAAAATCTTCTTGTCAAAATCCATAAGGCCTAAAGCTATGTAGGTTTATCTAGTGGACCCATTCAATGGTTCAAAGTTTGCTCTTGAGTCAAATGTTGCTCTGCCCCGGGGCACACAAGTTTTCGTAGGATCATATAGTGAAAACTTAAAAATTCTTCTTTTCTGAAAATGTACGGCTTAGAGCTTTGATATTTGGTATATGTATCATCATCTTGTGGACCAAATTTGATATGTAGCTTTATCTAGTGGACCTCTACAATGTTGTTCTAAGTTTGCCACTGGGGTCAAAATTGGCCCTGCCCCGGGGTACACAAGTTTAACACTTTGCACGCTAGCGGCGAAATTGTGATTACCTTTGCAAACAGTTTGGATCCTGATGAGACGCTGCGTAATGCGGCATCTCATCAGGATCCAAACTGTTTGTCACTCTGATGGTATTTTGAAAAGTAATTTACAAAATTTCTTATTTTCAAACAACTTAGCAGACGACAAATTTACCCAGCATGCAAAGAGTTAATATAGGATTATATAGTTCTTGTCTGAAACGAAAAGGCTCAAAGCCTTGATATTTGGTGCGTAGCATCATCTAGTGAACCATAACCAAGAATGTTCAAATTATACCCTAGGGATTAAAATTGCCCTCACCCTGGGGGTCACAAATTTTTCTGAAAACTTCTTGTCAAAATCCATTAGGCCTAGAGCTAACAAATTTTGTATGTAGCATCATCTAGTGAACCTTTCCAAAGTTTTTCGAAAAAGTTTACCCCAGGAGTAGTTTTGCCCTGTCCCTTGGGTCACAAGTTTTACAAAGGATTATATAGTGAACATTTTAAAAATCTTCCTGTCAAATTCCATAAGGTCTAGAGCTACTGTATTTGGTATGTTGTATCATCTAGTGGACATCAATAAAGATTGCTCAAAGTTTGCCCCTGGGGTCAAAAGTGGCCGTGCCCTAGGGGTCACAAATTTTACATAGGATTATATAGTGAAAACTTTAAAAAATCTTCTCGTCTGAAACCGAAACTCTTAGAGCTGTGATAGTTGGTATGTAGCATCATCTAGTAGACCTTTACCAAGATTGTTCAAATCATACCCCAGGGGTCAAAATTGACCCCGCCCGATAGTCACAAATTTTACTTAAAACTTTAAAAAAATTCTTGTCAAAATGCATAAGGCCTAGAGCTATCAAATTTTGTATGTAGCATCGTCTAGTGGACCTCTGCAAAGAGTGTTCAAAGTTTGGCCCTGGAGACAAAATTGGCCAGGCCCAGGGGTCACAATATTTATACAGATAATACAGTGAAAACTTCATATATTTTTCTTGTGAAAAACTTTACAATTATTCAGAACAAACAAACAAAAAAACCCACATGAAACCCAGGGCTTCCAAATTTGGTTCGTACCATCATGTTTCCTTTGTCTATATTTTACCTGTGCTGACTTGTGTTCTCAGGTGAGCAGGTGAGCGATTCGAGGGCCTTTTATGGGCCTCTTGTTTTTTATTGCAGATAAAGGTTCCTTCCAAAAATTGAAGCAAGGCCAAAAAGAATGTGAATTGGCTGTACAGGTAGCACATCACCTTCTTTCAAAACTTTCATTAAAAAACAAATTCACACTGGAACATCGTTATGCAAAGGAGACAGTCAAGTCAGCTGATGGAACACTAGTATGCCCATGTGGAAAAAGTGAGCGTGTAGAAGAGGGTGAATTTGGTGACACAAGCTTTGGTGAGTTTGTTGTAAGAATAAAGTGTTCAACCCTAAGCTTGATGTTCGTAAATGTTGTTATGCTGTTAGATGCATGCTTTTATGTACTACTGTAGTGATGAAACTTAAATTACAAATACAATCCTCAGTATACAAACATGTGCACCTCCATATTTTGGTCCAGTTTTGGTTTATTTTTAGCTCACCTGAGCCAAAGGCTCAAGGTGAGCTATTGTGAACGCTCACCGTCCGTCGTCCGTCTGTTCACATTTTACTTCAAACGACATCTCTGAAACTGCTAGATGGAATGTGATAAAATTCAGCATGGATGTTCCTTGGATGAATCCCTATAAAAATTGTTCAAATGAAGTGGAACAATGCAGAACTCTGGTTGCCATGGCAACCAAAATAAAAAACTTTAAAAATCATGACCCTCGGGTCAAAAATTGCCCTTCCCCGGGGCTTATCAGTTTTACATAGAATTACATAGGAAATCTTTAAAAAATCTTCTTCTCTGAAACCACATGGCCTAGAGCTTAGATATTTGGTGTGTAGCATAAGCTAATGGACCTTTACCAAGTTTGTTCAAATTATGACCCTCAGGTCAAAAATGGCCCTGCCCAGGGGCTTATCAATTTTACGTAGACTTATATAGGAAATCTTTAAAAAACATTCTTCTCTGAAACTACTTGGCCCAGAGCTTAGATATTTGGGGTAAAGCATTAGCTAATGAACCTTTATCAAGTTTGTTCAAAATTATGACCCTCGGGTCAAAAATGGCACCGCCCTGGGGTTTATCAGTTTTTCATAGACTTATACTGGAAATCTTTAAAAAATCTTCTTCTCTGAAACCACATGGCCCAGAGCTTAGATATTTAGGGTATAGCATAAGCTAATGGACCTTTACCAGGTTTGTTCAAATTATGACCCTTGGTTCAAAAATGGCCCTGCCCAGGGGCTTATCAGTTTTATAGATACTTGAATAGGAAATCTTTAAAAAATCTTCTTCTCTGAAACCACATGTCCCAGAGCTTAGATATTTATTGTATAGCATTAGCTAATGGACCTTTGCCAAGTTTGTTCAAATTATGACCCTCGGGTCAAAAATGCCCCCCCCCCCCCCCCCAGGGGCTTGTCAGTTTTACATAGACTTAAATAGGAAACCTTAAAAAATCTTCTTCTCTGAAACCACATGGCCCAGAGCTTAGATATTTGGTGTATAGCATAAGCTAATGGACCTTTACCAAGTTTGTTCAAAGTACGACACTTGGGTAAAAAATGGCCCCGTCCCGGGGCTTATCAGTTTAACATAGACTTATATAGGAAATCTTTAAAAAATCTTCTTCTTTGAAACCACGTGGCCCAGAGCTTAGATATTTGGTGTATAGCATAAGCTAATGGGCCTTTACCAAGTTTGTTAAAGTTATGACCCTCGGGTCAAAAATGGCCCCGCTCTGGGGCTTATCAGTTTTACATGGGAAATCTTTAATAATCTTCTCTGAAACCTCATGGCTCAGAGTTTAGATACTTGGTGTGTAATATTACTGGTGGGCCTTTAATATGTATGCTAATATCATAGCCCTAGGGTCAAAATTGGCCCCACCCTGGGGGTCACTAGTTTTGCATACTCAGGTGAGCGAAATTGAGGGCCATAGCTCTCTTGTTGTGGAGTTATTGGCCTTTTTAGCTAACCTGAACCAAATACATTTCTCCATATATGAGCTTGTGCACCTTCATATTTTGGTCCAGTTTTAATTAATTTTTGTAGAGTTATTGGCCTTTTTCTCCGTATTTTGAACTTGTATCACGCTTAACTGAAAACTAAGGCTGACTATCGAGATAAAAAAGAATATCCTGATAGTATTGCAATAGCTCAAGTACTATCCCGATAGTATTGCGAGAGTCAAAGAACTATTTGCAATACTATCCCGTAAATCGTAAAGCGTAAATCTGTTACATAAGTGACGTAAGACAATGACTTGGTCGTCCCAATGGATATTTGCTTTTGGTCTAACTAACCTGGGACCATCATGCACAATGCCAGTATGTCGCAGACGTCTCGCCAATTCGAAAATTTTATTCCCCTTGCCGTTAGACGTCCGGCTGACATCAATCGGAGACACCCTCAGCCTGCAACATCCTAACTGCTACGTTTCTCTCTGCTTCTGAAGGCTTAGGCATTTGTTCTTTTACAATTTTTTGTAAGCTCACCAGAGCACAAAGTGCTCAAGGTGAGCTATTGTGATACCCCAGTGTCCGTCGTCTGTCTGTCTGTCTGTCTATCCGTCTCTCCGTCAACAATTTCAAACGACTTCTTCTCTGAAACCAACTACCCAATTGTAACCACAGTTTGTCAGATACATACTGTGGGTGGGTGCTTCAAACGTTGTTAAAAGATAGTGGGTGGGGCCATCTGCCTTGTTGCCATGGCAACGGTACACAATATCTAGAAAAATCTTCATTTCCAGAACGGCTTGTCCGATTTGAATGTAGTTTTCACCAAAATGTTTCTCAGTTGATTGACTTTAAAAGGTGTTTAAAGAATTTTGATCTGGCAAAAAAACATGGCCGCCAGAGGGCATGGTCATTTTTTCCATATATGGAATTTGAAGTTAAAAACCTTCTAGAAATTTTATTTATGGCTATGTTTTAATGAAATTTTGTCACAGTCATGTCCCTGATAAAATTTAGCTCGTCCATGAATATAAGTCAGCTTGGGTCAAAAAGTAGGTCAGTAGGTCAAATCACAGAAATAAGTTTTGGGACACTCCAGGGGCTGAAGTTTTATCCCAATCTTCTTGAAACTTGGTCAGATACATACTATGGTTGTAATCTTCAAAAGGTGCTCAAAGATAGTGGTTGGGGTTCATCAGTCCTGTTGCCATGGCAACCATGCACAATATCTAGAAAACTCTTCTTCTCGTGAACCACTAGTCCAATTTCAATTTGGTTTTCACCAAAATGTTTTTCAATTGATAGACTTTAAAAGTTGTTGAAATAATTTGGATTCGGCAAAAACATGGCTTCCAGAGGGCGTGCTCATTTTTATGCTCCCCTATTAAAAAAAAAGGGGGGGGCATATAGATTCACCCTTGTCCGTCTGTCCGTCGGATTATTTTGTGTCGCGCGTAACTCAAAAAGTTTTACTACTATAGTGATGAAACTTTACAAATACCTTCCTCAGCATATGAACTTGCGCACCTCCATATTTTGGAACAGTTTCGATTTATAGTTGAGGAGTTATTGCCCCTTTTCTATGTATTTTGTGTCGCGCGTAACTCAAAATGTATAACTACTATAGTGATGAAACTTTACAAATACCTTCCTCAGTATATGAACTTGCGCACCTCCATATTTTGGAACAGTTTCGATTTATAGTTGCGGAGTTATTGCCCCTTTTCTACGTATTTTGGACTTGTGTCGCGCGTAATTCAAAATGTATAACTACTATAGTGATATAACTTAACAAATACCTTCCTCAGTACATGAACTTGCGCACCTCCATATTTTGGAACAGTTTCAATTTATAGTTGCGGAGTTATTGCCCCTTTTCTACATATTTTGGACTTGTGTCGCGCATAACTCAAAATGTATAACTACTATAGTGATGAAACTTTACATATACCTTCCTCAGTATATGAACTTGCGCACCTCCATATTTTGGAACATAGGCAGATCGGTGAATTTTATGCAAGTATCATATTTTGAACCTAGTGTTTACCTAGACGTGTTCACTTGCTAAACAGGGGTCCTCTGTGGCTGAGTGGTTATGGTCACTGTGACTGACAATCACTCAGCTCCTCACTGCTGTGAATTTGCTTCCGGTCTGGGGCGATCCGGATTTTTCAGGTGGGGTAGCTTTCCAACTGGCTTGTGGAAGTTCAGTGGTTCTACCCAGTTTGCCGATTTGTACCTGAAAAAGTATATGAAGGGTATCTGGTGTCTTTTGCCACCAGTAATTAGTTGGACGTCTCGATATGACTGAAATCGAAAACAATCAATCAATTACTTGCTAAACATGCTATAAAATGGGATATTTCTTGTTGGGGACAGGGTTGTCATTATGTTTTGAAACAACAGATATGAAATCAATATCAACCGATTTAGCCGGGGGTTGAGGGGGCCGCTTAGGCCCCCTGTGGGTCCAGGGCAACGCTCTGGTAGGAGGACCAGGGGAGCAAAGCCCCCCGGACGAAAATGATTTTCAGCATTTTGACCACCTAAGGAAGAGCTCTCCTTGGCCAATTTTCACAATCTTACCTAATGTTTCTGCCAACATTTAGAAGCAGATCTATGACAGAATAGCATCAATGTACAAATACTCTTAGTGCATGACTCTTACTCAAGGCCAACTATGCTATTTGCAAGAAAAGAAATAAATTTGATGATGATGATGATGATGATGATGATAAGGTTTAATGTCCCTCATAGACTTTGAAATAAATTTAAAAGGCCTCCTGTAATTTTTAACACTGGGTTTTTTAAATCTATATGAGGCTTGTTTTCTATATTTGGTAAATAAAAATATATATTTCATTGAACTTATTTTATGAGCTTTTTAATTATTATGTTAATATAAACATCTGTTCATATTTTCAGAGTCAATATATCTTCAATGGTTTTGATCCTGACAGATGGTTGCTTAATTCAGATAAGAATTATACAGAATGTTCTAAAGGAGTGTTTGGTCCTATTTTTTACTTTTGACATGTATTGAACAATAATCTGTCAAATTATAAATGCAGCTGTTCTCAGTATAAGAAAATAGAAGTATTTTTTGTTTGCTAAAAAAATGTAATATTGTTTACATGTTTTTAGCTCACCAGAGCACAAAGTGCTCAAGGTGAGCTTTTAGTATCACTGGATATCCGTCGGCCGGCCGTCCTCGCTCACCCATCTATACTTGTGAGACTTTTTTTTACCAGTCACACAAGTAAAATCATTAACCTGGCCATATCTTGTGACATTAACCTGGCTATTTCTTGTGACATTAACCTGGCCAGTCATGGGATAGGGTAAGGGTTAGCTTCCAGATCATTTTATTCCAAAGTTAGAGCCAAATTTAATTTTACTTGTGTGACTAGTCACACAAGAAAAGATCAAAGGAAAAAGTCACACAAGTACCAATGCGTAAAGATGTCCGTCCGTCCATCCATCCGTCGTCCGTCCGTCCGTCCGTCGTCCACAATTGGTTCGTTAACACTCTAGTGGCTACAAATTTCAATCAATCTTCATGAAACTTGGTCACAATGTTTGTCTATGTGAAATCTAGGCCAAGTTCGAATCTAGGTCATGTCGGGTCAAAAACTAGGTCACTAGGTCAAATTATATCAAAAACTTGTTAACACTCTAGAGACCACATTTTGCATTTGATCTTTAAGTAAATCGGTTTGTGTATTGACCTGCATGAAATCTAGGTCAAGTTCGAATATGGGTCACCTGGGGTCAAAAACTAGGTCACTAGGTCAAATCTTAGAAAAATCTTGTTAATGCTCTAGAGGCTACACATCTTATTGGATCTTACTGAAATTTGATCAGAATGTTTGTCTGCATGAAATCTAGGTCAAGTTCGAATATGGGTCATGTCGGGTCAAAAACTAGGTCACTAGGTCAAATTATATCAAAACCTTTTTAACACTCTAGAGGCCACATTTTGCACTTGATCTTTAAGTAAATTGGTTTGTGTATTGCCCTGGATGAAATCTAGGTCAGCTTCGAATATGGGTCACCTGGGGTCAAAAACTAGGTCACTAGGTCAAATCATAGAAAAATCTTGTTAACGTTCTAGAGGCTACAAATGTTATCGAATCTTACTGGAATTTGATCAGAATGTTTGTCTAAATGCAATCTAGGTCAAGTTCGAATATGGGTCATGTCGGGTTTAAAACTAGGTCACTAGGTCAAATCAAAGAAAAACTTTATTTTCAGCCCAGAGAAAAAATTTTCCACTGAATCTTTCAACAAATTAGTTTGTATGTTATCCTGGATGAAATCTAGGTCAGGTTCAAACATGGGTCACCTGTGGTCAAAAACTAGGTCACTAGGTCAAATAATAGATAAACCTTGTTAATGCTCTAGAGGCTACATTTCTCGTTAGATTTTTATGTAATTCAGTCAGAATGCTTGCCTCATTGAAATCTAGATGAAGTTTGAATATGGGTTGTGTAGGGTCAAAAACTAGGTCACCAGGTCACACGGTGGCCATCCCATGTGACCGATGCAGGCCTTTTTTTATGCCATTTTTGGGACCGAAATTCGACCCCATTCCCCTAGCCAAAAAGTATACTTTTTCCCCCAAAATTTGGTAAAAATTCCCCACTGCTTAAAAAAAGAATTTTTTTTTTTATTTTTTTTACACTTTTTTTACCTAAAAATTGTTAAACTTGATGTGAAATTTTTTCCCAAAAGGTCCATTTTTTCCCCTGTCTGAAGGCCCCTCCACACTTCCCCAAAACCATAAAAAAGGGCTGCCTGATGCTACGGTCCGGTGATATAAGAAATATAGCGATAACTTTATTAATAAACCACGGATCTACACAAAATAGCCGTCTAAGAGTGAAAATACAGCCTCAGTGATAGTCATTTGGCTCCAAAAACAGCGTAAATTTCAACCTATTGACGTCCGGGTAATTTTAGTAAAATGCACCGGACCAAAGCATACACTTTTCTGACTTGGGAATTACGCGGACGTCAATAGTTCAAAATTTACGCTGATTTGGAGTCAAATAATTCTCACCGAGGCTGTGTTTTTATTCCTAGACGGCTCTCGTCTTTATTTCGTCTAAATCCGTGCTTTATTAAGGAAGTTATCGCTATATTTCTTACCTAAATCGGACGGCGAAACAGCTCCGGACCGTAGCATTAGGTCACGTGGGATGGCCACCGTGGGTCAAATCATAGAAAAATCTTTTTTTAAACAGTTGTTTAGCTTTTCACATGCCCCTTAGATTAACAGTTTCATATGATGATCATATACTCTTTTGAGCGCCTTAGAGCCATAGTGGCTCTTGTTATAAGTGTGATCTAAAGGCCCAGTCAATGTGATCTGGATATATTTCCCAAAAAAATTTCATTAATCAACTTTAAAAAAAATATTCATTAATGCAATACCAAATTTGCTATGTAATTAATTCTTTGTTGCATAGGTTTGAATAATGCATGGCTATTTACATTTTGAGAAATATGAAAAATTAATAAAAAAAAAATATTATCCGAGTTTGCATGGTTTGTGTATGTCACACCTAGATGACACCAAGCCCTTAATCACTCAGCTTTCCTGCTCAATTAAGTCTCAAGTCCACTCCTATATAAATTGATAATGCCTGCTAAGGTGTTAAACTGACATGTTTTGGGTTTAAAAGATTTTTAGCTCACCAGAGCACGAAGTGCTCATGGTGAGCTTTTAGGATCGATGGATGTCCGTCCTCCGTCCGTCCGTCGTCCACAATTGGTTCGTTAACACTCTAGTGGCTACAAATTTCTTTCAATCTTCATGAAACTTGGTCACAATGTTTGTCTGTATGAAATCTAGGCCACGTTCGAATCTGGGTCATGTCAGGTCAAAAACTAGGTCACTAGGTCAAATTATATCAAAAACTTGTTAACACTCTAGAGACCACATTTTGCACTTGATCTTTAGGTAAATTGGTTTGTGTATTGCCCTGGATGAAATCTAGGTCAAGTTTGAATATGGGTCACCTGGGGTCAAAAACTAGGTCACTAGGTCAAATCTTAGAAAAATCTTGTTAACGCTCTAGAGGCTACAAATTTACCAGATCTCACTGAAATTTGATCAGAATGTTTGTCTCCATGAAATCTAGGCCAAGTTCGAATATGGGTCATGTTAGGTCAAAAACTAGGTCACTAGGTCAAATCTTAGAAAAACCTTTTTAACACTCTAGAGGCCACACTTTGCACTTGATCTTTAAGTGAATTGGTTTGTGTGTTGCCCTGATGAAATCTAGGTCAAGTTAGAATATGGGTCACCTGGGGTCAAAAACTAGGTCACTAGGTCAAATCTTAGAAAAATCTTGTTAACGCTCTAGAGGCTACAAATCTTATGGGACCTTACTGAAATTTGATCAGAATGTTTGATTCCATTAAATCTAGGTCAAGTTTGAATATGGGTAATGTCTGGTCAAAAACTAGGTCACTAGGTCAAATCATAGAAAAACCTTTTTAACACTCTAGAGGCCACATTTTACACACATTTTGCACTTAATCTTTAAGTAAATTGGTTTGTGTATTGCCCTAGATGAAATCTAGGTCAAGTTTGAATATGGGTCACCTGCGGTCAAAAACTAGGTCACTAGGTCAAATCATAGAAAAACCTTTTAAACACTTTAGAGGTCACAGTTTGTACTCAATTGTTAATGAAATTGGTTTGTGTGTTGTCCTGGATGAAATTTAGGTCAAGAATATAGGTCACCTGCGGTCAAAAACTAGGTCACTAGGCCAAATCATTGAATAATCTTCTTAAAAAAGACTCTTAAGGCTACAAATGTTAGCAAATCTTGCTGAAATTTCATCAGAATAGTTTTCTTATAGAAATCTAGGTCAATATCAAATATAGGCCATGTCAGATTTAAAACTAGGTCACTAGGTCAAATCATCACAGGAAAAGGTTTCTAACACTAAAAAGACCACTTTTTAGCTTTTCACAAGCCATTAGATGGTTTACTCTGGTGAGCGCCTTAGAGCCATAGTGGCTCTTGTTTTGTATAGTAGACAAAATTGGGTTTGTCTACTTTAATACTACCTTGATATTATTCTTTCCACCAAAGCACAAAGTAAGCTCTTACCAGTGTTTAATAGATCTGTATAAGGGAAGGGGAAATCATTTCAAATGAGACCCTCTCCATGTGAGAATGTTAAACTATTTATGATAGTAATTCATTTCATTGATAGCAGTCAGTTATTTTTGTGCATTTCAAGTGTTTTCCGTTCTTCATAACATGGTTCGAGTTGTAAGTGTACGAATGAAAACTGGTCCGAATTCCCCAACGTGAAACGTAAAATCGAGAAGCAATCAGAAGTAAAAACCACAGTAACTGTATCCTTTGATACCAAATTCATGTTGCTGGATTTTTATAAGAATAACCATTGGTCGACGGCGATCGAACGTTTCACATCGGAATTGAACAAGCCATGCACAATTTGCAAGCGCTCAAGCGGTAACAAAGGCAAATAACAAATAAACAACCCAAACAGGGGAACAATAACTTTTTCAACTTTATTTTGTCACCTTTCGTCTAGAAACCTAAGCCGAATAAGCTAGAATTTTGCTTTCATTTCTGCTGGGGTTGAAAATGATGGTAGGCATGTTGAAAACTGAGGAATCCGACTACATGTATATGATGCGTAAGGATAAGAGCCGAGTACATCGCCGTATACGCAACATTTCGGGCAAACTAACAATCACGAGAATTGTAGGTTTTTACGGTAGCACCGGCTTAGCCGGTGCGAACGTAAACACTACAATTTTCGTGATTCTTTAATCTTCATCTCCGGACAGAAAACAACCGATGCAGCAGCGAAAACAACCGATGGTTTGCATCGGTAATCGGTTATCGGTTAATAATGACAACCCTGTGGGGAACATCTTTCGTTTCCAACGATATTCTTGTATAAATTATATCTGTGTCAGGTGAGCGATACAGGGTCATTGTGGCCCTCTTGTTGGTTATTGTATGTTCATTTATCTATTTCTAGGATATCCAGGAGGATGGCATGGCTGTGTTGACATATTGTTGGAAAACATCAGCATCAAGATGAAAGAAAGATCCAGCGAAGATGAATCATCCTTGGAATCTCAATTTAGTGCTGGAGATAAAAGCCAACTTTTGTCTCAGTGTATAGTTTTTTCATTTTTACAACAAAGCCAATCTCGAAAAGCAAGAAATTTTTTGATACCATCATTGGCAATCAGTCCAAACACAATCATTGTTACTTTTTATGACAGTGAGAATGATATCCTTTTGCAAACAAAAGACTTACCGCTAATGGGTGAACATCTAGACATGACGACTGTTGTTTTTCTTTGGCTGACATTGAATTACAGGTACTTCTGTTCTGGAATATCAGATACAATGAAAGCATACAAATCAAATTTTTTTGAGCGTTTTGGAGATGTCTTGCCCAGATATAAGCTTGAGACTACAAGACCTGTACAAAGGACCTATTATTCAGAGGAGGATCACAAATATTGGACAAGACAGTTAAGTATACTAATTGTTGGAAAACAATCAGAAATACCATTTTCGGATGTAAAAAGAAAAAAAAAAAACCAAGTCCACCTCCCTCAACTGAATAGAAATTGACAGGTCTTTAGCTCACCTGGCGCTCGTTTCAACATTTACGATCGTATCGTATAATTACGATATGACACCTGATTTATGATTGTATTTACGATATGTCGATTTGCGTTTCATTAACGCTATCATAAATCAGACTCTCATACGTAAATATACGACAAGTGTGCAGGATAAAATACAGTGACGCCGTCTAAAATAAACTTCCAGTTTACTTTATAACATTGCGTGTAAGCTGTCAAAACACGAACGGGTGCAATTGAATCAGTTATAGCGTGACAATGATAAGTGTGCTTTATGCACAGATCGGTCTATATGTAGACATTGATACCAATGCAGGGTAATGACCAAACATGTAATAGATCTACCACGTTGATCTTAATTCAAATACTACCGCTATAACTGTCATTACCTGTCTTTAGAATGGTGAATATATAGATTCTATCATTAAGTGTATGTTATTACTTTGTGATTCTATATAGCCAACTCATTGACTAAAGCACTTTTAATTATCTTTCGTAGATAGACAATTACAAACACAGTGTCCCCCTGATGTAAACGTGGCTTTTAATTGCCTGACATGACTCAAGTTGTATTGAGCTCAAGAGTTTCTACAGTGGAGTACACAAGCCAGTTATGAAGTTTCAGGCTAGATCTAGTCTATCATTTATAAATTATGTACTTTTAAATTTATATAGTGTTAAATTTAGCATATTTGACCTGAATTACCTTGACCTTTGACATTGATCCAAGCTGTACTAGTCTCAATGTCTTCTTCTGTTGAGTACACATGCCATTATGAAGTCTCTATCACATTTAGTTCTAAAGTGATGTGTTTCAAACATTGATAGATAATCTGTTGATCATGATTTAAATGTTGTTCCTGACAAAATCTAGATCAAGCTCGAAGGTGGGTCACATTGGGCTAAAAAGTAGGTCACTAGGTCAAATCAGAAAATCCTTGTAATACGCTAGAGGCCAGAGTTTTGACTAAATCTTTATAAAACTTACTCCTAATGTTGTTAGTAATTTAGGTAACATTTGAAAGTGGGTCATTTTGGGTACAAAAGTGGGTCATTTTGAGAAAAAAAACTTGTGAACACTAAAAGCCACAATGTTTGGTAAGTCTTCGTTAAACTTGCTCTAAATGTTGTTCCTGACAAAATCTAGGTCCAGCTCAAAAGAGGGTCATGTAGAATCAAAAAGTAGGTTAATGGGTGGGACAAGTTTCCCATATGGCTATAGTGAAAATGAAGAATTATTTTTATGAAACCACTGACCTGATTCCAATGTTACATAACCATGAACTGCAAGGTGATTGAATCAAGGCCACCTTATAACGCTGACTTTAAGATTGATGGTCACTTGTTTAATATATTAGATCTATATTGAAAATACCTAAAAATCTCTGAACTCAGAAATTGATAAATGGTGTAACATCTGAATAATTTAATCCTTCTGGACTGAGTGAAAAATTTGGTTAAGAAGGTTTATAAATTAGGCAGGTTCAGCAACAATCCAAAATGTGAATATGTGCTTGTTCATGTGGCAGATAAACACAGAGCAATAGTAATGTAGAATTGCTTCCTGCATTAATGTGTGTCTGTATTAAGCTACCTCTTTGTAGAAGGATTAGTTAAAAAGTAGAATATATGGAACTGAGAATGTGATTAGTTTTCAGAAGTTACACCATATTAACATCATTGTAAGTTCATTTGTAGTCAAGATTAATAAAGTCAAGTTATAGTAGTATATTATGTTGTTCTCTTCTATTTGTCATGTTTTTTTAGGTGAGGTATTGTGAGGGGGCAGTGTCCGGCGTCATGCGTCGTGCGTATGTGCGTCGTGCGTCGTCAACAATTTACTTAAACATCTTCTTCTCTGAAACCACATAGCCTAGAGCTTTGATATTTAGTATGTGGAATCATCTAATGGTCCTCTACAAAGATTGTTCAAATTATGTCCCCCGGGCCAAAAATGGCCCCGCCCTGGGGCTTATCAGTTTTTCTTAGGAAAATCTTTAAAAATCTTCTCCTCTGAAACCGTAAGGCCTAGACCTTTGATATATGGTATGTAGCATCATCTCATGGTCCTCTACAAAGATTGTTCAAATTATGACCCCCGGGCCAAAAATGACCCCACCCCGGGGCTTATCAGTTTTTCATAGGAAAATCTTTAAAAATCTTCTTCTCTGAAACCATAAGGCCTAGACCTTTGATATTTGGTATGTAGCATTATCTAATGGTCCTCTACAAAGATTGTCCAAATTATGACCCCTGGACCAAAAATGGCCCCGCCCCGGAGCTTATCAGTTTTTCATAGGAAAATCTTTAAAAATCTTCTTCTCTGAAACCGTAAGGCCTAGACATTTGATATTTGGTATGTAGCATTATCTAATGGTCCTCTACAAATATTGTTCAAATTATGACCCTCGGACCAAAAATGGCCCCGCCCCGGGGCTTATGAGTTTCTCATAGGAAAATCTTAAAAATCTTCTTCTCTGAAACTATCAGGCATAAACCTTTGGTATTTGGTATGTAGCATCATCTAATGGTCCTCTACAAAGATTGTTCAAATTATGACCCCAAAGACAAAAATGGCCCCGCCCCGGGGCTTATCAGTTTTTCATAGGAAAATCTTTAAAAATCTTCTTCTCTGAAACCGTAAGGCCTAGACATTTGATATTTGGTATGTAGCATCATCTATTGGTCCTCTACAAAGACTGTTCAAATTATGACACCTGGACCAAAATGGCCCCGCCCGGGGGCTTATCAGTTTTTCATAAAAAGCTTCTTCTCTGAAACCGTAAGGCCTAGACCTTTGATATTTGGTATGTAGCATCGTCTAATGGTCCTCTACAAAGATTGTTCAAACTATGACCCCCGGACCAAAAATGGCCCGGCCCCTGGGTTATCAGTTTTTCATAGGAAAATCTTTAAAAATCTTCTCCTAAACTGTAAGGCCTAGACCTTTGAAATTTAGTATTTATCATCTAATGGTTTTCTTCCAAAATTGTTCAAATTATGACCCCTGGACCAAAATGGCCCCGGCCCTGGCTTATTAGTTTTTCATAGGAAAATCTTTAAAATCTCCTGTGAAATTTTCTCACTTTGTTCATCAAATATATAAAACAATTCATTAAAAAGGGATATGATCCTGTAGTACTACAACATACTGCATGTTTGGTTGTGAACCCTTTTACAGTTGGCAATCACGCTGGCCTCTTTGCATGTACGCCGACAAGAAAGGTTTAGTACTCTATGAAGGCGACCTCTTAAATCCAGAAATGGAAGGAGAACGTCGGATATCTGTACTATTTCATTTTTGTCGTACCCTTTATTACTTTTCTACAGTTACTCTGTTTGCAGCTCAATCATTGAGTACACTAGCGATAGGTGGATACAGTATGTTCAATTAAATGTTTTCTTTGTTATACATGCACTTTACCACTGTATTTGCTGTCGCGGTTGTTGTAGATTAGTCGGAGAGGGGATACGTTTATTTACACTGTTTGTCTTTTAGGATGGGGATGGAATAAGGGTGAGGTTGGGCGCCCATAAACCGGTTTAAACCCCCCAGTGACTTTTGTCACTGACCGTTCCAAGGCGGTACTTCCATCTTCCCCCTATTGTATGTTTGTTTTGTCTTTGTGCGTCTCTTGTTGTTTTTTCTACCTATGTACATTTGCTGTTTCCTTGTGTTGCTGTTCGGGCGAGTGTTTGTTCTGTATGTGGTGTTTCCTGCATGACTCATTTTTGTACTTTTGAAACTTATATGAAGCATCATCTAATGTTCCTTTATTTAGATTGTTCAAATTTGAAACTCAAGGCCTAAAATTATGGCCCTTGGTTTCATATTGGCCCCAATCTGAAGCTTACTTATTTTTACATAGAAATACAGTTTATGCATGTCTATAGTAACCAGGTGAGCGATTTAGGGCCATCATGGCCCTCTTGTTAAATAACTCGTGCACAAGACCTGGGTCTATAGTGAAAGTCCTAGATCAAAGGTAAAACAGGGGATCATTTTGTCGTGTCCGGGCTCTAACTCTATCATGCTTTGGTGGATTTTAAAATAACTTGGCATGAATGTCCAAGGACAATGTGTTGTGCACAATACATATTTCTGTTGCTCAAAGTTCAAGGTCACAGTCTCGGATCAAAGGTCAAAAGGGGAACACTTTGTCGTGAAAGGGCTTCAACTACACTATGCACGGATAAATGTTAAAATTACTGGGCATGAATGTTCTTCTAGAGTAGGCAATGTATCGTGCACAAGACCTGGGGTTTAGGTCAAAGGTCAAGGCTACAATCACACATTTTCTGTGACGAGACTCATAAATATTCCCCCTTTTCTGTACTGAAGGTTCAGGCATAAAGTAAAGCAGAATGCTCCTACAGCAGCATTTTGTTTTACTTTCAGACTGCTTTAGGCTACCATCTGCTAGGATATAGGAAACATTTCTTATCACGGTGTCTATTCCACGTGAACTGGTGCTACGGTCTGGAGCTGTTTCGCCGTCCGATTTAGGTAGAAAATATTGCGATATCTTTATTAATAAAGCACAGATCTACACGAAATAAAGACGAGAGCCGTCTAGGCTCAGCGGTAGTCATTTGACTCCAAATCAGCGAACATTTTAAACTTTTGACGTCCGCATAATTCCCAAGTCAGAAAAGTGTATGCTTCGGTCAGGTGCATTTAAGCAAAATTACGCGGACGTCAATAGTTTAAAATTTACAATATTTTAGAGTCAAATGACTATCACAGAGGCTGTATTTTCACTCTTAAACGGCTTTTGTCTTCATCAGACCTGGGGTTAATTACATGGCAATGTAATTAATTAAATTACAATTACATTCATAAAAGGTCAATTACAATTACAGGAGTTCTGTGAGTGTAATTAATTAAATTACAATTACTTTGCCAAATGTAATTAATTACATCTCAATTACTTTGAAAAGGCTGGCAACAAGAATTGTTTGAGAAAGTGACTCACTGAATTCTGTTCATGTATCAATAAGTATTTTTTATAAACATCTTGGATTCATACCGGTACCAATATACAAAATAATAAATCTTCATCAGAAAGCTGTCATAAACATGTTATACACCGATGGTCTGATCAGGGTCTACACTTATTCTAACTTTTCATACATAATCTGGAATACTGCAGATCTACCGTACCAGTAAATATCAGGACTGGAAGAAAAACAGTGGTTGATATAGAGAATTTAAATTCATTACCTGGTAGGGTCAATAATAATCATTTTCAGTTTGGATCTCGGTGAGAAACCAAGTTTATTCTTTATCTGGGGTATTCGTCCAGATTCAAGCTGATGCAGCCATTTGTATACAATTTTCCTCATCTTTTAATTAAAATGAAACGGTTGTACCAAGGGAGCAGGGCAGATGTGGAATTTAGCATGTGCCGTTTGTCAGCAGACAAAGGGTTATATCATGGGGGTTATACAATTTATGGTCACTAATGGTTACTGCATTTGCTTTTTGTGGTCAGTCAGGTGTGACACTGTCTATTGTCAATAGCATAATTATCACAGGTAACAGTAAAGGTGTTATATATATACGTTTTATTTCCTCTTCACAGAGATTTGATAACATAGTAACAATTGAAATACAATGTTAACACAAATAACATATGTACATGTACAGTTAGTATGAATTACACGAAATGGTAGGTCAAGACAAAAAAGAACAAAGAAGTTGGATTGGATGAGAAAATATAGGGTCATAAGATTGTTGGATAGAAGGTAATAGAGATGGCAAAGGAGAGCATAATGCAGAATGCAACGTGCTTATCACATGATTAAATAGCATAGGACTTACAAGTACCGATGGTTTGAAGTGAAGACGCCCCAACCCCTTTTCAAACTTTAAGGAGTTGTGATATCTTGACCTGGACCATCAACAAATGAATTTGTCTGAGCACACTGTATTTTCGCTTGTATTCAACCTCAAAACGAAACGAAACTAGAGAGGTGGAAACACGAAAATGAAAAACAGTTAATTATGCCTGTTATTGTTATATATTTACATCAGTGAGTAAGCCCGTAACGTCTGTGATACAGTTTTAGGGTTTTAACGACAAATGGGATGAATAAGCGAATTGCATTTTCATAATAGGTGTCATCAGTATAATGTGTATAGACCATACTACCAAGCATTATTTGCAATAGCATTTCAGAGTTGCTCTGGCACGAGGCTCTAATGGTAGGTGAGAAGTGGTAGCTTAGAAAATCAAAAATACTTTTCCTGTCACTTTCGAGGGATTGGCACTCTGTAATAACATGTTTGCACAAGTCGCGGGTTTGAGAATTGCATAAAGCGCAGATGAAGTCCTTGTACTCTACATACTGCATTTGCTTTTTGTGGTCAGTCAGGTGTGACACTGTCTATTGTCAATAGCATAATTATCACAGGTAACAGTAAAGGTGTTAGTGCAGTTGGCTGTACATATTTAATTATCATTCTGGATAATCTGCCAAACTTTATATAACTCTTCCAACACAATAGACTTTTTATATTGCTGATGACACTAGGAAACAAAGTATACCCATATCAAAGTGCTATCATAGGAGCCCTTTGAACAGGGTCTGCACTGTTTGAAATATAACTCTAGGTTTTGTTCTTAGTAAAAAATTATAACACATTCCCATAAAATGCAAAAATCGATTAATTAAAAATTTTGATATGCTATATGACAGAGTAAATTTTTTAAAAACAACAACAATGTAAACTGAGATGAGGTGCCTTCTATAAATTATGAGCTGTCACATCAGGGTACGTTAGCAATGCAGAATACACACTGGTAATGTCTGCCTTGTTTGCAATTGAAGAATGAATATTACAATTTTACCATTTTCATGAGATGTGTTTTTAAAACTATTCAGTGGGTATAGTTATAAAATTCTGCAGCAGAGTAATAATTTGCAGAATATGGGATCTCATTTAATTGAATATACATGTAACATGTTATTTCAATTTCTTTGTATATTAAACAATATAATACACTGAAATAACATTTGTTATTTAGTCACTTTCTCTATATGGATTCAATATTTAAAAAATTAAATCTATTAAAAATCACTGAATGGCTGTGCTTTATAGTATAAATATCCAAAGTAATTGAAAAGTAATTGTTCATTACACCTAATTTTTTACTGTAATTAATTACATTACAATTACATGTAATTAAAATAGCACTCAATTACACATTACATCAATTACATTGAAAACATGTAATTAATTGTAATTAATTACAATTACAATTTTAATTACCCCAGGTCTGGTCTTCATTTCGTGTAGTTCCATGCTTTATTAAGAAAGTTTTCGCTATATTTCTTTCATCCGGACCAATAGCTTCAGGTCACGTGGAATGGCCACCGTGCTCATGGTGCATTTTTAGCTCACCAGAGCACAAAGTGCTCATGGTGAGCTTTTAGGGTCGTTGGATGTCCGTTGTCCGTCGTCTGTCGTCCACAATTGGTTCGTTAACACTCTAGTGGATACAAATTTCAATCAATCTTCATGAAACTTTGTCACAATGTTTGTCTGTATGAAATCTAGGACAAGTTCGAATCTGAATTATGTCAGGTCAAAAACTAGGTCACCAGGTCAAATTATATAAAAAATTTGTTAACACTGTAGAGACTTGATCTTTAAGTAAATTAGTGTGTGTATTGCCCTGGATGAAATTTAGGTCAAGTTCGAATATGGGTCACCTGGGGTCAAAAACTAGGTCACTAGGTCAAATCTTAGAAAAATCTTGTTAACGCTCTAGTGACTATAAATCTTATTGGATCTTACTGAAATTTGATCAGAATGTTTGTCTCTATAAAATCTAGACCAAGTTCGAATCTGGGTCATGTCTGGTCAAAAACTAGGTCACTAGGTCAAATCTTAGAAAAACCTTTTTAACACTCTAGAGGCCACATTTTGCACTTGATCTTTAAGTAAATTGGTTTTTGTATTACCCCTGATGAAATCTAGGTCAAGTTTGAATATGGGTCACCTGCAGTCAAAAACTAGGTAACTAATTCAAATCATAGAAAAATCTTGTTTACACTCTAGTGGCTACAAATGTTATCAGATCTTACTGAAATTTTATCAGAATGTTTGTATACATGCAATCTTGGTCAAGTTCAAATATGGGTCATGTCGGGTTCAAAACTAGGTCACTAAGTCAAATCTTAGAAAAACCTTATTTACAGCCCAGAGACAAAATTTTCCTCTTAATCTTTCAACAAATTAGTGTGTATGTTATCTTGGATGAAATCTAGGTCATGTTCAAACATGGGTTACCTGTGGTCAAAAACTAGGTCACTAGGTCAAATATTAGATAAACCTTGTTAACACTCTAGATGCTACATTTCTCATTAAGCCTCAGTCACAACCGGTCGCTAGACCACTGCACGGGCAATCCATGGCAAAAAACGCAATGAAACGCAAAGGAACATCGCACGTTTTTCTTTCGGAATTTCGAGCCGGAAGACCACCCGCAGGTCGCAAGGAAGCATGCACGACCACGAAATTGATGTAAATCTTTTTCTGCGATTTCGTATGAAACGCCTATTTACGCCTGCGTGCCTTGCTTCTGGCGCAAGAAGCACGCAAGGAACGCGCAAGTCAAACGTGCGTATTACATGTAGAAAAAAAAATGGTTAAGACGCACGTTGGTGGCTAGATGGACGCAAGTTGCTTGCACGTCTGTAGTGTGGCAGACTCACTTACGAAATGAATCGAACGCTCGGAGAAAGTGCGGCGCTCGTGCTCCTGACTGTTGGATTTACAATTGTACCAAACCTGCACGTTTTCATTGCCAATTTGGACACTGTTTAGCTGACATCTCAATTCTCAGAGTTGATGACACAGAAATGGTGAAGATAAAATTCCTTGTGTCTATACCAGGGCATCCTAAAACAAAACATCTCCAAACATATGAGAATAACCTAAGAATAGCGCACGGGCGCCGCACTTTCAAAGCACGTTTCACACCTCATGCGATATGAATACGTCTCTTGTACGCATGTCTCAAGACTACCGCACTTGTTCCGTGCGATCCATCTAGTTCGTACTTTTTGCGTGCGTCGGTTATACTCTACACGCGTGGCAAACTTGCGAGCAACTTGCATCTACCTTGCTGCCGATGTGCGCCTTAGAAAACGTACGAAACGTACGTTTGATCTGCGTGTTCCTTGCGTTGGGAGCACGTCACACTTGCGTCGATGTTGCTTCTTGACAAATCGTAGATAGCAGCTTGAAATAAACATCGACAAACATCCATCGTATGTGCTTGCGGGCGGTTTGCGAGCTCAATTTTTCACAAGACAAACGTGTGTAACTCGTGCGTGACCCATGCGTTCCTTTATGTTGTTTTGTTGTAAGGTAGCCGTAGGACCGATTGTGACCAAGCTATATTTATTCTCAAATTTGTTAAAAGGACTTTGCCTGGTTTTAAGTTTCAAACATTATTATATTAACACAATCGACTATACTCGCCATACAAACAGTGTGCCTATGAAGAGTAGACTTATCCTACTCAAGCAATGTAGACCAAGATCAGAATGTCCCTGAATGACCCTTCTGATCTCTGTTTGCAATGTAGACCCAGATCAGATTGGTCCTACATGAACCTTCTAATCTGGGTATGCAAGGGGTTTTTTTCTTTGACAATGCATTATAAAATCATAAATAGTAAAATATGATCTACTTTGGCGCAAACTGGAACTTTGCATTGGAATTCTCAGTGGTGAATTAGTTAAGGGTTAAAGTCAGGGAATGCATTCATTATACAGAGATAAAGAAGAGCATGATTTTTTATTGTATTGTTTCAGGTTCAATTTGGGATGTGTGCCGGTAAAATTTGAAATCGAACCAAGCATTCAATTTGAATATTTTAAAATATACAAGTAAAAAAAACCGTATGCATTGTTATAATTGCATATTTGTTGATATTAACATAACAATATTACTCATAAAATGGATTCGTATTTTGTAACTAACTCATGAAAAACTCATGCACCAACTGAAACTTAAAATGGACAAGTCCGGCTTCCATTCAAGTCTGGACTAATTTTGATTATTTAGGGTTTATATACAGTTTCTTGCATTCTGACAAATAGTGCAGGCCATGACCAGAGTTCTAATTTAGTAGCCCTTAAATTTGAGTCTACACTGCTTACATAGGTCAAGTGTTCTATTTACAGACAGTCTGTTCGTGAAGGACGAGAATACTTTGGATAGGATTCATTGTGTTAACTAAAGATTAAAATTAGGGAGACAGACACGTAAATACACCTGCATGATTTTAATTTTTAATCTCAAACATTAGTTTGAAGCGCGGCGTACATGGCCAAAGGTCTTTGCATTGATTTAATGCTGCACAAATACATCAACACATTCAAGTACATATGTCACTAAAACAGTATACCTGTGAAGCGTACACTTGTAGTTTGCACTTTAATACATCAATCGTGAATACTTTAAATCTGCGTGCGCTGAAAGTGCCCTAATTTTTACCAACGCCCTTAACCTTGTCCTCAGCCTCTGTGTTTAAGTTGGTGAAAATTTGATTCCATGCAGAACTCTGGTTGTCATGGCAACCAATGTGAAATCTTTTAAAAGTATTCTTGTCAAAAGTCCTAAGACATAGGGCTACCAAATGTGGTATGTAGTATCATCTAGTGGACCTTTACAAAGATTATTCAAATTTTGTCCTTGGCCCTTCCCCGGGGTCTCAAGTTTTACATAGGATTATATAATTATATGTATAGTAAAAATAATTCTCCATAACCAAAAAGCTTAGAGCTTTGCTATTTGGTATGTAGCATTATCTAGTGGACCTCTACAAAGATTGTTCAAATTTGGTTCCTGGAGTCAAAATTGGCCCTTCCTCGGGGGTTTCAAGTTTTACATAGGATTATATAGTAAAATAATTTTATAAATCTCCATAACCAAAAAGCTTAGAGCTTTGATACATGTTTTTGGTATGTAGCATTATCTAATGGACCTTTACAAAGATTTACTCAAATTTTGTTCATGGGGTCAAATTTTGCCCCGGCTCAGGGGTCTCAAGTTTTGCATAGGATTATATAGTAAAAACTAGGGATGACATCGACTGAAATTTGGTAGATGACTATTCGATTAATCGATATACATGTATTTCATCTACATATATTTTGTTTTTCATTTGATCAACGGAAACGTAAACAGCCCCTATCAGCTACACGTTCCAAATTAAAAAAAAATCCTTTTTCACACCTTTTTAGCTCACCTGAGCATAGCTCAGGGTGAGCTATAAGGATCGCTTTTGTCCCGCGTCCGTCCGTCGGTCCGTCCACAATTAGTTTGTTACCCCTCTAGCGGCCTTGATTTTAAGTCAATATTCATCAAACTTGCTCCAAATGTTTTTCTTGACAAAATCTAGGCCAAGTTCGAAAATAGGTCATGTGGAGTCAAAAAGAAGGTCACTAGGTTAAATCATCGAAAAACCTTGTTACCACTCTAGAGGCCAGATATTTGGGTCAATTTTAATCAAACTTGATCCAAATGTTGTTTTTGACAAAATCTAGGTCAAGTTCGAAAATAGGTCATGTGCTCTGCCATATCTTGTAAAACAATAAACACACATTTATATTCAGTTTTCTGAGTTGTCAATTGATTAAAACAATAATAAATGTTGACTGTATTATAGTTTAAACTAAGGTGGAGAACACAACAGAATGTCGAAAACATATTTTCAAATTTGCTACTCATCCGGTATTAGGGCGAAGATGCTTAATGCATTGTCAATTAATATGCACCCAGCTTTCATACTAGTTATATCTGCATTATTTTGTCCTACAAATAACAGACAAATGTTTTCAGACTTCTAATTTTCAAAATAATGGACAAATAATATGAGATTGATTTTAATGTAATTTAAACTAAAGTGGACACAACAGAATGTAAAACAAATATTTTCGTTAAATTCCTATTACTAACTTCTCATTTGTTTTATTTAGATGTTGGCTTACATCATTTTCTACTCAGCCAGTATTAGGGCGAAGATACTGAATACAGGTTAAATACTATACATACAGCTTTTATACCTGTTTTCTGCATTAGTTTATCCTACAATTGAAAGTCGTTTATTTTCAGACTTTTACATTGTCACTTTATGGACACATAATAACAATATCCCCTGAATTATAATTGGACAACAAATGAGAATGTCGAACAAATATTTTCATATATTACAATGTTGATAAGATCTACTTTCATTTGAATGTTTACTTATATATATGCTATGTCCATACATGTATATATATATATATATATATATATATATATATATATATATATATATATCAAATTATTTATTGCATTTGTAAATAACTTTTGAATTCCTATTAAACATTTCTTATTCATTTGACTCAAATTGCAGGTTGAATCTATTTCCTACTCAACCAGTATTAGGGCGAAGATACTGAATACAGATTAAATACTATACATACCTCCTTATTCAAGTATTCTGTATTATTTTGTCCTACAATAAATAGTTACTAGCAATATGACTTCTGCATTGTCAATTAATGGACAAATAATAACAATATCGACTGAATTAATGCGATTTATTCAAATGCAGGGTGAATTCATTTTCTACTCAAAGTATTAAGGCGAAGAAACGTAATGCAGTACAATTACTACGCACACCGCTGCTTTATCAGCTTTCTGCATTATTTTGTCAAACAATTAACATGCATCTGTCTTCAGCCTTCTACATTGTCAGATAATGGACAAATAATAATAAAAAAACGACTGTTATAATTTAAGCAAAAGTGAAGAACTCATGAGAATGTCGAATGAATGTTTAATATATTCTAATTTTCATAAATCTTATATATATTTGAATGATTACTTTTTACTCCTGCCTACTTATTATATATGTTTCAAATTTATATTCAAAACTACTATTAAATTCCTATCACTATTTTCTCATTTGTTTTATTTAAATGCAGGCTGGAGTCAATTTCTACTCAACCAGTATTAGGGCGAAGATACTTAATGCAGGACAAAAACTGTGCATACAGTTCTTGTACCAGTTTTCTGCATTATTTTGTCCTGCAGTTAAAAGTCATTTGTCTTCAGATTTCTTATTGTCAATTAATATACACATAATGACAATATCGACTGAATTATAGTTTAAAATAAAGTGAAGAACACATGTCCAACAAATATTTTCTTTTTTTTTAACTTCGATAACTCATTTTCATTTGAATGTTTACTTTTATGCATGCCTGTGTTATTATAAATGTTGTATATACTTTATTGCGTTAGTAAAACACCTTTTGAATTCCTATAATTTCACATTCGTTTAAGTCAATTATTTTCTACTAAACCAGTATTAGGGCGAAGATACCTAATTTAGGACAAATAATTTACTTACCGCCCCTTATACCAGTGCTCTGCAATATCTTGTAAAACAATAAACACACATTTATATTCAGTTTTCTGAGTTGTCAATTGATTAAAACAAAAATGGTCTCTGGATTAAAAGAAAAGTCATACGAAGAAAGGTTGAAAATTTTAGGACTCCCAACTCTCTATTATCGGCGAGACCGTGCAGATATGATTCAGCTGTTCAAAATAATGCACGAATACGACAAAGTATCACTAGCCAACATCAGCTTATCTGATAACGTATGCAGAGGACACAAATACAAAGTAAATAAAAGTCATACAAAAGGAAGGTTGGGACAAAATAGATTTTCAAATAGAATAGTCAACAGTTGGAACGCCTTACCGCACAGTGTAGTAGAGTCAGGCTCTATCAACATATTCAAAAGCAGCTTAAACGCGGAGTGGAAGAATAAACCAAATTAATTTGCAAACTCCTGAGGACGACGCCTATAAACGACAGTGGTTTATCATCCCGCGCATGACACTTGTACAAATTGGGAGAGAAACGTATTAAATTGGGCCGAAATAAGCGACCGCTTACATATGGCCATCAGGATCAAAGGTAAATCAAAGGTAAATCATAATAAATGTTGACTGTATTATAGTTTAAACTAAGGTGGAGAACACAACAGAATGTCGAAAACATATTTTCATATTTGCTACTCATCCGGTATTAGGGCGAAGATGCTTAATAGAGGTCAATTAATATGCATCCAGCTTTCATACTAGTTATATCTGCATTATTTTGTCCTACAATGTTTTCGGACTTCTAATTTTCAAAATAATGGACACATAATATGAGATTGATTTTAATGTAATTTAAACTAAAGTGGATAAACTTGAAAATGTCGACCATTTGTCTTCAGACTTCTATCTTGTTAAATAATGGACATATAATATACGATCGTTTTTATTATAATTTCAGCTAAAATGGATAAAACATGAGAATGTCGAAAAATTATATTAATATATTTTAATATTGATAAATCTTATATTCATTATTTTGAATGTTTACTTTAATAATTCTCATGCCATTATATATGTATACAAAACCTATATTTAATTTTATTTTTATAGGTACTTTTTAATTCATATTACTCTTTTCTCTTTTTTTATTTAAATGCAGGCAAAATTATTTTCTACTCAGACAGTATTAGGGCGAAGATACTTAATGCAGTACAACTACTGTGCAAACAGCTTTTAATACCAGTTTGCTAAATTATTTTGTTAAAAACTTAACAGTTATTTGTCTTCAGACTTCTACATTGTCAATTAGGCGACATATACATAATAAATAATAGCCTGAGTTATAGTTCAAGACGGCAGATACATAATAGATAATAGTCTGAGTTACAGTTCAAACTTATGTGGACAACACATGAGAATGTTCATCAAAAATATCTTATATTAGATATTTTATCCATTTTATATTCATTTAAATGTTTACTTCTATATATTCAAATGTCATTATATATGTGTTAAGTCTTATATTGCATTTATAAAATAAATTATTCCTATTAAACTTCTCTTTCTTTATTTATTTTCTACTCAACCAGTATTAGGGCGAATTAACGGTTATTCTACGTTGTCAATTGATTGAAAAAAGATCGATTGTATTATAATTTAATCTAAAGTGGACACAACAGAATGTAAAACAAATATTTTCGTTAAATTCCTATTACTAACTTCTCATTTGTTTTATTTAGATGTTGGCTTACATCATTTTCTACTCAGCCAGTATTAGGGCGAAGATACTGAATACAGGTTAAATACTATACATACAGCTTTTATACCAGTTTTCTGCATTAGTTTATCCTACAATTGAAAGTCGTTTATTTTCAGACTTTTACATTGTCACTTTATGGACACATAATAACAATATCCACTGAATTATAATTGGACAACACATGAGAATGTCGAACAAATATTTTCATATATTACAATGTTGATAAGATCTACTTTCATTTGAATATTTACTTATATATATGCTATGCCCATACATGTATATATATATATATTGAAAAGATAAAGTGACACCACTTGTGAAGATTTACATTTTTATTCTTCACAATAAAAATGTAAATCTTCACAAGTGGTGTCACTTTATCTTTTCAATATATATATATATATATATATATATTTCAAATTATTTATTGCATTTGTAAATAACTTTTGAATTCCTATTAAACATTTCTTATTCATTTGACTCAAATTGCAGGTTGAATCTATTTCCTACTCAACCAGTATTAGGGCGAAGATACTGAATACAGATTAAATACTATACATACCTCCTTATTCAAGTATTCTGTATTATTTTGTCCTACAATAAATAGTTACTAGCAATATGACTTTTGCATTGTCAATTAATGGACAAATAATAACAATATCGACTGAATTAATGCGATTTATTCAAATGCAGGGTGAATTCATTTTCTACTCAAAGTATTAAGGCGAAGAAACGTAATGCAGGACAATTACTACGCACACCACTGCTTTATCAGCTTTCTGCATTATTTTGTCAAACAATTAACATGCATCTGTCTTCAGACTTCTACATTGTCAAATAATGGACAAATAATAAAAAAACGACTGTTATAATTTAAGCAAAAGTGAAGAACTCATGAGAATGTCGAATGAAGGTTTAATATATTCTAATTTTCATAAATCTTATATACATTTGAATGATTACTTTTTATTCCTGCCTACTTATTATATATGTTTCAAATTTATATTCAAAACTACTGTTAAATTCCTATCCCTATTTTCTCATTTGTTTTATTTAAATGCAGGCTGGAGTATGTTTCTACTCAACCAGTATTAGGGCGAAGATACTTAATGCAGGACAAAAACTGTGCATACAGTTCTTGTACCAGTTTTCTTCATTATTTTGTCCTGCAGTTAAAAGTCATTCGTCTTCAGATTTCTTATTGTCAATTAATATACACATAATGACAATATCGACTGAATTATAGTTTAAAATAAAGTGAAGAACACATCTCCAACAATTTTTTTTTTTTTAACTTCGATTACTCATTTTCATTTAAATATTTACTTTTATGCATGCCTGTGTTATTATAAATGTATATACTTTATTGCGTTAGTAAAACACCTTTGAAATTTATTTTCTACTAAACCAGTATTAGGGCGAAGATACTTAATTTAGGACAAATAATTTACTTACCGCCCCTTATACCAGTGCTCTGCAATATCTTGTAAAACAATAAACACACATTTATATTCAGTTTTCTGAGTTGTCAATTGATTAAAATAATAATAAATGTTGACTGTATTATAGTTTAAACTAAGGTGGAGAACACAACAGAATGTCGAAAACATATTTTCATATTTGCTACTCATCCGGTATTAGGGCGAAGATGCTTAATGGAGGTCAATTAATATGCACCCAGCTTTCATACTAGTTAAATCTGCATTATTTTGTCCTACAAATGACAGACAAATGTTTTCAGACTTCTAATTTTCAAAATAATGGACACATAATATGAGATTGATTTTAATGTAAATTAAACTAAAGTGGAGAAACATGAAAATGTCGACCATTTGTCATCAGACTTCTATCCTGTTAAATAATGGACATTTATAACATAACACGTGGCTTCAGCGTGACGTAACACTATCATTTATTTTTTGATAATCATGGGCATATAATCACTAGTGAATAACATTCGAACGACCGAATGACATTCGAACGATTCATACGCGCTGTCAAAACAAACAAACTGGCGGACGGTGGTCGACCTACCTGTCCACGATTGAGTCACGATAGATGGCAAAGGATTGTTGGCACTTGCGCCTTAATTTCGATAAAATAATACAAATTGTAATCGCTGTCAGGAATCATATACAAAATGTATGCCAAAAAAGACCTACCAGCTACTCTGACCCATACAATCAATTCTACATTTAAATTAAAATGCCTCCTCAACTTTGCATTTTCTTCACCACATGTCCTTTTGTTTATGCAGATTTCTACTCATAAAAATATCTCATCAATCAACAACAATAGTCATCTGAATCCAGCACAGCACAAACATATTTCAAATATGCTATACTCACTAACTCAGCTGATCGCGAAAATCTTCCTCCTGTTCCAACACATTTTATGCAGCAGTTCGTACTGAATCTTTTGTCCATTTCAAACATTTTCACTGAACTTGAATCGAGATTTTTTTTCTCGGTGGAAATGTCCATGTCCATGTGTATACATACAACAATAATGAAGGGCTTAATATACCAAAACGAAGGTGCATTTCGAATCCCATTGACAGTGAGTGTCGGACGTGTTGGCGACTGTATGTAGGTCTTCATGTAAATGGCGCGCTTTACATAGACACATGTTGTGTACAATGACGTCATAATGTGACGTGTTTGTAACTATGTATGTCAAAACTGTAACTCAAAATCTATTTTGACGTGTTTTTGTATGTTTTTGTATCATAAACTATCACAGTAAAATTGAATACCAGAAAGGTCTGAATTAGATCCTGGTTGATATGACAGTAAGTAAAAAATAAAGTTGGAAAATTTGGACCTACTTTGTCCCCGTTACCTAGCGAACCTAATAACACCTTTCATTCATCATTTCTATATGTAAGGAGAATTTATAACAATCCACGTTACTACTGAAATATTGGCTGCAAATAACATTTGTGTGTGTTATGTTATAAATAGGATCTTGCATTCGTGTTCATGATTATTGTACGTGTTGGCGACTGTATGTAGGTCTTCATGTAAATGGCGCGCTTTACATAGACACATGTTGTGTACAATGACGTCATAATGTGACGTGTTTGTAACTATGTATGTCAAAACTGTAACTCAAAATCTATTTTGACGTGTTTTTGTATGTTTTTGTATCATAAACTATCACAGTAAAATTGAATACCAGAGAGGTCTGAATTAGATCCTGGTTGATATGACAGTAAGTAAAAAATAAAGTTGGAAAATTTGGACCTACTTTATCCCCGTTACCTAGCGAACCTAATAACACCTTTCATTCATCATTTCTATATGTAAGGAGAATTTATAACAATCCACGTTACTACTGAAATATTGGCTGCAAATAACATTTGTGTGTGTTATGTTATAAATAGGATCTTGCATTCGTGTTCATGATTATTGGATTTATTAAATTCGTCTTTTTAAAACGATAATAAACTCGCTAAAGCTCGTTTTTTATCGTTTTAAAAAGACTCATTTAATAAATCCAATAATCAAGAACACTCATGTAAGATCCTCTATATAATATACGATCGTTTTTATTATAATTTCAGATCAAATGGATAAAACATGAGAATGTCGAAAAATTATATTAATATATTTTAATATTGATAAATCTTATATTCATTATTTTGAATGTTTACTTTTATAATTCTTATGCCATTATATATGTATACAAAACCTATACTTAATTTTATTTTTAAAGGTACTTTTTAATTCATATTACTCTTTTCTCTTTCGTTTCATTTAAATGCAGGCAAAATTATTTTCTACTCAGACAGTATTAGGGCGAAGATACTTAATGCAGTACAACTACTGTGCAAACAGCTTTTAATACCAGTTTGCTAAATTATTTTGTTAAGAAATTAACAGTCATTTGTCTTCAGACTTCTACATTGTCAATTAGACGACATATACATAATAAATAATAGCCTGAGTTATAGTTCAAGACGGCAGATACATAATAAATAATAGCCTGAGTTACAGATCAAACTTATGTGGACAACACATGAAAATGTTCATCAAAAATATCTTATATTAGATATTTTATCTATTTTATATTCATTTGAATGTTTACTTCTATATATTCATATGTCATTATATATGTGTTAAGTCTTATATTGCATTTATAAAATAAATTATTCCTATTAAACTTCTCTTTCCTTATCTTTTTTCTACTCAACCAGTATTAGTGCGAATTAACAGTTATATTTGTCGTCAGATTTCTACATTGTCAATTGATTGAAAAAAGATCGACTGTATTATAATTTAAACTAAAGTGGACACAACAGAATGTAAAACAAATATTTTCGTTAAATTCCTATTACTAACTTCTCATTTGTTTTATTTAGATGTTGGCTTACTTCATTTTCTACTCAGCCAGTATTAGGGCGAAGATACTGAATACAGGTTAAATACTATACATACAGCTTTTATACCAGTTTTCTGCATTCGTTTATCCTACAATTGAAAGTAGTTTATTTTCAGACTTTTACATTGTCACTTTATGGACACATAATAACAATATCCACTGAATTATAATTGGACAACACATGAGAATGTCGAACAAATATTTTCATATATTACAATGTTGATAAGATCTACTTCCATTCGAATGTTTACTTATATATACCCTATGCCCATACATGTATATATATATTTCAAATTATTTATTGCATTTGTAAATAACCTTTGAATTCCTATTAAACATTTCTTATTCATTTGACTCAAACGCAGGTTGAATCTATTTCATACTCAACCAGTATTAGGGCGAAGATACTGAATACAGATTAAATACTTTACATACCTCCTTAGTCAAGTATTCCGTATTATTTCGTCCTACAATAAACAGTTACTAGCAATATGACTTCATCATTGTCAATTAATGGACAATTATTAACAATATCGACTGAATTAATGCGATTTATTCAAATATAGGGTGAATTCATTTTCTACTCAAAGTATTAAGGCGAAGAAACATAATGCAGGACAATTACTATGCACACCGCTGCTTTACCAGCTTTCTGCATTATTTTGTCAAACAATTAACATACATCTGTCTTCAGACTTCTACCTTGTCAAATAATGGACAAGTAATAAAAAACGACTGTTATAATATTTAAAAAAAAGTGAAGAACTCATGAGAATGTCGAATGAATATTTAATATATTCTAATTTTCATAAATCTTATATACATTTGAATGATTACTTTTTATTCCTGCCTATTTATTATATATATTTTAAATTTATATTCAAAACTATTATTAAATTCCTATCACTATTTTCTCATTTGTTTTATTTAAATGCAGGCTGGAGTCATTTTCTACTCAACCAGTATTAGGGCGAAGGTACTTAATGCAGTTAAAAAACTGTGCATACAGTTCTTGTACCAGTTTTCTTCATTATTTTGTCCTGCAGTTAAAAGTCATTTGTCTTCAGATTTCTTATTGTCAATTAATATACACATAATGACAATATAAGACTATTCTTGGCTTCGTAAAGACACACATTTATGCTGCCAATAACATTAGATGATATATGCTCGCTCGACCTATCTAAAACAGTGTATTATGTAATTGGCCGTTCTGCTAAATTTGATTGACAAGCTTGGCTATTTCTATCCGATCCGACGACCGTTCTTTTATATTTCCCAGTTGTAAGGTAAATATTGCCTAAGACAAGCTGTGCCAGGACTTGTGGTACTAAAATAAATAAATCACATGGTTAAATGGTGTAACTGCTGCTAATGAGTGTATATATGATATGCTGACAGAACGGTAAATTGTCATATACAGAATAAATCTGTCTAAAACCGCCACTAAATTGCGTTAAGTATTTGGTATCTAGGGCAGGTGGCTGCTTAAAGCAATTTGAAAGTCAAACACAACGCTCCTAAATTTATGGCCGTTATAGAGATTTTTTTGTTTGTTTGTTATGTATTTTGAGTAATATCTACCTATAACGGTCACTTAATTATGTTAGTTATTTTGTATTTAGAGCAGGTTACTTTTTGTTTTACTCTCACCTTGCTTTAACTAACCACTTGTCTTAAACATCTCAAATTTGATGTAATTTAGTGGCCGTTATAGAAATGTTTTACTGTATGTTAATTTTGCTTCCTTGTGTTTTAGTGTCTCTCTGCGAATTACCGCCTTAGTGTGTGATTTACTCTACGGTTGTGATGGTTTCATTGTAAACAAACAATTTGATATAATAGTTTATCCTTTGAAATATTTTTAATCTGATAACGTTTTGATCCCAACAACAATAAATCCTATGAAGAGCCTTAATGAAAAATACATTTTATCTACGTATTAAGGTCTACGACCTATAATACACACAATAATACAATTGATCGGCAAACATCGACTTCCACGTGACCTTGTTTGGTATGAACCGCCAACGAACAAGAAAACATTGGGTGAACGTAAGTTTCCGACGTTTGGCAAACGGAGTGCAACACGTTTATCTCATCCTTTTGCAGGTTTATGTGAAATAAGTGCACTATGGCTTACGACAAAATCAAGATATATATATAGAGAGAGAGAGAGAGACAGACAGACAGACAGAGAGAGACAGAGAGAGAGAGAAGTCTATTTATAACACTACCTCAGTCATTTAGATATGGAAGTTTTGTTTGTTTTGTTGGGTTTTACGGTACCATGAACATACTTAGGGCGACAAAATATTTCTTTAAATTACAAAGCAGGTAAAAGAAAATGACAATTCAAACTTAATTAGAAATTATGTATATGCAATAAATTTTATGTTCTGCAAATATTGGGATTTCAGATCAAGTAGTATTAGACTAATATTTATTTCTTTTATATGAAGCTTATTTTTAACTCATAGTCAATATGTCACGTGTCAATATGGAAAAACCAAAATTTACACCGGAAGTGCATCATCAAACAGTATAGGGTAACATGTGCCCAAGCGATCGATTTGTAAACAGTACTACTGTTATGTAGTATCAGTTGTAATAAGGCGAACATACTTAAGGCGACAAAATATTTCTTGAAATTACAAAGCAGGTAAAAGAAAATGACAATTCAAACTTAATTAGAAATTATGTATAGGCAATAAATTTTATGTTCTGCAAATATTGGGATTCCAGATCAAGTAGTATAAGACTTAAGAAATTCGCCTTAACTGTGGTAAATCTAGCATGTCGACCAACCGATGGAAAGGTATTTATTATTATTATTATTATTATTATTATTATTATTATTATTATTATTATTATTATTGTCATTTTTGTTTTCAAGAACATTCCTGATGTATAGGTTATAGATACCATTTTTCGTAAAACTGTGAAACTCGATATGTCTTAAGCGGTCATTACAGAGAGGTTATATTGTAACTGAATACTGTCTGAAGGTGTAACCCCCACAACGCTGAATTTTTAAACAGTGCAAGGTTATGGTGAATAGGGATTTTTCTAAAGAAACGCGTAACAAGACAAACAGTGCAGACCCTGATGAGAGGACTCCTCTAGGAGCTCTCTCATCTTGGTATACACTGTTATCAAATGACATTAGTGACTCGTATCGCACAATAAATGTTAAAAGCACGATTTATTATTCATGTTTGCAACTGTGTGCTTGAGAAATTTCGAACGCATGGTAGCGCGATTGCCTATTATTCCTTTAATCCATTCCCTCATATTGATGACTTTTGACGACTCTGTAGAAGTCACTTTGTGAAACCATTGTGATAAATAGAGCAATTGCTCCTATAGGAGCAAATGCTCTATTTATCACAATGGTTTCAAACTAAATTCTAAAGTTTTCCTTTTCTCTAGTTAATGCTCCTTTTCGGTAGATTTATTCAAAGAGGTTGCATCTAAAAATAGCCTATGAGGTAATGGGTAAAACCATTTACATAAAAATCCATACCAGTTTACTCTATAGAGGCCCCTTTAACGTTTTCCTTGTTGAATATTCATGTAAGAAATAATATCATAATGAATATTCATAAGCTGACATTTTGATATGTACACATGATGTTTTAGTATTGGTAGAAACTGTATCAAAATCAGTCTGTTCTGGGTCTGCTCTATTTGTAAAGACGTGTATATGAGGGAAAGGGTTAACAGAAGGCTTCTGAAGTTTCTGCTATTACAAAATATTACTACGTGTACATGTATATACTATTGTAAAACACGATGCCATTATTTCCAGCACTAATATACAGGATGTGAAAAGTCCATTAGTTGTATAAGATGTCACGCCAATGGCTCCTAACATGTACATTAAGCTACAATTATCTTGTCATGAATATTTAAAAGGTTTAGACGATCAATTAGGTTATCAAGGAGATACTGATTTTTCCTACAAAACGTGCATACACTTACCCCTTATCCCAATATTCGTGATCTGACTTGCATTGCAAACAGCTTGGATACACATTAGACGCGTTTCACTCTAGTGTCAATAGTTTCTTAACCCTTTCTCTGATGAATATTCATGTAGGAAATAATGACGTCATGGATATTCATAAGATTATGTTTTATAATTGTATATGAACACATGACGTTTTTGCTCAGGCAGAAGCTGTAGAATCAGACCTATATTACACAATAAGCAAACAGAGCAGACCCTGATCAGACAGCTCCTATAGGAGCCATCTGTTCTGGGTCTACTCTGTTTGCAGATGCGTCAAAATGCGATTATGTAAGGGAAAGGGTTAATGTTTTTCACGTATTTGCAAACATATTTGATCCAGATCAGACGGCTCATATCCCCCTGATCAGGGTATGCTCTGTCTGCTAATAGACTTTTTGATGGATCTGTTTCTTTACTTTTTAAAATGGCTACAATGATACACCTGACATATTTCATTACATGTATAACTAATTGCCCATCAAGGTATTGAAATTTGAAATAAACATAGAACAGGGAAATAGTTAAGAGCTAAATGGAATCGACAATAGTCACAAAATGCTAGTCAGTTTGCACAGAGTACGATATGGGTAACGATGGACGAATCAGGGCATGATGAAATACAAATGATAGCTCTCTACCTTTTAAATATACATGTAAGACATATTGACATCGTGAATATTTATAGGATGCTGTTTAAACTTGTATATACGCACATGGAATTATGACAAAGACAAGAGCTGCAGAATCAGATCCATATACTTGTATAAGCAAACAGAGCAGACCCTGATCAGACCCCTCCTGCCTGCATGAGTTGTCTAACCTGTATCTACTCTGCTTACAAAATGTGTCTCTGCGTGATAAAGTTTGGTAATTGTCAGTCATAATTATAACATCAGTTATAATACATCTACAGCAGCATCATGTTTGTTTGAATCACAATCATAACCATAACCATTAGCTATTTAAACATAACGCTGGTCGTCTGTACAAAGAGAATACATCACAATGTATTAAAAAGAGATTAATATTTGATATGTAACATGGTACTTACCATGCAAACACACTACTGATTGAGCTACCAATCCACACAGTAAAGCCTATCAACTGTTACTCTACCCGACTACAGCTATATAGAAGATCTTACATGAGTGTTCATTACACATTGTTAAAGCGAATGCTCGTGTCATATCATTGTAGTAAACTCGTTTTATAACAACAGTTTGTAATAAACACGAATGCAAGATAATTTCATGACATAATCCTTAAACGTGCCATAGAACGTGAAACCATTGTTTACAGGGTCGACGCAAATGCGGCGCTACGATTGGCTTACGATTAAATGACACCAGTGACGTCATGCATCGGTTCCGGGTGTTCTCCTTAAGATTCATTATAGGCCGGATTCAAACTGCTCATTTGAATACAAAAAATGCACAAATACATTTCCGCGGTTTACTGCACTCTGTTTCGGCACTCCTACAACATGCTATTTAATGCGTAGGAAAACATGTAATAGTTCCGATGAAAACAAAGTCGTTTTCTCCAATTTATATTCTTATTATACACCAAAGTTTCCCTGAATCAATTTATTAACATGGGATTAATACATTGATTAATACAGTATATAAGTCATTCGCCGATCCGGGGTGGGGTGTGGGGCACATACCCGTCGTACGCACCCCTCCCGTTCCCCTAAAATCGCCAAAGAAAAGTATCTTTCCGCAGTTCACATATATGAATCATTTTTCACTGATCTAGGCGGTAATAGTTTAGACGCTCACCCCGTTACTTAAGTCGAATTTTGCGATTTAAACGTTTCCCTCTTTTTGCACAATGGTTGTCTTTTCGCTAAGGAATTTTAAAGCTCCTTCATAAGTAGCACCCCCCATACACAGTGCCCAGTAAATGTCCTAAAATGGTAACAATTTGATGAATGAAAAGCCATACATGGGATTTCAGCATTACTTTAGACTTGCATTAAGCTGTGAACTTTAGAAATTGTTCAGATTAGGAATTGGATGACTCGAACATCTGTTATCTCGAAGTAATGTTTATAGTCCCTTGAAGTTCAATATGTCGAAGTTCAACTGTATAGAATGAGGAAAGGTTTGCCATGGGAAACTGTAGATATGTAAGTTGTATACATACAAAACAAAACCATATAAGTTGCAGAATGAGCTAAATGTACAAAAGTTCTTCCATCATTTTTCAATACGGCCTGTGTTGTTAGTGGTGGGAATTCCAGCCATGTTAATGAAAAAGTAGTAACGTCAAGCAGGAAAAGCCACCATCATCAAAACAACGACAGAAAGCAATTTATAGTTAACCCTTTATTAACTACTTCAGTGCCAAAGTCGCATGTTGGCATCATTGAAAACAGTGCAGTCCCAGGTCAGATGCCGCCTTTTCAAGGCGGCATCTGACCCAGGACTACACTGTTTTCTGTATTATTTTAGCTCAAACATACAGCCTCATACAGGTTTTTAAAAACAAATGTCTTACTAATATACCTTTATTGTTTAGAATTATATTTAATATGAAATTATTATTGCAGACGACACTTTTAAATTTTGCGCCTTAACCCATTCCCTCATATTGACGACTTTTGACGACTCTGTAAAAGTCACTTTGTGAAACCATTGTGATAAATAGAGCATTTGCTCCTATAGGAGCAAATACTCTATTTATCACAATGGTTTCAAACTACAAAATTCTAAAACTTTCCTTTTCTCTAATTAATGCTCCTTTCCGGTAGATTTACTCAAAGAGGTTGTATCTAAAAATAGCCTATGAGGTCATGGGTTAAGAGTTAACCCGTTTATGTTAACCCTGAATGTTCATGTAAGAAATGATGACGTCATGAATATTAAATAGCACATGGACACAGGAATGTATGCCCATAACAGAAACTGTAGAATTATGTCTATATTGTATCTTAAGCAAACAGAGCAGACCCTGATCAGACGGCTCCTATAGGAAAGGCATATTTGTGAAGTTAAGGGTTATAATACCGTAGTTGTTGTAGTCACAGCTTCTTTGCTTCATGTTCATGGGTGGTTTATGCGATTAGTATAGTACCGGTCAGTTTTGGTTAACCCTTACAATGCTGGATGTTTATATGGACTATTCCAAAATTCAAACACGTCAGGCTTACGGTAAATATTATGGGATTTAAGAAAGTGTAACATGACAAACAGTGCTGATCCTGGTGAGAGGGTTCCTCTAGGACATAAAGAGACATTGCAAAGGACATTAGTGACGCACTTACCACTTTGTAAGGCTTAAAACTTAATTCCGAATGTTGACTCGACTCGCAATTAAGAAACGCATAGATCCAAGTCTAGATGATACTGTTTAGCCATTAGTTCAATTGTCCACATAGATTGCACGTATCTGAATTGAACATGTAAGTACAGATCAACTGAAAAAATAGCAAAGTTGGTACTGGGAATGGCCACAGTAGTATAAAAAGGTCGAAGTAGTACAATGAATTGCCAGCATGGTACAACGAATGGTGGTGCTGTAAGTGGTCAACACCGTGGCTCAGGGAATGACCAGTGGGATGAACGGCATAGCCAATGTGGTTGAGAAAGTAGTCACACTGGTGCGAGAACTGGTCAACATGATAACTGGTATAGCTACAGTGGTAAACGGAATTGTGAACGTGTTTTTCGGAATGATCAACGTCTTTCAGGGAATTAGGAAGGTGATACACAGAATGGGCAAGATCGCATAAGACATGGTCAACACTGTACATACATATAGTGATCAACATTGTATATGGACTGATAAACGTGGCACAGGTAATGGTCATTATGATAAAGGGGGCGGTCAACTTGGCCAGGGATGCAATCAATATTGTACAGGGCTTAGTCATTGTTGTAAAGAACATGATAAATGCTACAGGGATTGGTAAGACGATGTACAGGGAATTGTCAAGATGGTATAGAGTTTAACGAGAATGCCAATATGGCAATGAAACCAGGTCATCGAACCATCATGGAAGAACTAGAGTGACACTATATGTTAAGGTCAACGTGATACAGCTTATGGCCAATGTGATATAGGAAATGTTCAATGTGGTGCGGCAAATGGCCAACGTGGTACAAGGAATTGCCAGTACAGTAGATGGAGTTCATGAGATGGCCAGTGTGAAACGAGAAATGGTAATTGTAGTGCAGGGAAAAGGCAAGTGTACAGGGAACTATCGAACTAGAACAAGGGATGACCAATGTGATAAAAGAAATTGTTAAAGTAGTACGAGAAATGCCAAGATGGAACAAAGAATGGCCAAAGTTGTAGAAGAAATGTCAGGTGGTACAAAGAAAGGTCAACGTGGTACGGTAAATGTCAAGGTTTTACAAGAATTGTCAAAGTCGTTCAACAAGGTCAAGATGGTACGAAGAATGGCCAAAGTGATACCAGAAATGTCAAGGCGGTGTCCGGTAGTCTAGTTGTAAAGCGCTAGACTATCAGTCAGGAGGTCCGAAGTTCAAATCCCGGTCCCTCCCGGAAATTTCAGAGACATATTTCCGTGTCTCCAATCCGCACCTCCTCTCCACCCAGGGGTTAAAATGGGTACCTGTTAGGGTCATTCTCCGGTACTGCGGCTGCATGATTGTGCCATTTGTTAGCAGTGCTCAATATTGTAGGCCAATGACTCAATGACCAGGGGAGTAAATGTACAGTCGGCTGAGCGGATATTCGGACTGAACGTAGACTATAACTAGGTACTTTTTGTTACAGAGAATGGACAAAGTGGGACAGATATGTCAACGTGGTACGAGAAATGTCTAGGTTGTACAACGAATGGTCAAACTGGTACAAGAAATGTCAAGGTTGTACAAAGAATGGTCAAATTTGTACCAGAAATGTCAAGGTTATACAAACAATGGTCAAAAGGATAAGACAAATGTCAAGGTGGTACAATGAATGGTCAAAGTGGTACAAAAGTGTCAAAGTTTTATAAAGAATGGTCAAAGTGGTACGAAAAACCTCAATGTGGTACAATGAATAGTCAAAGTGGTAAAAGAAATGTCAAGGTGGAACGAAAAAATGGTCAATATGGTAGAGTACAAAGTTACAGGGACTGATCAATTCGGTACATATAGTGTTGACATTGGTTGTACAGAGAATGGTCAAGGTCAAATGGTATGAAATACTAAGCTTGCTAGAGGATTTTGAATGACAAACCGTTTAGACCCTGATCAAAAGGCTCCACTAGGAGCCCCCTCGTTTGGGTCTGTCTTGTATTGCAAGTGACAGAACATGTCTGTCATTAACGTTCTTAGGTACATTTAGTTTATCTCACAGTTGTTGCACGTTTCCATTACTGAACTGCTAATGACATTTTCATGTCCGCTATTACGTGAAGGCGCGTGAAGCATCTAACACGATGTGTGGTAAAATGCCAATTACGACACTCGACGAAATATTTCGTTACATGTACAGTAGCATCTGAGCAACCATAGCAACCATATACTGGATAAAAATGGCGGTCGATGCGAACAGGTGGTTGCTCAATACAAGACGAAAGACATGCATAAAGCTCATAGAAGAGCTTTAACCCTGT